>CM024766.1:76395082-76761309 GCA_014218235.1 Colocasia esculenta
GATAACATAAATACAAAATGTTCCAAATACATAGCCGATTCCAAGTACATTTGAACAAAACTCAAATTTCAATTGTAGCTTTACATACTATGAAAGATAAAATTACAAGTCTTCATTCACTTAGTCCAACTCTACTTCAAGCCTTGCTAGCTTCTCCGCTACAAATTTCCTGAAATGTTTAGCAAGAATGAGTTTACACAATAGACTCAGCAAGTAACTCAAGATTCAATACATACATGTTTTCCAACAATTTAACTCAATAGAATTTCAGCAATTAAATCATACATGATTATGCCATAGCGAGTAATTTCACATGAAATTATATTAAACAACTATTCTAACACATGTAAAACTATAATCTAAACAAGATTTCTAATAACATGGCGTCATTATCATAGGTACAAATACACATTCACATACCTTCACACTTTACTCACATCATTGTAAAACTTCATAACTAAGTCGTGGAAAAACATATACAAGATAGGTTTCATTGCTAGCATGATTTCTAACTCACTTTGCATGCAACCATAACAATTTACTTACATTGAGCTTGCTGATTTTCTACAAATTTTATGACATTTATTTTACCCTTACATAGGGATCACTTTTAACTATACAACATGATACTAAACACATGTGCATCCAACCATTCAAATTCCATGAATATGAAAGCATATACTTACATTTTGGTACTAGTGGTAACATCACTCTTAGCAATTTAACAAGTTACACATAAGCACATACACACACACATTCGTACACATTTTTTTTTTTTGATAGGTAAACATAAATTGTATTGGATGAAGACATAATGTACAAGGAGCTATATCTACACAAACTGTAGATTATAGCCAAGACTCCACAGGGGTTCTGGGAGAGTGCACCATCCCTCAAAGAGGGATAATGTTCCCACTCCACCAGAAGCCGCCCTTAGAGAAAAAACAAAAGACAGAGGCATCATGACTACACAAGCCGTAGTCTATGAAGATGATGAAAAGTAGTCTCAAGTCTTAAGCGCAGCAAGGCATCACCAACCAACCTGAAAAAAATAAAAGATCGCAGCTAGGAAGTAACCGTTAGCGTTAGAACAAAAACAATAAAACTAGGCATGCAGATATTAGAAGGAATTGCAATGCATAACCAATAAAACGAGCTCATAATTAGGTGAAGTTAAATATTTTGAGAACCGCTTTGTCTCTCACAGTAAGACCCGGATTGTGAAGACCCTTCTCCATTAAAGTTCTAGAGTCATAGAGAATTTCAATGAGAATAGCAGCCTTATCTCTAATCTTGCCTTCAAAAATCCTTAAGCATCTTTCCCTCCAAATCAACCAGATAGTACATCTGAAAGCAATTTTAGCCAATGTAGTAAGGGTACCTTTACCAGGAAAGGCATTCACTAAAGCATGCATCTCAGAATGAATAGTTGGATGGGGTTTCCTGCGGAAGTCAAATCTCTTCAGAATTTCCTGCCAAATCCATTGAGTGTAAGTGCATTCAAAGTAGAGATGGTCAATGCTTTCATTGTTGCAGAGACACAAAGTGCATCTATTAGCAAAGTAGAACCCTTTTCGCTGAAGATTGTCCAAAGTGGAAAGTTTTCTATGAAGGGCCTGCCAGATACAAAGGGAGTGTTTTGGAGCAGTTGGCCGGTCCCAGACCCAGCCATGATGAGTCCAATTGGGTTTTTTTTCCCTGATTTGATTCCAGGCCGAGTTCACACTAAATCTGCCTTTATCATGGTTCCAGCGAATCTCATCTTTCTGATTACTCCCAAGAGTGACAGCCTGAATCTGCGGCCAGAGGGTGAACATTTCAGGACTTATAGGTTGAGGAAGATTCCAATGAGAATTATGAATAAAATGAGAGACAGTGATGTCCTTGGGAGCAACAAGGTCCTGCCGAATTCTGTCACCATAGATTTGATGGTTGCTCTTCCCATTCAGCCAAGGGTCATACCACATGCTAGTCTTCATTCCATTGGAGATATTGTATGATATGTTTTTGGAAATCCAGTCCCTAGCTTTAAGAACACCTTTCCAAGCAGCCGAATGGTAAGCTCTAGATTTGCACAACCAGATATTATGTTTAGATAGGTACTTACTGTGAATCCATCTAATCCAAAGACTCTCCTTGTTTTGCAACACATCCCAAAGCTGGTGAACCATGCAAGCCTTGTTCCAATCCTGCAACTTTCTCAATGCAAGGCCGCCTTCCTCTTTAAGGGTACAGATAGTGGCCCAACTAACCATATGCATTGCTTTGCCATCCTCATGCCCATTCCAAAAGCATTTGCAGAGAAGTCTATCAATCTCTTGAGTTAGACCAGAAGGAAGAAGAAAAGCATTTGACCAGTACATAGCATAGGACTGTTCAATGAACAATTTATCAATTAACACTATTGTCATTTACACTTATACTATTTTCTCATTTCACACAACCATATGATGAACCTTGGCTTTCGCATACACTCACTTTGTTCTATCACACAATACTCATACACATTTCCCATTAATTCCTCTTTCACATTCACACACTTCTTATCATTCCACTTTTGCACATAACATGTGCCACATTTACACTTATCATGCACATACCTTGTGCTATGAACACATGTCACTTTTCTCATTCACACTTATGCTTATTTTCACTTAATGCCAAGACACAGCCCAAACCACCATTAGACGGTCACATACACACATTCACTTTCACTTACTTAATCACCGGCACAGTGATAAGTCTTGGTTCCTGCAGAAACCGGGGAAAGCCCTTCCCACCATTACCAGTGGAACTTGTCCACCTCCAGGATTTTACAAGACCCTTTGCCAGGGTGTACACTTTATCAAGACCCTTTTCCTGGGGTATCACATAACGCATTGAGCTTTCCCATAGGGGCATTACTACAGTACAGCTCCAAGCCTCTAAGGTGGCAGTGTCTTATGGGCATATTTGGTTATCTTTATCACATTAACCGTTTTACACACTTATACCACTTGTTTTCCCATGTCTCATGCACACACACTCATACATAATTCACACACATATAAATCATCATTCACTGATTTTTAACATCACTGTTGCAACTTCTAAATAATCATAATATAGATTTAATCATACTGAAATTCATTGATTCACATCAAATCACAATTAACATGCTCACATAGTCGTTTTTCTCATTAAAAATCCATAACGATACTTACTGTTATCAAAACAACTTGAGATTTTAACCACAGACACATTTCAGGTTTTTAATCACACACGCAAATTTTCATATTTTTCTGAACCATATTACATTTACAGAAATTAGAACATGCAATCTCATGCCGTTCATAATTTGATTTAACATGGAACATAACATGAACATCGGGTTTAACAGTTCACAGTCCTGATCCTAACATATTTGTCATCACAGAAATTTTCCTCGGATTTATTGCACAATACACAATTTACTGTAGATTTTACAATTCCTATGCATGTCTCCTATTTCCAAAACAAAATTTTCAGTAAATTCCACAGTCCTGGAAAAATTCTCAAATTTTCAGGGCATGGACTGATACATGTACACATGGTATAGAAAAATTTATGGCATTTAATTCCGCAGGAATTAGGTAGACAATAGACGAACATGCATATCCATCTTTTTACAACATGTATTTCAATAATCTAAACAAAATTCATGCCATCCACAGAAAAATACAGAAATTTCCATACACACACCACATTATCTATTTTACATAGCATATAGGATTTACACTATATCCTCATGGCGAAAGCATATCGAAAATAATCATCTATCAGGAAGAACAGTTCACTGTTCTGTCCTGAAGAACTTGGCGGCAACCTCTGGCCGTTCAAGAGTTTTGACGGCACGATCGCTGGACGCCTATGGGAGACCTTGGCGTCAATGGCATTGACGCCAAGTTCCTGTCTGTGCAACAGCACAGACCAAACTCCAAATACTCAGTGAAAAGGAGGGTCCAGGACACGATTTAAAATCCATAAAAATTACTGGGACCTAGGGAACATGTATGGGATTGAGATCTATGGGTTACTTGCCTCTGAATAAATCTCCAAACAGATCTAATGGCCGGAGAAGCTTTCCTTGGGCAGTGCCAAGAAGCCTCCAAAACTCCTTGGCTCCGGGTTCTAGGGGGTTGTAGGCCGCAGTCCAGCGCCGGGGAAGCCTTCTCCTACGTATGGTCTTTCTCCTTGTCGTAGAAGATCACCAGGAAACGCCTCCAGTCGCCGGATCCAAGCCCTCCAAGGTCAGTCCTTCCTCTCTTTCTCTGTTAGGGTTTCCTTTCTAGTAAAGAGCCAAGAGAGCTCTCTAGGTTGCCAAAGGGGTGTGTTTCATAAACTAGGGCACAAGAGGGGCTCGTGCAGGGCTGAAGGGACATGAAAGGGCCGATGGGAAGACATCTCCCCAATCAGAAGCCTGGCCCAATGGGTGTTCTCTGCGCTCTGTTGCGCACAGAAAATTAGGGATATTGGCGTCCACATCCATGGACGGCTACATTAGGGTTGGCATCAGTCGATATGGACGCTGACATATCATGGGCGTCCATCCATGTTGACGCCAAGACACTCTTCTGCCAGAACTTAAAATCATGCAGAACCAAGCTTAATCCACACATATATACACATGAAACCTATGTAGTATAGTGTATACACCACTACACCATGTAGCCATCCAATATTTACCACTAATCCTACACATACATACATAGGTACATCAAGATAATAACACGTACATGAATATCTTCATACGCATACAATGTATATATATATATATATATATATATATATATACGTACACTCAACATGATTCAACACACCAAGAACTGTGTTTACACTACGTATACACATACAATGTATAAGGTATAATATGTATATTACTACACCGTGCAATCCATGACATTTATACCTGGGCATACACATGCATATATAAGTACACTAAGATAAGATGTACGTAGATATCTACCTATGCGTACATGAGGTTTTACATAAGCGTGACTCAATCACGCGGCAAATAAAATGACAAGAATTGCGAGGCTTCACAATCATTAGGAGGCAATATGAATTGAGTTAGCTAGGAATAATCTATTCAATAAAGTAGTTCTTGCTTGCACTCCATACGTACATGCAATGTACGAAGTACAATGTTCACATTAACCACACCATGCACTGAACAACATTTACAACTAAATATACCCATGCATACCTAAGTATACCAAGGTGTTACATATGTAAAATTAGGTATACAATATCCATGAAAAGGGTAATATAAGGTACACTTAGATGGTACTTGCATAATATTTGAATAGATACCTTATACACAAAATTGGCCAATTACTTATATTCACATATATTAACATACATCCTCGCGTATACACATGCAAGATTTATATCTATAATATGCATCATCTTCATGCATGCCATTTATGCAAAAATAAGTAAACATCATATACATAAAACAGAAGTGGGAAAAAGAAAATTCGGGGCCTTACAACTTCCTTTAGGTTTCCATTGTTTATCGATAAAGGTCTTCAGGGGGGTATACACCGGGGTTAGGCCAACAATATACCCCACAACAGTAAAACGCCATGAGTGCAGTAGCTCTTGGGAGTCAGCTTGATGGAAAGAAGCTACTGAACGGTCTCCCAAGACAGAAGGAGCAATATAAGAAAGGCGAAGACCGGAGCTTGGGGACGATGAAGAAGCTCCAGAAAACAGCTCACTCCAGGTCTTCTTAGAAGAGGAAGTAACAGGAGCAGAAGCCTTAGAGAGGTATGAACCTTGTGGACGACCAGGAGAATGAACAGGAGCTAGGGCAGGAAAACCTGAACAGGATCCATGTCCAGGGACAAGATCGCTCGCGGCATCCACAGGAACTCTGGTAGAGACGTCCTCCTCTCCCTGGACAGGGAGAAGAAGGTCTCCATGAGGACCTCCCACGCTCACCGCAGCCATGCCCACCCACCGCCCAACGGCGGGGGTGAACCCGATTGCACGAAAGCCCAAGCGCTTTCCCCAGAGCTTCTCTCTCTAGGAAGTTAGAGAGAGAGCAAAAACATCGCCGCTTTTGTGGGGGAAGCTTTGGTTAAGCTTTTACAATTCCTTCTCCCGAAATGACGGATCTAAAAAAAAACCCTAGTCTAAAGGGTTTCCAAAATCCCAAATAGGGATCTGATCGGCATGCCGTTTACTCCGACACGACTGGGTGGGTTAAGTTGACGTGTGCGAACTGACGGAATCCGATTTGGATTCCCGGATTGGGTTGGGCGTTGAAATGACGGATAAAAAAAAAACCAGAGTCTAAAGGGTCAAAACACACAACCTGGGGTCCAAAATCCCAAATAGGGATTTGATTGGCATGCCGTTCACTTCGACACGACTGGGTGGGTTAAAGTGACGTGTGCGAACTGACGAAATCCGATTTGGATACTTGAATTTGGTTGGGTGTTGAAATGACGGATCTAAAAATACCCGAGTCTAAAGGGTCAAAACACACAACCGGCGGTCCAAAATCCCAAATAGGGATCTGATCGGCGTGCCGTTCACTCCGTCGCGACCGGGTGGGTTAAATTGACGTGTGCGAACTCACAAAATCTGATTTGGATTCCCGGATTGGGTTGGGCGTTGGAATGATGGATCTAAAAAAAACCCTAGTCCAAAGTGTCAAAACAAACAACCCGGGGGTCCAAAATCCCAAATAGGGATCTGATCGGCATGCCGTTTGCTCCAACACGACCGGGTGGGTTAAGTTAACGTGTGTGAACTGACGGAATCCGACTTGGATTCCCTGACTTGGGTGTTGAAATGACGGATCTAAAAAAAACCAGAGTCTAAAGGGTCAAAACACACAACCAGGGATTCCAAAATACCAAATAGGGATCTGATCGGCGTGCCGTTCTCTCCGACACGACCGGTTGGGTTAAATTGACGTGTGCGAACTGACAGAATCCGATTTGGATTCCCGGATTAGGTTGGGCGTTGAAATGACGGATCTAAAAAAGCCCGAGTCTAAAGGGTCAAAACACACAACCTGGGGGTCGAAAATCCCAAATAGGGATCTGATCAACGTGCCGTTCGCTCCAACATGACCGGGTGGGTTAAATTGACGTATGCGAACTGAGGGAATCCGATTTGGATTCCCGGATTAGGTTGGTCATTGAAATAATAGATCTAAAAAAACCTAAGTCTAAAGGGTCAAAAAACACCACCCGGGGTCCAAAATCCCAAATATTGATCTGATCGGCGTGTCGTTCACTCCGACATGACCGAGTGGTTAAATTTGCATGTGCAAACTGACAGAATACGATTTGAATTTTCGGATTGGGTTGGGCGTTGAAATGAAGGATCTAAAAAAAACCAGAGTCTAAAGGGTCAAAACACACAACCCGAGGTCCAAAATCCCAAATAGGGATCTGATCGGCATGTCTTTCACTCCGACACGACCGGGTGGTTAAATTGACATGTGCGAACTGACGGAATATGATTTGGATTCCCAGATTAGGTTGGACATTGAAATGACGGATCATAAAAAAACCAGAGTCTAAAGGGTCAAAACACACAACCCGGGGGTCCAAAATCGCAAATAGGGATCTGATCGGTGTGCCGTTCACTCCGCACGACCGGGTGGGTTAAATTGACGTGTGCGAACTAACGGAATCCGATTTGGATTCCCGGATTGGGTTGGGCGTTGAAATGACGGATCTTAAAAAAACCCTACTCTAAAGGGTCAAAACACACAACCCGGGGGTCCAAAATCACAAATAGGGATCTGATCGGTGTGCCGTTTTCTCCGACACGACCGGGTGGGTTAAATTGACGTGTGCGAACTGACGGAATTCGATTTGGATTTCCGGATTGGCTTGGGCGTTGAAATGATGGATCTAAAAAAAAACCTAGTCTAAAGGGTCAAAACACACAACCCGGGGGTCCAAAATCCCAAATAGGGATCTGATCGGCATGCCGTTTGATCCGACACAACCGGGTGGGTTAAATTGACGTGTGGGAACTGACGGAATCCGATTTGGATTCCAGGATTGGGTTGGGTGTTGAAATCACGGATCTAAAAAAACCCGAGTCTAAAGTGTCAAAACACAACCTGGGGGTCCAAAATCCCAAATATGGATCAGATCGGTGTGTCGTTCTCTCCGACACGACCGAGTGGGTGAAAGTGACGTGTGCGAAGTGATAGAATCCGATTTGGATTCCCGGATTAGGTTGGGCGTTGAAATGACAAATCTAAAAAAACCCAAGTCTTGTCAAAACACACAACCGGCGGTCCAATATCTCAAATAGGGATCTGATCGGCATGCCGTTCACTCCGACGCGATCGGGTGGGTTAAATTGACGTGTGCGAACTCACGGAATCTGATTTGGATTCCCGGATTGGGTTGGGCGTTGAAATGACGGATCTAAAAAAAACCCTAGTCTAAAGGGTCAAAACAAACAACCCGGGGGTCCAAAATCCCAAATAGGGATCTGATCGGCATGCTGTTTGCTCCAACACGACCGGGTGGGTTAAGTTGACGTGTGCGAACTGACGAAATCCGATTTGGATTCCCGAATAGGGTTGGGCGTTGAAATGACGGATCTAAAAAAAACCAGAGTCTAAAGGGTCAAAACACACAACCAGAGAGTCTAAAATCCCAAATAGGGATCTGATCAGCGTGCCGTTCACTCCGACACGACCGGGTGGGTTAAATTGACGTGTGCGAACTGACAGAATCCGATTTGGATTCCCGGATTGGGTTGGGCGTTGAAATGACGGATCTAAAAAAACCCCAGTCTAAAGGGTCAAAAGACACAACCTGGGGGTCCAAAATCCCAAATAGGGATCTGATCGACGTGCCGTTCGCTCCAACATGACCGGGTGGGTTAAATTGACGTATGCGAACTGAGGGATTCCGATTTGGATTTTCGGATTAGGTTGGGCGTTGAAATAATAGATCTAAAGAAACCCAAGTCTAAAGGGTCAAAAAACACCACCCGGGATCCAAAATCTCAAATAGGGATCTGATCGGCCTGTCGTTCACTCCGACATGACCGAGTGGTTAAATTTGCAAGTGCAAACTGACGGAATACGATTTGGATTCCCGGATTGGGTTGGGAGTAGAAATGAAGGATCTAAAAAAAACCAGAGTCTAAAGGGTCAAAACACACAACCCGGGGTCCAAAATCCCAAATAGGGATTTGATTGGCATGACGTTCACTCCGTGTAACACCCCATATAAGAATATGTTAAATGTACTAAATCAGTAGACTACCAACAACCCGGACTAGTCATTTTCAGAGCTCGAGTAGGAAAAGAACTCTGAAGTTAAGCGTGCTCAGTTGGGAGTAGTCCCAGGATGGGTGACCTTCCTGGGAAGTCTACTAACTGGCACGGTTGTTGGGCCAGTTTGCTAGTTGGGTCGTCACAAATGGTATCAGAGCCTTACCCAGCCGGAAGTGCAGGAACTAAGTGCCACACAGGACAAAGTGCTACGCTATGGGAGCCACCTCTTGAAGCCATAATGGCGCAAAGTGCTACATAGTGGGAGCCACCTCTTGAACCTGTGGGGGCCACCTCTAGAATCCTGCCTGCCTGGGGTTTGATTGTGTGCTATATGTGAGCAGCGACGAGGACGTCGCTTATATAAGAGGGGTAGATTGTAACACCCCATATAAGAATATGTTAAATGGACTAAATCAGTAGACTACCAACAACCCGGACTAGTCATTTTCAGAGCTCGAGTAGGAAAAGAACTCTGAAGTTAAGCGTGCTCAGTTGGGAGTAGTCCCAGGATGGGTGACCTTCCTGGGAAGTCTACTAACTGGCACGGTTGTTGGGCCAGTTTGCTGGTTGGGTCGTCACACTCCGACACCACCGGGTGGGTTAAAGTGACGTATGCGAACTGACGGAATCCGATTTGGATACCCGAATTGGGTTGGGCGTTGAAATGATGGATCTAAAAATACCCGAGTCTAAAGGGTTAAAACACACAACCAGGGATCCAAAATCCCAAATAGGGATCTGATCGACATGTCTTTCACTCTGACTCGACCGGGTGGTTAAATTGACATGTGCGAACTGACGGAATACGATTTGGATTCCCAGATTGGGTTGGGCATTGAAATGACAGATCTTAAAAAAACCAGAGTCTAAAGGGTCAAAACACACAACCCGGGGTTCCAAAATCGCAAATAGGGATTTGATCGGTGTGCCGTTCACTTCGACACGACCGGGTGAGTTAAATTGACGTGTGCGAACTGACTGAATCCGATTTGGATTCCCGGATTGGGTTGGGCGTTGAAATGACGGATCTAAAAAAAAACCCTAGTCTAAAGGGTCAAAAAAAACAACCCGGGGGTCCAAAATCCCAAATAGGGATCTGATCGGCATGCCGTTTGCTCCGACACGACCGGGTTGGTTAAATTGATGTGTGCGAACTGACGGAATCCGATTTGGATTCCAGGATTGGGTTGGGCGTTGAAATCACGGATCTAAAAAAACCCGAGTCTAAAGTGTCAAAACACAACCTGGGGGTCCAAAATCCCAAATATGGATCAGATCGATGAGCCGTTCTCTCCGACAAGACCGGGTGGGTAAAAGTGACGTGTGCGAAGTGACAGAATCCGATTTGGATTCCCGGATTAGGTTGGGCGTTGAAATGACGAATCTAAAAAAACCCAAGTCTAAAGGGTCAAAACACACAACCGGCGGTCCAAAATCCTAAATAGGGATCTGATCGGCGTACCGTTCACTCCGACGCGACCGGGTGGGTTAAATTGACGTGTGCGAACTCACGGAATCCGATTTGGATTCCCGGATTGGGTTGGGCGTTGAAATGACGGATCTAAAAAAAACCCTAGTCTAAAGGGTTTCCAAAATCCCAAATAGGGATCTGATCGGCATGCCGTTTACTCTGACACGACTGGGTGGGTTAAGTTGACGTGTGCGAACTGACGGAATCCGATTTGGATTCCCGGATTGGGTTGGGCGTTGAAATGATGGATCTAAAAAAAACCAGAGTCTAAAGGGTCAAAACACACAACCCGGGGTCCAAAATCCCAAATAGGGATTTGATTGGCATGCCGTTCACTCCGACACGACCGGGTGGGTTAAAGTGATGTGTGCGAACTGACGGAATCTGAATTGGATACCTGAATTGGGTTAGGCGTTGAAATGACGGATATAAAAATACCCGAGTCTAAAGGGTCAAAACACACAACCGGCGGTCCAAAATCCCAAATAGGGATCTGATCGGCGTGCCGTTCACTCCGTCGCGACCGGGTGGGTTAAATTGACGTGTGCGAACTGATAGAATCCGATTTGGATTCCCGGATTAGGTTGGGCGTTGAAATGACGAATCTAAAAAAACCCAAGTCGAAAGGGTCAAAACACACAACCGGCGGTCCAAAATCCCAAATAGGGATCTGATCGGCGTGCCGTTCACTCCATCGCGACCGGGTGGGTTAAATTGACGTGTGCGTACTAACGGAATCCGATTTGGATTCCCGGATTGGGTTGGGCGTTGAAATGACGGGTCTAAAAAAACCCGAGTCTAAAGGGTCAAAACACATAACCTGGGGGTCCAAAATCCCAAATAGGGATCTGATCGACGTGCCGTTCGCTCCAACATGACCGGGTGGGTTAAATTGACGTGTGCGAGCTGAGGGAATCCGATTTGGATTCCCGGATTAGGTTGGGCGTTGAAATAACAGATCTAAAGTCAAAAAACACCACCCGGGGTCCAAAATCCCAAATAGGGATCTGATCAGCGCGTCGTTCACTCCGGCATGACCGAGTAGTTAAATTTGCATGTGCAAACTGAAGGAATTCGATTTGGATTCCCGAATTTGGTTGGGCGTTGAAATGACGGATCTAAAAAAAACCTGAGTCTAAAGGGTCAAAACACACAACCCGGGGGTCCAAAATCCCAAATAGGGATTTGATCGGCATGCCATTCACTCCGACACGATCGGTTGGGTTAAATTGACGTGTGCGAACTAACGGAATCCGATTTGGATTCCCGGATTGGGTTGGGCGTTGAAATGACGGATCTAAAAAAACCCTAATCTAAAGGGTCAAAACACACAACCCGGTGGTCCAAAATCCCAAATCGGGATCTGATCGACGACCGGATGGGTTAAATTGACGTGTGCGAACTGACGGAATCCGCTTTGGATTCCTGGATTGGGTTGGGCGTTGAAATGACGGATCTAAAAAAAACCCTAGTCTAAAGGGTCAAAACACACAACCCGGGGGTCCAAAATCCCAAATAGGGATCTGATGTCATGCCCCGCCAATTTAGCAGCGGAATAAATCGGGGAGGCATGAACAACGAGTATGGTAATATCAATTGCGCATACATTCGCAAATATCAGAGCAACTAATGAACAATAATTGCAATAAAACTCATCATTCTGTTGATAATTCATCTAAACTATTACAACCACTAATTCAGAGCCAAAATATAGGGCTCAATGACATTATTACATTGGATAAGAAATCTAAAGCAAATATCTAAGTAGACTCTAAGGTACTAAGGTCATTCCATCGCTATGACTTCAGGATGCTCATCACTCCAGTCCAATCCCGTTGTTGGGTGTATGGTCATTCCTTGACTTACCTGAAAACACAATAACAAATAACGAAGGGTGAGCGATAACGCTCAGTAGGACTTAATATCTCGTGTAAACAAGCATGCTTTAAGTGATTAATGTCTTGTAAACGCAGGTTAACTAGAGAGAACGATCATGTATAGTTGAGAGAGTAATAGTACAAGATAACAAGTTAACGATAATACATTTCTCAAGAGTATTGCAAAACTAGGATGACAACATAACGAGATAGCGTGTAACAAGATAGTGTATAACAAGATAGCGTGTATCAAAATGACATGTAATAGGATAGCTTGTATCAAGGTGGCGTGTAACAAGATAGCATGTATGGTTGCACAACGGTGCACTAGTCGAGTACGACAATAGTCACATTGGAACAGTAGCCGTTTAACAATAGTACATTTCGTCTGAACTCCTCAGACTAATGTTAATCAGTCAGTGCTAGAACACTAATAGCACAGAACTGGCACAATATGTCTGAACTCCTCAGACTAATAGTAAAGCAATTCAATGTCTAGCCAATGTCGAGATAGTCAGAACCGGTGCAATGCATAACACCGTCAATAGCCCCTGCAGGTATTTTCGGGTGGCTCTCTGCCCCCAGGACTAGATTGGAGCCCCTCGGACACTCTCCGTGCCCTGCACACTTAGCATTAAAGTTAGTAGGTCACCAGACCCATATTATGGCGCTAGACAGTCATGTATAGTACAAGCAATGGGAGCCACAACAGCTCAAGAGTTTCAAGAGAGTACTAGATGAATAGACGAGATAGTAGAGTGAACGTAAACAGATGAGAGTACAAGGATAGTAGACGAGATAGGGGTATAATCGTAAAACAACGATAAACCACGATAGTAACGGTTGCACAGTACCAGGTCGGGTACCGACAGTCAGGTAGAAGTCACATCCGCCCATTAGCCGTGCCGCGTACACGAGCCAGATGGTCCGGCGTGATCACAAGATAAGAGAGATCTCACTAAGGCTGTTTGGATCGTACTGATCCCTAAGAGTGTAACGGGATTTAAAGGTACAACCAGCTCGTCGGCTAAGGATGTGCGCCAAAGCCAAGAAGACTTACGGAGGCTTTGACAAGGAGTCCCTGGTCCAGTCGAGAGTATTCCCGATGGAGAGGTGGTCCATGTCAAGAGAAAGTGTGTAATGAAACGTTGTCCGTCTTGCCTCGAGTGCTCGAAGGCAGAGGGACGCGATAACGGTGTACAAATCACGCGAGTAAAACGAAGACATGTGTCATTTAAATAATAGGGAAATTAGGTAATTAATTTCACTTAATTACCAGGTACATTATTGAGTAATTTAATAGGGTCAAATGGCAATAAACAATGTTTAGTGTGCAAGTGTAAAGAAATCATGAGAATAGATAAAATTGTGCTCACGGCTTTTAAATTAATAAGAATCATTTAAATATTATCAAATAAAATTATTCAGGTCATTCATTAAGCTTAACAGTACATGGTTTAACTTGTACAAGGATTAGATGGCATTTAAAGCAGGGATATAAGAGCAATTATAAGTTCTGGCCGAAATTTCAAGAACGCGACGGGGGTGCAAGTCGCGATCACGTCGCGACGGGGCACATGGGCGCGTCAAACTGCTAACGCGGCGGGAGTTCCCGTCGCGGTTCAGGTCTGTTGGGGCGGCCTGGCGCGATGGGCGAACCGGCCTGGTCTGGCCCAGTTCGGGGTTGAGAACGCGGCGGTACAGGCAGCCGCATTATGAACGCGTCGCCTTAGCCGGCCGCGACCTCTCCGTATCGCGACGGGTCGCGCCACCGCGATAACAGGGATGTCCGGCCTTTTTTTCTATTTTTCTCTGGGTAGACCCTTCTTGACACAGGGTCAATCTAAATTCAGTATAAAATCGCACGGTGATCCAAAAAGCACGAAACTAGTTTTAAACGAAAGTAGACATGTATATCTATCAACATGCACGATTAATTTAAAAATAGACAAGGTTTAGACATGCATTGATCAGGTTACTTTTCGGTGACCTAAATAGGCGGAGTCAAGGTTCAATGAATTAATTAGAGATGTATACATGATGAAAAATTATGAAACCAGCGGCGTTTGAAAGTAACATGTAGTAGTATTTATGATAATTTTATCATGGAATGATGTCAAGTTTACACGAGGTTAAAAAGGAAACAAGGAGGGTCGAGTGCACAAGTCTGATAGATATTCAAAGATTTAATTCTCCCTCATGGGAGATTGAAATCAAGCAAGACTAGGGGCGTTTGAAAGATAATAAGATGTATATCTGAGAATTTTATCAAGGCATGAGAGCAAGTACACGTTGGGGATTATAGAAAACACAAGATCTCAATTCATGGTAACAGCAAGAATTCATGAATTAAATTCGCCCAAATGGGTGAACGAAATACCACAAAACCATAGGACTTTTGAAGAGGTACATGAAGGCTACCTAGGGTAATTATTTCACGATTTTAGCTTGAGAGATTGCCTACCTTTTTTTTGGAGTAAGAAAGCCCTAGTTTGGATGACGAAATTATGAAAACCCTTCTTGCTCCAAGCCTTCTCCTTCCTTGCTCCTTGGTCCAAATCTTCTCCTCTTCCTCTCCAAAAGTCTTAGCACGAAATTATGGGGTGCTAGGGTAAAATGGGGGGTGTTTTGATGGCTTGTAGAGTTCTAAATCACCTAAAACTCTTTTCTCCTCATTTAATTACGAATTTCCATAATTATCACATATTTTTCTTGCTATATCTATGTAATTGGGTAAGGGAGAGGTCTAATTTCGTGGGTAATGGTTTAGGATAGGATTAGGACTCTTATTAAGATATATATGAGTCATATTAGTGTTTTAATGACCCCTTTTTAATTAAGAGATAATATAGTTACGAATTTCCCTATTTAATTTGGGTCTCTTATATTTAACCCAATTATCTCTCATCTAAATCCTAATTTTAGATTAGGATAGAGTCCTATTGGGTTAGACTAGGGTTAGGACTCTTTTTAAGATGATTAAGAGTTAAAATACTCATTATCTTAACCCTTTTCTATTTATTAATATTTTAGGTACGAATTTCACTTATTTAACTCTCATCTCATGGTGGACTCTTCATAATTGGGCCCAAAACTTTATGGTAGGACCATTAGTAAAATCCATTACTAATTTGACTTAATGGGTATTGATTTAATTCTAATTATTCACCCTTTATCCTTATGTAAATCTATTTATCACACTTATTCAAGTAATTTCATATTTTTATTTCAATTAAATATTATTCATGCCAATATTTCTAACCTTCATCATTTGGACTCTTACTCTTGGCCCAATAACTCGTGTGAGCTTAATTGTACAACTCATGTACTTACTTTACTTATTGAATTTAATTATACGCATGCAATAATGATGTGCACCATTTTAACTAATTGAATTTATTAATTGATAAAATTTCAATTTATCCATAATTTTTAATTAATGGATTTTCTGGGGTACTTCATCTGATCAGCGTGCCGTTCACTCCGACATGACCGGGTGGGTTAAATTGACGTGTGCGAACTGACGGAATCCGATTTGGATTCCCGGATTGGGTTGGGCGTTGAAATGACGGATCTAAAAAAACCCGAGTCTAAAGGGTCAAAACAAACAACCCGGGGGTCCAAAATCCCAAATAGGGATCTGATCGGCGTGCCGTTCACTCCGACATGACCGGGTAGGTTAAATTGACGTGTGCAAACTGACGGAATCCGATTTGGATTCCCGGATTGGGTTGGGCGTTGAAATGACGGATCTGAAAAAACCATAATCTAAAGGGTCAAAATAAACAACCCGGGGATCCAAAATCCCAAATAGGGATCTGATCGGCGTGCCGTTCACTCCGACGCGACCGGGTGGGTTAAATTGACGTGTGCGAACTCACAGAATCCGATTTGGATTCTCGGATTGGGTTGGTCGTTGAAATGACGGATCTAAAAAAAACCCTAGTCTAAAGGGTCAAAACAAACAACCCGAGGGTCAAAAATCCCAAATAGGGATCTGATCGGCATGTCGTTTGCTCCGACACGACCGGGTGGGTGAAGTTGATGTGTGCGAACTGACGGAATCCGATTTGAATTCCCGGATTGGGTTGGGCATTGAAATGACGGATCTAAAAAAACCAGAGTCTAAAGGGTCAAAACACAAAACCCGGGAGTCCAAAATCCCAAATAGGGATCTGATCGGCATGTCGTTCACTGCGACACGACCGGGTGGGTGAAAGTGACGTGTGCGAACTGACAGAATCCGATTTGGATTCTCGGATTAGGTTGGGCGTTGAAATAACAGATCTAAAGTCAAAAAACACCACCCGGGGTCCAAAATCCCTAATAGGGATCTGATCGGCGCGTCGTTCACTCCGACATGATCGAGTGGTTAAATTTGCATGTGCAAACTGAAGGAATTCGATTTGGATTCCCGGATTAGGTTGGGCGTTAAAATGATGGATCTAAAAAAACCCGAGTCTAAAGGGTCAAAACACACAACCCGGGGGTCCAAAATCCCAAATAGGGATTTGATCGGCATGCCATTCACTCCGACACGATCGGTTGGGTTAAATTGACGTATGCGAACTGACGGAATCCGATTTGTATTCCCGAATTAGGTTGGCGTTGAAATGACGGATCTAAAAAACCCTAATCTAAAGGGTCAAAACACACAACCCGGGGGTCCAAAATCCCAAATAGGGATCTGATCGGCGACCGGATGGGTTAAATTGACGTGTGCGAACTGACGGAATCCGATTTGGATTCCCAGATTGGGTTGGGCGTTGAAATGACGGATCTTAAAAAAACCCTAGTCTAAAGGGTCAATACACACAACCCGGGGGTCCAAAATCCCAAATAGGGATCTGATCAGCGTGTCGTTCACTCCGACATGACCGGGTAGGTTAAATTGACGTGTGCGAACTGACAGAATCCGATTTGGATTCCCGGATTGGGTTGGGTGTTGAAATGACGGATCTAAAAAAACCCGAGTCTAAAGGGTCAAAACAAACAACCCGGGGGTCCAAAATCCCAAATAGGGATCTGATCGGCGTGCCGTTCACTCCGACGCGACCGGGTGGGTTAAATTGACGTGTGCGAACTCACAGAATCCGAATTGGATTCCCGGATTGGGTTGGTCGTTGAAATGATGGATCTAAAAAAAACCCAGGTCTAAAGGGTCAAAACAAACAACCCGATGGTCAAAAATCCCAAATAGGGATCTGATCGGCATGCCGTTTGCTCCGACACGACCGGGTGGGTGAAGTTGATGTGTGCGAACTGACAGAATCCGATTTGAATTCTCGGATTGGGTTGGGCATTGAAATGACGGATCTAAAAAAACCCGAGTCTAAAGGGTCAAAACACACAACCCGGGAGTCCAAAATCCCAAATAGGGATCTGATCGGCATGTCGTTCTCTGCGACACGACCGGGTTGGTGAAAGTGACGTGTGCGAACTGGCAGAATCCGATTTGGATTCCCGGATTAGGTTGGGCGTTGAAATAACAGATCTAAAGTCAAAAAACACCACCCGGGGTCCAAAATCCCAAATAGGGATCTGATCGGCGTGTCGTTCACTCCGACATGACCGAGTGGTTAAATTTGCATGTGCAAACTGAAGGAATTCGATTTGGATTCCCGGATTAGGTTGGGCGTTAAAATGAGGGATCTAAAAAAAACCCGAGTCTAAAGGGTCAAAACACACAACCCGGGGGTCCAAAATCCGAAAGAGGGATTTGATCGGCATGCCATTCACTCCGACACGATCGATTGGGTTAAATTGACGTATGCAAACTGACGGAATCCGATTTGGATTCCCGGATTAGGTTGGCGTTGAAATGATGGATCTAAAAAACCCTAATCTAAAGGGTCAAAACACACAACCCGGGGGTCCAAAATCCCAAATAGGGATCTGATTGGCGACCGGATGGGTTAAATTGACGTGTGCGAACTGACGGAATCCGATTTGGATTCCCAGATTGGGTTGGGCGTTGAAATGACGGATATAAAAAAAACCCTAGTCTAAAGGGTCAAAACACACAACCCGGGGGTCCAAAATCCCAAATAGGGATCTGATCAACGTGTCGTTCACTCCGACATGACCGGGTAGGTTAAATTGACGTGTCCGAACTGACGGAATCCGATTTGGATTCCCGGATTGGGTTGGGCGTTGAAATGACGGATCTAAAAAAACCCGAGTCTAAAGGGTCAAAACAAACAACCCGGGGGTCCAAAATCCCAAATAGGGATCTGATCGGCGTGTTGTTCACTCCGACGCGACCGGGTGGGTTAAATTGACGTGTGCGAACTCACAGAATCCGATTTGGATTCCCGGATTGGGTTGGTCGTTGAAATGATGGATCTAAAAAAAACCCTAGTCTAAAGGGTCAAAATAAACAACCCGAGGGTCAAAAATCCCAAATAGGGATCTGATCGGCATGTCGTTTGCTCCGACACGACCGGGTGGGTGAAGTTGATGTGTGCGAACTGACGGAATCCGATTTGAATTCCCGGATTGGTTTGGGCATTGAAATGACGGATCTAAAAAAAACCCGAGTCTAAAGGGTCAAAACACACAACCGGGGAGTCCAAAATCCCAAATAGGGATCTGATCGGCATGTCGTTCACTGCGACACGACCGGGTGGGTGAAATTGACGTGTGCGAACTGAGGGAATCCGATTTGGATTTCCGGATTAGGTTGGGCGTTGAAATAACAGATCTAAAGTCAAAAAACACCACCCGGGGTCCAAAATCCCAAATAGGGATCTGGTCGGCGCATCGTTTACTCCGACATGACCGAGTGGTTAAATTTACGTGTGCAAACTGACGGAATTCGATTTGGATTCTCGGATTGGGTTGGGCGATGAAATGAGGGATCTAAAAAAACCCGAGTCTAAAGGGTCAAAACACACAACCCGGGGGTCCAAAATTCCAAATAGGGATTTGATCGGCATGCCATTCACTCCGACACGATCGGTTGGGTTAAATTGACGTGTGCGAACTGACAGAATCCGATTTGGATTCCCGGATTGGGTTGGACGTTGAAATGACGGATCTAAAAAAACCCTAATCTAAAGGGTCAAAACACAAAACCCGGGGGTCCAAAATCCCAAATAGGTATCTGATCGGCGACCGGGTGGGTTAAATTGACGTGTGCGAACTAACGGAATCCGATTTGGATTCCCAGATTGGGTTGGACGTTGAAATGACGGATCTAAAAAAAACCTAGTCTAAAGGGTCAAAACACACAACCCGGGGGTCCAAAATCCCAAATAGGGATCTGAACAGCATGCCGTTCACTCCAACATGACCGGGTGGGTTAAATTGACGTGTGCGAACTGGCGGAATCGGATTTGGATTCCCGGATTGGGTTGGGCGTTGAAATGACGGATCTAAAAAAACCTGAGTCTAAAGGGTCAAAACACATAACCTGGGGGTCTAAAATCTCAAATCGGGATCTGATCGACGTGCCGTTCGCTCCAACATGACCGGGTGGGTTAAATTGACGTGTGCGAACTGAGGGAATCCGATTTGGATTCCCGGATTAGGTTGGGCGTTGAAATAACAGATCTAAAGTCAAAAAACACCACCTGGGGTCCAAAATCCCAAATGGGAATCTGATCGGCGCGTCGTTTACTCCGACATGACCGAGTGGTTAAATTTGCATGTGCACACTGAAGGAATTCGATTTGGATTCCCGGATTGGGTTGGGCGTTGAAATGACGGATCTAAAAAAAACCCGAGTCTAAAGGGTCAAAACACACAACCCGGGGGTCCAAAATCTCAAATAGGGATTTGATCGGCATGCCATTCACTCCGACACGATCGGTTGGGTTAAATTGACGTGTGCGAACTGACGGAATCCGATTTGGATTCCCGGATTAGGTTGGGCGTTGAAATGACGGATCAAAAAAAAACCCTAGTCTCAAGGGTCAAAACACACAACCCGGGGGTCCAAAATCCCAAATAGGGATCTGATCAGCGTGCCGTTCACTCCGACATGACAGGGTGGGTTAAATTGACGTGTGCGAACTGACAGAATCCGATTTGGATTCTCGAAATGGGTTGGGCATTGAAATGACGGATCTAAAAAAACCCGAGTCTAAAGGGTCAAAACAAACAACCCGGGGGTCCAAAATCTCAAATAGGGATCTGATCGGCATGCCGTTCACTGCGACACGACCGGGTGGGTGAAAGTGACGTGTGCGAACTGACAGAATCCGATTTGGATTCCCGGATTTGGTTGGGCGTTGAAATAACAGATCTAAAGTCAAAAAACACCACCCGGGGTCCAAAATCCCAAATAGGGATCTGATCGGCGCGTCGTTCACTCCGACATGACCGAGTGGTTAAATTTTCATGTGCAAACTGAAGGAATTCGATTTGGATTCCCGGATTGGGTTGGGCGTTGAAATGACGGATCTAAAAAAAACCCGAGTCTAAAGGGTCAAAACACACAACCCGGGGGCCCAAAATCTCAAATAGGGATTTGATCGGCATGCCATTCACTCCGACACGATCGGTTGGGTTAAATTGACGTGTGCGAACTGACGGAATCCGATTTGGATTCCCGGATTAGGTTGGCGTTGAAATGACGGATCTAAAAAACCCAAATCTAAAGGGTCAAAACACACAACCCGGGGTCCAAAATCCCAAATAGGGATCTGATTGGCGACCGGATGGGTTAAATTGACGTGTGCGAACTGACGGAATCCGATTTTGATTCCCGGATTGGGTTGGGCGTTGAAATGATGAATAAAAAAAAAACCCTAGTCTCAAGGGTCAAAACACACAACCCGGGGGTCCAAAATCTCAAATAGGGATCTGATCAGCGTGCCGTTCACTCCGACATGACCGGGTGGGTTAAATTGATGTGTGCGAACTGATGAAATCCGATTTGGATTCTCGAATTGGGTTGGGCATTGAAAGGACGGATCTAAAAAAACCCGAGTCTAAAGGGTCAAAACAAACAACCCGGGGGTCCAAAATCCCAAATAGGGATCTAATCGGCGTGCTGTTCACTCCGACGCGACGGGGTGGGTAAAATTGACGTGTGCGAACTCACAGAATCCGATTTGGATTCCCGGCTTGGGTTGGGCGTTGAAATGACGGATCTAAAAAAAACCCTAGTCTAAAGGGTCAAAACAAACAACCCGGGGGTCCAAATTACCAAATAGGGATCTGATCGGCATGCCGTTTGCTCCGACACGACCGGGTGGGTTAAGTTGATGTGTGCGAACTGACGGAATCCGATTTGGATTCCCGGATTGGGTTGGGCATTGAAATGACGGATCTAAAAAAAACCCGAGTGTAAAGGGTCAAAACACACAACCCGGGAGTCCAAAATCCCAAATAGGGATCTGATCGGCATGTCGTTCACTGCGACACGACCGGGTGGGTGAAAGTGACGTGTGCGAACTGACTGAATCCGATTTGGATTCTCGGATTAGGTTGGGCGTTGAAATGACAGATCCAAAAAAACCCGAGTCTAAAGGGTCAAAACACAAAACCTGGGGGTCCAAAATCCCAAATAGGGATCTGATCGACGTGCCGTTCGCTCCAACATGACCAGGTGGGTTAAATTGACGTATACGAACTGAGGGAATCCGATTTGGATTCCCGGATTAGGTTGGGCGTTGAAATAACATATCTAAAGTCAAAAAACACCACCCCGGGTCAAAAATCCCAAATAGGGATCTGATCGGCGCGTCGTTCACTCCGACATGACCGAGTGGTTAAATTTGCGTGTGCAAACTGACGGAATTCGATTTGGATTCCCGGATTGGGTTCGGCGTTGAAATGACGGATCTAAAAAAAACCCGAGTCTAAAGGGTCAAAACACACAACCTGGGGGTCCAAAATCTCAAATAGGGATTTGATCGGCATGTCGTTTGCTCCGACATGACCGGGTGGGTTAAGTTGATGTTTGCGAACTGACGGAATCCGATTTGGATTCCCGGATTGGGTTGGGTATTGAAATGAAGGATCTAAAAAAAACCAGAGTCTAAAGGGTCAAAACACACAACCCTGGAGTCCAAAATCCCAAATAGGGATCTGATCTGCATGCCGTTCACTGCGACACGACCGGGTGGGTGAAAGTGACTTGTGCAAACTGACAGAATCCGATTTGGATTCCCGGATTAGGTTGGGAGTTGAAATGACGGATCTAAAAAAATCCGAGTCTAAAGGGTTAAAACACATAACCTGGGGTTCCAAAATCCCAAATAGGGATCTGATCGACGTGCCGTTCGCTCCAACATGACCAGGTGGGTTAAATTGACGTGTGCGAACTGAGGGAATCCAATTTGGATTCCCGGATTAGGTTGGGCGTTGAAATAACAGATCTAAAGTCAAAAAACACCACCCGAGGTCCAAAATCCCAAATAGGGATCTGATCGGCGCGTCGTTCACTCCGACATGACCGAGTGGTTAAATTTGCGTGTGCAAATTGACGGAATTCGATTTGGATTACCGGATTGGGTTGGTCGTTGAAATGACAGATCTAAAAAAAACCCGAGTCTAAAGGGTCAAAACACACAACCCGGGGGTCCAAAATCCCAAATAGGGATTTGATCGGCATGCCATTCACTCCGACACGATCGGTTGGGTTAAATTGACGTGTGCGAACTGACAGAATCCGATTTGGATTCCCGGATTGGGTTGGGCGTTGAAATGATGGATCTAAAAAAACCCTAATCTAAAGGGTCAAAACACAAAACCCGGGGGTCCAAAATCCCAAATAGGGATCTGATCGGCGACCGGGTGGGTTAAATTGACGTGTGCGAACTCACGGAATCCGATTTGGATTCCTAGATTGGGTTGGGCATTGAAATGATGGATCTAAAAAAACCCGAGTCCAAAGGGTCAAAAGACACAACCCGGGAGTCCAAAATCCCAAATAGGGATCTGATCGGCGTGCTGTTCACTCCGACATGACCGGGTTGGTTAATTTGACGTGTGCGAACTGATGGAATCTGATTTGGATTCCCGGATTGGGTTTGGCGTTGAAATGACGGATCTAAAAAAACCTGAGTCTAAAGGGTCAAAACACATAACCTGGGGGTCCAAAATCTCAAATAGGGATCTGATCGACGTGCCGTTCGCTCCAACATGACCGGGTGGGTTAAATTGACATGTGCGAACTGAGGGAATCCGATTTGGATTCCCGGATTAGGTTGGGTGTTTAAATAAAAGATCTAAAGTCAAAAAACACCACCTGTGGTCCAAAATCCCAAATAGGGATCTGATCGGCGCGTCGTTCACTCCGACATGACCGAGTGGTTAAATTTGCATGTGAAAACTGAAGGAATTCGATTTGGATTCCCGGATTGGGTTGGGCGTTGAAATGACGGATCTAAAAAAAACCCGAGTCTAAAGGGTCAAAACACACAACCCGGGGTCTAAAATCTCAAATAGGGATTTGATCGGCATGCCATTCACTCCGACACGATCGGTTGGGTTAAATTGACGTGTGCGAATTGACGGAATCCGATTTGGATTCCCAGATTAGGTTGGCATTGAAATGATGGATCTAAAAAACCCTAATCTAAAGGGTCAAAACACACAACCCGGGGGTCCAAAATCCCAAATAGGGATCTGATCGGCGACCGGATGGGTTAAATTGACGTGTGCGAACTAACGGAATCCGATTTGGATTCCCAGATTGGGTTGGGCGTTGAAATGACAGATCTAAAAAAAACACCAGTCTAAAGGGTCAAAACAAACAACCCGGGGGTCCAAAATCCCAAATAGGGATCTGATCAGCGTGTCGTTCACTCCGACATGACCGGGTAGGTTAAATTGACGTGTGCGAACTGACAGAATCCGATTTGGATTCCCGGATTGGGTTGGGTGTTGAAATGACGGATCTAAAAAAACCCGAGTCTAAAGGGTCAAAACAAACAACCCGGGGGTCCAAAATCCCATATAAGGATCTGATCGACGTGCCGTTCACTACGACGCGACCGGGTGGGTTAAATTGACGTGTGCAAACTCACAGAATCCGATTTGGATTCCCGGATTGGGTTGGGCGTTGAAATGACGGATCTAAAAAAAACCATAGTCTAAAGGTGCAAAACAAACAACCCGGGGGTCCAAAATCCCAAATAGAGATCTGATCGGCATGTCGTTTGCTCCGACACGACCGGGTGGGTTAAGTTGATGTGTGCGAACAGACGGAATCCGATTTGGATTCCCGGATTGGGTTGGGCATTGAAATGACGGATCTAAAAAAAACCCGAGTCTAAAGGGTCAAAACACACAACCCGGGAGTCCAAAATCCCAAATAGGGATCTGATCGGCATGTCGTTCTCTGCGACACGACCGGGTTGGTGAAAGTGACGTGTGCGAACTGACAGAATCCGATTTGGATTCCCGGATTAGGTTGGGCGTTGAAATAACAGATCTAAAGTCAAAAAACACCACCCGGGGTCCAAAATCCCAAATAGGGATCTGATCGGCTCGTCATTCACTCCGACATGACCGAGTGGTTAAATTTGCATGTGCAAACTGAAGGAATTCGATTTGGATTCCCGGAATAGGTTGGGCGTTAAAATGACAGATCTAAAAAAAACCCGAGTCTAAAGGGTCAAAACACACAACCCGGGGGTCCAAAATCCGAAATAGGGATTTGATCGGCATGCCATTCACTCCGACACGATCGGTTGGGTTAAATTGACGTATGCGAACTGACGGAATCCGATTTGGATTCCGGGATTAGGTTGGCGTTGAAATGACGGATCTAAAAAACCCTAATATAAAGGGTCAAAACACACAACCCGGGGGTCCAAAATCCCAAATAGGGATCTGATTGGCGACCGGATGGGTTAAATTGACGTGTGCGAACTGACAGAATCCGATTTGGATTCCCAGATTGGGTTGGGCGTTGAAATAACGGATCTAAAAAAAACCCTAGTCTAAAGGTTCAAAACACACAACCCGGGGGTCCAAAATCCCAAATAGGGATCTGATCAACGTGTCGTTCACTCCGACATGACCAGGTAGGTTAAATTGACGTGTCCGAACTGACGGAATCCGATTTGGATTCCCGGATTGGGTTGGGCGTTGAAATGACGGATCTAAAAAAACCCGAGTCTAAAGGGTCAAAACAAACAACCCGGCGGTCCAAAATCCCAAATAGGGATCTGATCGGCGTGTCGTTCACTCCGACGCGACCGGGTGGGTTAAATTGACGTGTGCGAACTCACAGAATCCGATTTGGATTCCCGGATTGGGTTGGTCGTTGAAATGACGGATCTAAAAAAAACCCTAGTCTAAAGGGTCAAAACAAAAATCCCGAGGGTCAAAAATCCCAAATAGGGTTCTGATCGGCATGTCGTTTGCTCCGACACGACCGGGTTGGTGAAGTTGATGTGTGCTCGAACTGACGGAATCCGATTTGAATTCCCGGAGTGGGTTGGGCATTGAAATGACGGATCTAAAAAAAACCCGAGTCTAAAGGGTCAAAACACACAACCGGGGAGTCCAAAATCCCAAATAGGGATCTGATCGGCATGTCGTTCACTGCGACACGACCGGGTGGGTGAAATTGACGTGTGCGAACTGAGGGAATCCGATTCGGATTTCCAGATTAGGTTGGGCGTTGAAATAACAGATCTAAAGTCAAAAAACACCACCCGGGGTCCAAAAGCCCAAATAGGGATCTGATCGGCGCGTCGTTCACTCCGACATGACCGAGTGGTAAAATTTACGTGTGCAAACTGACGGAATTCGATTTGGATTCCCGGATTGGGTTGGGCGATGAATTGAGGGATCTAAAAAAAACCCGAGTCTAAAGGGTCAAAACACACAACCCGGGGGTCCAAAATTCCAAATAGGGATTTGATCGGCATGCCATTCACTCCGACACGATCGGTTGGGTTAAATTGACGTGTGCGAACTGACAGAATCCGATTTGGATTCCCGGATTGGGTTGGACGTTGAAATGACGGATCTAAAAAAACCCTAATCTAAAGGGGCAAAACACAAAACCCGGGGGTCCAAAATCCCAAATAGGTATCTGATCGGCGACCGGGTGGGTTAAATTGACGTGTGCGAACTAACGGAATCCGATTTGGATTCCCAGATTGGGTTGGACGTTGAAATGACGGATCTAAAAAAAACCCTAGTCTAAAGGGTCAAAACACATAACCCGGGGGTCCAAAATCCCAAATAGGGATCTGATCAGCGTGCCGTTCACTCCAACATGACCGGGTGGGTTAAATTGACGTGTGCGAACTGACGGAATTGGATTTGGATTCCCGGATTGGGTTGGGCGTTGAAATGACGGATGTAAAAAAACCTGAGTCTAAAGGGTCAAAACAATAACCTCGGGGTCCAAAATCTCAAATAGGGATTTGATCGACGTGCCGTTCGCTCCAACATGACCGGGTGGGTTAAATTGACGTGTGCGAACTGAGGGAATTTGATTTGGATTCCCGGATTAGGTTGGGCGTTGAAATAACAGATCTAAAGTCAAAAAACACCACCTGGGGTCCAAAATCCCAAATAGGGATCTGATCGGCGCGTCGTTCACTCCGACATGACCAACTGGTTAAATTTGCATGTGCAAACTGAAGGAATTCGATTTGGATTCCCGGATTGGGTTGGGCGTTGAAATGACGGATCTAAAAAAAAACCCGAGTCTAAAGGGTCAAAACACACAACCCGGGGGTCCAAAATCTCAAATAGGGATTTGATCGGCATGCCATTCACCCCGACACGATCGTTGGGTTAAATTGACGTGTGCGAACTGACGGAATCCGATTAGGATTCTCGGATTAGGTTGGCGTTTAAATGATGAATCTAAAAAACCCTAATCTAAAGGGTCAAAACACACAACCCGGGGGTCCAAAATCCCAAAGAGGGATCTGATCGGCGACCGGGTGGGTTAAATTGACGTGTGCGAACTGACGGAATCCGATTTGGATTCCAGGATTGGGTTGGGTGTTGAAATGACGGATCTAAAAAAACTCTAGTCTAAAGTGTCAAAACACAACCTGGGGGTCCAAAATCCCAAATATGGATCAGATCGGTGTGTCGTTCTCTCCGACACGATCGGGTGGGTGAAAGTGACGTGTGCGAACTGACAGAATCCGATTTGGATTCCCGGATTAGGCTGGGCGTTGAAATGACGAATCTAAAAAAACCCAAGTCTAAAGGGTCAAAACACATAACCGGCGGTCCAAAAACCCAAATAGGGATCTGATCGGTGTGCCGTTCACCCCGACGCGACCGGTTGGATTAAATTGACGTGTGCGAACTCACGGAAGCCGATTTGGATTCCCGGATTGGGTTGGGCGTTGAAATGACGGATTTAAAAAAAAACCTAGTCTAAAGGGTCAAAACAAACAACCTGGGGGTCCAAAATCCCAAATAGGGATCTGATCGGCATGCCGTTTGCTCCAACACGACCAGGTGGGTTAGGTTGACGTGTGCGAACTGACGGAATTCGATTTGGATTCCCGGATTGGGTTGGGCGTTGAAATGACGGATCTAAAAAAACCAGAGTCTAAAGTTTCAAAACACTCAACCAGGGATTCCAAAATCCCAAATAGGGATCTGATCGGCGTGCCGTTCACTCCGACACGATCGGGTGGGTTAAATTGACGTGTGCGAACTGACAGAATCCGATTTGGATTCCCGGATTGGGTTGGGCGTTGAAATGACGAATCTAAAAAAAACCCTAGTCTAAAGGGTCAAAACACACAACCCGGGGGTCCAAAATCCCAAATAGGGATCTGATCAACGTGTCGTTCTCTCCGACATGACCGGGTAGGTTAAATTGACGTGTCCGAACTGACAGAATCCGATTTGGATTCCCGGATTGGGTTGGGCGTTGAAATGACGGATCTAAAAAAACCCGAGTCTAAAGGGTCAAAACAAACAACCCGGGGGTCCAAAATCCCAAATAGGGATCTGATCGGCGTGTCGTTCACTCCGACGCGACCGGGTGGGTTAAATTGACGTGTGCGAACTCACAGAATCCGATTTGGATTCCCGGATTGGGTTGGTCGTTGAAATGACGGATCTAAAAAAAACCCTAGTCTAAAGGGTCAAAACAAACAACCCGAGGGTCAAAAATCCCAAATAGGGATCTGATCGGCATGTCGTTTGCTCCGACACGACCGGGTTGGTGAAGTTGATGTGTGCGCGAACTGACGGAATCCGATTTGAATTCCCGGATTGGGTTGGGCTTTGAAATGACTGATCTAAAAAAAACGCGAGTCTAAAGGGTCAAAACACCCAACCGGGGAGTCCAAAATCCCAAATAGGGATCTGATCGGCATGTCGTTCACTGCGACACGACCGGGTGGGTGAAATTGACGTGTGCGAACTGAGGGAATCCGATTTGGATTTCCGGATTAGGTTGGGCGTTGAAATAACAGATCTAAAGTCAAAAAACACCACCCGGGTCCAAAAGCCCAAATAGGGATCTGATCGGCGCGTCGTTCACTCCGACATGACCGAGTGGTTAAATTTACGTGTGCAAACTGACGGAATTCGATTTGGATTCCCGGATTGGGTTGGGCGATGAAATGAGGGATCTAAAAAAAACCCGAGTCTAAAGGGTCAAAACACACAACCCGGGGGTCCAAATTCCAAATAGGGATTTGATCGGCATGCCATTCACTCCGACACGATCGGTTGGGTTAAATTGACGTGTGCGAACTGACAGAATCCGATTTGGATTCCCGGATTGGGTTGGACGTTGAAATGACAGATCTAAAAAAACCCTAATCTAAAGGGTCAAAACACAAAACCCGGGGTCCAAAATCCCAAATAGGTATCTGATCGGCGACCGGGTGGGTTAAATTGACGTGTGCGGACTAACATATTCCGATTTGGATTCCCAGATTGGGTTGGACGTTGAAATGACGGATCTAAAAAAACCCTAGTCTAAAGGGTCAAAACACACAACCCGGGGGTCCAAAATCCCAAATAGGGATCTGATCAGCGTGTGGTTCACTCCAACATGACCGGGTGGGTTAAATTGACGTGTGCGAACTGCCGGAATCGGATTTGGATTCCCGGATTGGGTTGGGCGTTGAAATGACGGATCTAAAAAAACCTAAGTCTAAAGGGTCAAAACACATAACCTCGGGGTCCAAAATCTCAAATAGGGATCTGATCGACGTGCCGTTTGCTCCAACATGACCGGGTGGGTTAAATTGACGTGTGCGAACTGAGGGAATCTGATTTGGATTCCCGGATTAGGTTGGGCGTTGAAATAACAGATCTAAAGTCAAAAAACACCACCTGGGGTCCAAAATCCCAAATAGGGATCTGATCGGCGCGTCGTTCACTCTGACATGACCAAGTGGTTAAATTTGCATGTGCAAACTGAAGGAATTCGATTTGGATTCCCGGATTGGGTTGGGCGTTGAAATGACGGATCTAAAAAAAACCCGAGTCTAAAGGGTCAAAACACACAACCCGGGGGTCCAAAATCTCAAATAGGGATTTGATCGACATGCCATTCACCCCGACACGATCGGTTGGGTTAAATTGACGTGTGCGAACTGACGGAATCCGATTAGGATTCCCGGATTAGGTTGGCGTTTAAATGACGGATCTAAAAAACCCTAATCTAAAGGGTCAAAACACACAACCCAGGGGTCCAAAATCCCAAAGAGGGATCTGATCGGCGACCTGGTGGGTTAAATTGACGTGTGCGAACTGACGGAATCCGATTTGGATTCCAGGATTGGGTTGGGTGTTGAAATGACGGTTCTAAAAAAACTCTAGTCTAAAGTGTCAAAACACAACTTGGGGGTCCAAAATACCAAATATGGATCAGATCGGTGTGTCGTTCTCTCCGACACGATCGGGTGGGTGAAAGTGACGTGTGCGAACTGACAGAATCCGATTTGGATTCCCGGATTAGGCTGGGCGTTGAAATGACGAATCTAAAAAACCCAAGTCTAAAGGGTCAAAACACATAACCGGCGGTCCAAAAACCCAAATAGGATCTGATCGGTGTGCCGTTCACCTCCGACGCGACCGTTTGGGTTAAATTGACATGTGCGAACTCACGAAGCCGATTTGGATTCCCGGATTGGGTTGGGCGTTGAAATGACGGATTAAAAAAAACCTAGTCTAAAGGGTCAAAACAACAACCTGGGGTCCAAAATCCGAAATAGGGATCTGATCGGCATGCCGTTTGCTCCAACACGACTAGGTGGGTTAGGTTGACGTGTGCGAACTGACGGAATTCATTTGGATTCCCGGATTGGGTTGGGCGTTGAAATGATGGATCTAAAAAAAACCAGAGTCTAAAGTGCCAAAACACACAACCAGGGAGTCCAAAATCCCAAATAGGGATCTGATCGGCGTGCCGTTCACTCCGACACGATCGGGTGGGTTAAATTGACGTGTGCGAACTGACAGAATCCGATTTGGATTCCCGGATTGGGTTGGGCGTTGAAATGACGAATCTAAAAAAACCTGAGTCTAAAGGGTCAAAACACACAACCTGGGGGTCCAAAATCCCAAATAGGGATCTGATCGACGTGCCGTTCGCTCCAACATGATCGGGTGGGTTAAATTGACGTGTGAGAACTGAGGGAATCCGATTTGGATTCCCGGATTAGGTTGGGCGTTGAAATAACAGATCTGAAAAAACCCAAGTCTAAAGGGTCAAAAAACACCACCCCGGGTCCAAAATCCCAATTAGGGATCTGATCGGCGTGTCGTTCACTCCGACATGACCGAGTGGTTAAATTTGCATGTGCAAACTGACGGAATACGATTTAGATTCCCGGATTGGGTTGGGCGTTGAAATGAAGGATCTAAAAAAACCAGAGTCTAAAAGGTCAAAACACAGAACCCGGGGTCCAAAATCCCAAATAGGGATTTGATTGGCAGTGCCGTTCACTCTGACACGACTGGGTGGGTTAAATTGACTTGTGCGAACTGACGGAATACGATTTGGATTCCCAGATTGGGTTGGGCATTGAAATGATGGATCTTAAAAAAACCAGAGTCTAAAGGGTCAAAACACACAACCCGGGGTCCAAAATCCCAAATAGGGATCTGATCGGTGTGCCGTTCACTCTGACACGACCTGGGGGTTAAATTGACGTGTGCGAACTGACGGAATCCGATTTGGATTCCTGGATTGGGTTAGGCGTTGAAATGATGGATCTAAAAAAACCCTAGTCTAAAAGGTCAAACACACAACCCGGGTGTCCAAAATCACAAATAGGGATCTGATCGGCATGTCATTTGCTCCGACACGACCGGGTGGGTTAAATTGACGTGTGCGAACTGACGAAATCCGATTTGGATTCCAGGATTGGGTTGGGTGTTGAAATGACGAATCTAAAAATACCCAAGTCTAAAGGGTCAAAACACACAACCGGCGGTCCAAAATCCCAAATAGGATCTGATCGTGTGTGCCATCTACTCTGACGTGACCGGGTGGGTTAAATTGACGTTTGCGAACTGACGGAATCCGATTTGGATTCCCGGATTGGGTTGGGCATTGAAATGACGGATCTAAAAAACCCCGAGTCTAAAGGGTCAAAACACAACTTGGGGGTCGTAAGTCCCAAATAGGGATCAGATCGGTGTGTCATTCGCTCCGACACGACTGTGTGGGTGAAAGTGACGTGTGCGAATTGACGGAATACGATTTAGATTCCCGGATTGGGTTGGGCGTTGAAATGACGGATCTAAAAAAAACCAGAGTCTAAAAGGTCAAAACACACAAGCCGAGATCCGAAATCCCAAATAGGGATTTGATTGGCATGTTGTTCACTCCGACACGATCAGGTGGGTTAAAGTGACGTGTGCGAACTGACGGAATCCGATTTGGATTCCCGGACTTGGGCGTTGAAATGACGGATCTAAAAAAACCCGAGTCTAAAGGGACAAAACACACAACCCGGGGTCGAAAATCCCAAATAGGGATCTGATCGGCATGCCGTTCAGTCCGACACGATCAGCTGGGTTAAATTGACGTGTGTGAATTGACAGAATATGATTTGGATTCCCGGATTGGGTTGGGCATTGAAATGACAGATCTAAAAAAAACCATAGTCTAAAGGGTCAAAACACACAACCCGGGGTCCAAAATCCCAAATAGGGATTTGATTGGCATGCCGTTTACTCCGACACGACCGGGTGGGTTAAAGTGACGTGTGCGAACTGACGGAATCCGATTTGGATACCCGGATTGGGTTGGGCGTTGAAATGAAGGATCCAAAAATACCTGAAAAATACCCGAGTCTAAAGGGTCAAAACAAACAACCTGGGGTCCAAAATCCCAAATAGGGATCTGATCGGTATGTCTTTCACTCCGACACGACCGGGTGGTTAAATTGACATGTACGAACTGACGGAATACGATTTGTATTGGCAGATTGGGTTGGGCATTTAAATGACGGATCTTAAAAAAACAATAGTCTAAAGAGTCAAAACACACAACCCGGGGGTCCAAAATCCCAAATAGGGATCTGATCGGTGTGCCGTTCACTCCGACATGACCGGGTGGGTTATATTGACGTGTGCGAACTGACGGAATCCGATTTGGATTCCCGATTGTGTTGGGCGTTGAAATGACGGATCTAAAAAAAACCCTAGTCTAAAGGTCAAAAACACAACCGGGGGTCCAAAATCCCAAATAGGGATCTGATCGGCATGCCGTTTGCTCCGACACGACCGAGTGGGTTAAATTGACGTGTGCGAATTGACGGAATCCGATTTGGATTCCAGGATTGGGTTGGGTGTTGAAATGACGGATCTAAAAAAACCCGAGTCTAAAGTGTCAAAACACAACCTGGGGGTCCAAAATCCCAAATATGGATCAGATCGGTATGCCGTTCTCTCCGACACGACCGGGTGGGTGAAAGTGACGTGTGCGAACTGACAGAATCCAATTTGGATTCCCGGATTAGGTTGGGGGTTGAAATGAGGAATCTAAAAAAACCCAAGTCTAAGGGTCAAATACACAACCGGCGGACCAAAATCCCAAATAGGGATCTGATCGGCGTGCCGTTCACTCCGACGCGACCGGGTGGGTTAAATTGACGTGTGCGAACTCACAGAATCCGATTTGGATTCCCGGATTGGGTTGGGCGTTGAAATGACGGATCTAAAAAAAACCCTAGTCTAAAGGGTCAAAACAAACAACCCGGGGGTCCAAAATCGTAAATAGGGATCTGATCAGCATGCCGTTTGCGCCAACACGACCGGGTGGGTTAAGTTGACGTGTGCGAACTGACGAAACCCTATTTGGATTCCCGGATTGGGTTGGGCGTTGAAATGACGGATTTAAAAAAACCTGACTCTAAAGGGTCAAAAAACAACCTGGGGTCCAAATCCCAAATAGGATCATATTGGTATGCCGTCTCTCCGACACAACCGGGTGGGTGAAAGTGGCGTGTGCGAACTGACAGAATCCGATTTGGATTTTCGGATTGGGTTGGGCGTTGAAATGACGGATCTAAAAAAACCCGAGTCTAAAGGGTCAAAACACACATCCTGGGGTCCAAAATCTCAATAGGGATCTGATCGACATGCCGTTCGCTCCAACATGACCGGGTGGGTTAAAATGACGTGTGCGAACTGAGGAATTCGATTTGGATTCCCGTATTAGGTTGGGCGTTGATATACAGATCTAAAAACCCAAGTCTAAAGGGTCAAAAAACACCACCCGGGGTCCAAATCCCAAATAGGGATCTGATCGGCGTGTCGTTCACTCCGACATGACCGAGTGGTTAAACTTCCATGTGCAAACTAATGGAATACGATTTGGATTCCCAGATTGGGTTGGGCGTTGAAATGAAGGATCTAAAAAAAACCAGAGTCTAAACGGTCAAAACACACAACCCGGGGTACAAAATCCCAAATAGGGATTTGATTGGCATGTCGTTCACTCCGACACGGCCGGGTGGGTTAAAGTGACGTGTGCGAACTAATGGAATCCGATTTGGATACCCGAATTGGGTTGGCCGTTGAAAAGATGGATCTAAAAATACCCGAGTCTAAAGGGTCAAAACACACAACCCGGGGTCCAAAATCCCAAATAGGGATCTGATCGGCATGTCTTTCACTCCGTCACGACCGGGTGGTTAAATTGACTTGTGCGAACTGACGGAATACGATTTGGATTCCCAGATTGGGTTGGGCATTGAAATGATGGATCTTAAAAAAACCAGAGTCTAAAGGGTCAAAACACACAACCCGGGGTCCAAAATCCCAAATAGGGATCTAATCGGTGTGCCGTTCACTCTGACACGACCTGGTGGGTTAAATTGACGTGTGCGAACTGACGGAATCCGATTTGGATTCCCGATTGGTTGGGCGTTGAAATGACGGATCTAAAAAAACCCTAGTCTAAAAGGTCAAAAACACAACCCGGGTGTCCAAAATCACAAATAGGGATCTGATCGGCATGTCATTTGCTCCGACACGACCGGGTGGTTAAATTGACGTGTGCGAACTGACGGAATCCGATTTGGATTCCAGGATTGGGTTGGGTGTTGAAATGACGAATCTAAAAAACCCAAGTCTAAAGGGTCAAAACACACAACCGGCGGTCCAAAATCCCAAATAGGATCTGATCGGGTGCCGTCTACTCTGACGTGACCGGGTGGGTTAAATTGACGTTTGTGAACTGACGGAATCCGATTTGGATTCCCGGATTGGGTTGGGCATTGAAATGACGGATCTAAAAAACCCTGAGTCTAAAGGGTCAAAACACAACTTGGGGGTCCAAAGTCCCAAATAGGGATCAGATCGGTGTGTCATTCGCTCCGACACGACTGTGTGGGTGAAAGTGACGTCTGCGAATTGACGGAATTCGATTTAGATTCCCGGATTGGGTTGGGCGTTGAAATGACGGATCTAAAAAAAACCAGAGTCTAAAAGGTCAAAACACACAAGCCGGGATCCAAAATCCCAAATAGGGATTTGAATGGCATGCTGTTCACTCCGACACGATCGGGTGGGTTAAAGTGACGTGTGCGAACTGACGGAATCCGATTGGATTCCCGGACTTGGGCGTTGAAATGACGGATCAAAAAACCCGAGTTTAATGGGTCAAAACAGACAACCCGGGGTCGAAAATCCAAATAGAGATCTGATCGGCATGCCGTTCAGTCCGACACGATCAGCTGGGTTAAATTGACGTGTGCGAATTGACAGAATATGATTGGATTCCGGATTGGTTGGGCAATGAAATGACGGATCTAAAAAAAAACCATAGTCTAAAGGGTCAAAACACACAACCCGGGGTCCAAAATCCCAAATAGGGATTTGATTGGCATGCCGTTCACTCCGACACGACCGGGTGGGTTAAAGTGACGTGTGCGAACTGACGGAATCCGATTTGGATACCCGGTTGGGTTGGGCGTTGAAATGAAGGATCCAAAAAATACCTGAAAATACCCGAGTCTAAAGGGTCAAAACAAACAAGGGGTCCAAAAATCCCAAATAGGGATCTGATCGGTATGTCTTTCACTCCGACCGACGGGTGGTTAAATTGACATGTACGAACTGACGGAATACGATTTGGATTGGCAGATTGGGTTGGGCATTTAAATGACGGATCTTAAAAAAAAACATAGTCTAAAGAGTCAAAACACACAACCCGGGGGTCCAAAATCCCAAATAGGGATCTGATCGGTGTGCCGTTCACTCCGACATGACCGGGTGGGTTATATGACGTGTGCGAACTGACGGAATCCGATTGGATTCCCGGATTGGTTGGGCCGTTGAAATGAGGATCTAAAAAAAACCCTAGTCTAAAGGGTAAAAACACACAACCCGGGGGTCCAAAATCCCAAATAGGGATCTGATCGGCATGCCGTTTGCTCCGACACGACGGAGTGGGTTAAATTGACGTGTGCGAATTGACGGAATCCGATTTGGATTCCAGGATTGGTTGGGTGTTGAAACGACGGATCTAAAAAAACCGAGTCTAAAGTGTCAAAACACAACCTGGGGATCCAAAATCCTAAATATGGATCAGATCGGTATGCCGTTCTCTCCGACACGACCGGGTGGGAAAAAAAACCTGAGTCTAAAGGGTCAAAAAAACAACCTGGGGGTCCAAATCCCAAATATGGATCATATTGGTATGCCGTTCTCTCCGACACAACCGGGTGGGTGAAAGTGGCGTGTGCGAACTGACAGAATCCGATTTGGATTCTCGGATTGGGTTGGGCGTTGAAATGACGGATCTAAAAAAACCCGAGTCTAAAGGGTCAAAACACACAACCTGGGGGTCCAAAATCTCAAATAGGGATCTGATCGACATGCCGTTCGCTCCAACATGACCGGGTGGGTTAAAATGACGTGTGCGAACTGAGGGAATTCGATTTGGATTCCCGTATTAGGTTGGGCGTTGATATAACAGATCTAAAAAACCCAAGTCTAAAGGGTCAAAAAACACCACCCGGGGTCCAAAATCCCAAATAGGGATCTGATCGGCGTGTCGTTCACTCCGACATGACCGAGTGGTTAAACTTGCATGTGCAAACTAATGGAATACGATTTGGATTCCCGGATTGGGTTGGGCGTTGAAATGAAGGATCTAAAAAAAACCAGAGTCTAAACGGTCAAAACACACAACCCGGGGTACAAAATCCCAAATAGGGATTTGATTGGCATGCCGTTCACTCCGACACGGCCGGGTGGGTTAAAGTGACGTGTGCGAACTAACGGAATCCGATTTGGATACCCGAATGGGTTGGCCGTTGAAAAGATGGATCTAAAAATACCGAGTCTAAAGGGTCAAAACACACAACCCGGGTCCAAAATCCCAAATAGGGATCTGATCGGCATGTCTTTCACTCCGTCACGACCGGGTGGTTAAATTGACTTGTGCGAACTGACGGAATACGATTTGGATTCCCAGATTGGGTTGGGCATTGAAATGATGGATCTTAAAAAAACCAGAGTCTAAAGGGTCAAAACACACAACCGGGGGTCCAAAATCCCAAATAGGGATCTAATCGGTGTGCCGTTCACTCTGACATGACCTGGTGGGTTAAATTGACGTGTGCGAACTGACGGAATCCGATTTGGATTCCCGGATTGGGTTGGGCGTTGAAATGACGGATCTAAAAAAAACCCTAGTCTAAAAGGTCAAAACACACAACCCGGGTGTCCAAAATCACAAATAGGGATCTGATCGGCATGTCATTTGCTCCGACACGACCGGGTGGTTTAAATTGACGTGTGCGAACTGACGGAATCCGATTTGGATTCCAGGATTGGGTTGGGTGTTGAAATGACGAATCTAAAAAAAACCCAAGTCTAAAGGGTCAAAAACACACAACCGGCGGTCCAAAATCCCAAATAGGGATCTGATCGGTGTGCCGTTACTCTGACGTGACCGGGTGGGTTAAATTGACGTTGCGAACTGACGGAATCCGATTTGGATTCCCGGATTGGGTTGGGCATTGAAATGACGGATCTAAAAAACCCCGAGTCTAAAGGGTCAAAACACAAACTTGGGGGTCCAAAGTCCCAAATAGGGATCAGATCGGTGTGCATTCGCTCCGACACGACTGTGTGGGTGAAAGTGACGTGTGCGAATTGACGGAATTCGATTTAGATTCCCGGATTGGGTTGGGCGTTGAAATGACGGATCTAAAAAAAACCAGAGTCTAAAAGGTCAAAACACACAAGCCGGGATCCAAAATCCCAAATAGGGATTTGATTGGCATGCTGTTCACTCCGACACGATCGGGTGGGTTAAAGTGACGTGTGCGAACTGACGGAATCCGATTTGGATTCCCGGACTTGGGCGTTGAAATGACGGATCTAAAAAAACCCGAGTTTAATGGGTCAAAACAGACAACCCGGGGTCGAAAATCCCAAATAGAGATCTGATCGGCATGCCGTTCAGTCCGACACGATCAGCTGGGTTAAATTGACGTGTGCGAATTGACAGAATATGATTTGGATTCCCGGATTGGGTTGGGCAATGAAATGACGGATCTAAAAAAAACCATAGTCTAAAGGGTCAAAACACACAACCCGGGGTCCAAAATCCCAAATAGGGATTTGATTGGCATGCCGTTCACTCCGACACGACTGGGTGGGTTAAAGTGACGTGTGCGAACTGACGGAATCCGATTTGGATACCCGGATTGGGTTGGGCGTTGTTGAAATGAAGGATCCAAAAATACCCGTAAAATACCCGAGTCTAAAGGGTCAAAACACACAACCTGGGGTCCAAAATCCCAAATAGGGATCTGATCGGTGTCTTTCACTCCGACACGACCGGGTGGTTAAATTGACATGTACGAACTGACGGGAATACGATTTGGATTGCCAGATTGGGTTGGGCATTGAAATGATGGATCTTAAAAAAATAGTAGTCTAAAGAGTCAAAACACACAACCCGGGGGTCCAAAATCCCAAATAGGGATCTGATCGGTGTGCCGTTCACTCCGACATGACGGGTGGGTTATATTGACGTGTGCGAACTGACGGAATCCGATTTGGATTCCCGGATTGGGTTGGGCGTTGAAATGAGGATCTAAAAAAACCCTAGTCTAAAGGGTCAAAACACACACCGGGGGTCCAAAATCCCAAATAGGGATCTGATCGGCATGCCGTTTGCTCCGACACGACCGAGTGGGTTAAATTGACGTGTGCGAATTGACGGAATCCGATTTGGATTCCAGGATTGGGTTGGGTGTTGAAACGACGGATCTAAAAAAACCCGAGTCTAAAGTGTCAAAACACAACCTGGGGTCCAAAATCCCAAATATGATCAGATCAGATCGGTATGCCGTTCTCTCCGACACGACCGGGTGGGTTAAAGTGACGTGTGCGAACTGACAGAATCCGATTTGGATTCCCGGATTAGGTTGGGGGTTGAAATGAGGAATCTAAAAAACCCAAGTCTAAAGGGTCAAAATACACAACAGCGGACCAAAATCCCAAATAGGGATCTGATCGGCGTGTCGTTCACTCCGACGCGACCGGGTGGGTTAAATTGACGTGTGCGAACTCACAGAATCCGATTTGGATTCCCGGATTGGGTTGGGCGTTGAAATGACGGATCTAAAAAAACCCTAGTCTAAAGGGTCAAAACAAACAACCCGGGGGTCCAAAATCGTAAATATGGATCTGATCAGCATGCCGTTGCGCCAACACGAACGGGTGGGTTAAGTTGACGTGTGCGAACTGACGAAACCCGATTTGGATTCCCGGATTGGGTTTGGCGTTGAAATGACGGATTTTAAAAAAACCTGAGTCTAAAGGGTCAAAAAACAACCTGGGGGTCCAAAATCCAAATATGGATCAATTGGTATGCGTTCTCTCCGACACAACCGGGTGGGTGAAAGTGGCGTGTGCGAACTGACAGAATCCGATTTGGATTCTCGGATTGGGTTGGGCGTTGAAATGACGGATCTAAAAAAACTCGAGTCTAAAGGGTCAAAACACACAACCTGGGGTCCAAAATCTCAAATAGGGATCTGATCGACATGCCGTTCGCTCCAACATGACGGGTGGGTTAAAATGACGTGTGCGAACTGAGGGAATTCGATTTGATTCCCGTATTAGGTTGGGTGTTGAATAACAGATCTAAAAAAACCAAGTCTAAAGGGTCAAAAAACACCACCCGGGTCCAAAATCCCAAATAGGGATCTGATCGGCGTGTCGTTCACTCCGACATGACCGAGTGGTTAAACTTGCATGTGCAAACTAATGGAATACGATTTGGATTCCCGGATTGGGTTGGGCGTTGAAATGAAGGATCTAAAAAAAACCAGAGTCTAAACGGTCAAAACACACAACCCGGGGTACAAAATCCCAAATAGGGATTTGATTGGCATGCCGTTCACTCCGACACGGCCGGGTGGGTTAAAGTGACGTGTGCGAACTAACGGAATCCGATTTGGATACCCGAATTGGGTTGGCCGTTGAAAAGATGGATCTAAAAATACCCGAGTCTAAAGGGTCAAAACACACAACCCGGAGTCCAAAATCCCAAATAGGGATCTGATCGGCATGTCTTTCACTCCGTCACGACCGGGTGGTTAAATTGACTTGTGCGAACTGACGGAATACGATTTGGATTCCCAGATTGGGTTGGGCATTGAAATGATGGATCTTAAAAAAACCAGAGTCTAAAGGGTCAAAACACACAACCCGGGGGTCCAAAATCCCAAATAGGGATCTGATCGGTGTGCCGTTCACTCTGACACGACCTGGTGGGTTAAATTGACGTGTGCGAACTGACGGAATCCGATTTGGATTCCCGGATTGGGTTGGGCGTTGAAATGACGGATCTAAAAAAAACCCTAGTCTAAAAGGTCAAAACACACAACCCGGGTGTCCAAAATCACAAATAGGGATCTGATCGGCATGTCATTTGCTCCGACACGACCGGGTGGTTTAAATTGACGTGTGCGAACTGACGGAATCCGATTTGGATTCCAGGATTGGGTTGGGTGTTGAAATGACGAATCTAAAAAAACCCAAGTCTAAAGGGTCAAAACACACAACCGGCGGTCCAAAATCCCAAATAGGGATCTGATCGGTGTGCCGTCTACTCTGACGTGACCGGGTGGGTTAAATTGACGTTTGCGAACTGACGGAATCCGATTTGGATTCCCGGATTGGGTTGGGCATTGAAATGACGGATCTAAAAAACCCCGAGTCTAAAGGGTCAAAACACAACTTGGGGGTCCAAAGTCCCAAATAGGGATCAGATCGGTGTGTCATTCGCTCCGACACGACTGTGTGGGTGAAAGTGACGTGTGCGAATTGACGGAATTCGATTTAGATTCCCGGATTGGGTTGGGCGTTGAAATGACGGATCTAAAAAAAACCAGAGTCTAAAAGGTCAAAACACACAAGCTGGGATCCAAAATGCCAAATAGGGATTTGATTGGCATGCTGTTCACTCCGACACGATCGGGTGGGTTAAAGTGACGTGTGCGAACTGACGGAATCCGATTTGGATTCCCGGACTTGGGCGTTGAAATGACGGATCTAAAAAAACCCGAGTTTAAAGGGTCAAAACACACAACCCGGGGTCGAAAATCCCAAATAGAGATCTGATCGGCATGCCGTTCAGTCCGACACGATCAGCTGGTTAAATTGACGTGTGCGAATTGACAGAATATGATTTGGATCCCGGATTGGGTGGGCATTGAAATGACGGATCTAAAAAAAAACCATAGTCTAAAGGGTCAAAACACACAACCCGGGGTCCAAAATCCCAAATAGGGATTTGATTGGCATGCCGTTCACTCCGACACGACTGGGTGGGTTAAAGTGACGTGTGCGAACTGACGGAATCCGATTTGGATCCCGGATTGGGTTGGGCGTTGAAATGAAGGATCCAAAAATACCGTAAAATACCCCGTCTAAAGGGTAAAAACACACAACCTGGGGTCCAAAATCCCAAATAGGGATCTGATCGGTATGTCTTTCACTCCGACACGACCGGGTGGTTAAATTGACATGTACGAACTGACGGAATACGATTTGGATTGCCAGATTGGGTTGGGCATTGAAATGATGGATCTTAAAAAAATAGTAGTCTAAAGAGTCAAAACACACAACCCGGGGGTCCAAAATCCCAAATAGGGATCTGATCGGTGTGCCGTTCACTCCGACATGACCGGGTGGGTTATATTGACGTGTGCGAACTGACGGAATCCGATTTGGATTCCCGGATTGGGTTGGGCGTTGAAATGACGGATCTAAAAAAAACCCTAGTCTAAAGGGTCAAAACACACAACCCGGGGGTCCAAAATCCCAAATAGGGATCTGATCGGCATGCCGTTTGCTCCGACACGACCGAGTGGGTTAAATTGACGTGTGCGAATTGACGGAATCCGATTTGGATTCCAGGATTGGGTTGGGGTGTTGAAACGACGATCTAAAAAACCCGAGTCTAAAGTGTCAAAACACAACCGGGGGTCCAAAATCCCAAATATGGATCAGATCGGTATGCCGTTCTCTCCGACACGACCGGGTGGGTTAAAGTGACGTGTGCGAACTGACAGAATCCGATTTGGATTCCCGGATTAGGTTGGGGGTTGAAATGAGGAATCTAAAAAAACCCAAGTCTAAAGGGTCAAAATACACAACCAGCGGACCAAAATCCCAAATAGGGATCTGATCGGCTTGCCGTTCACTCCGACGCGACCGGGTGGGTTAAATTGACGTGTGCGAACTCACGGAATCCGATTTGGATTCCCGGATTGGGTTGGGCGTTGAAATGACGGATCTAAAAAAAACCCTAGTCTAAAGGGTCAAAACAAACAACCCGGGGGTCCAAAATCGTAAATAGGGATCTGATCAGCATGCCGTTTGCGCCAACACGACCGGGTGGGTTAAGTTGACGTGTGCGAACTGACGAAAACCGATTTGGATTCCCGGATTGGGTTGGGCGTTGAAATGACGGATTTAAAAAAAACCTGAGTCTAAATAGGTGGGGGTTGAAATGAGGAATCTAAAAAAACCAAGTCTAAAGGGTCAAAAACACAACCAGCGGACCAAAATCCCAAATAGGGATCTGATCGGCGTTGCCGTTCACTCCGACGCGACCGGGTGGGTTAAATTGACGTGTGCGAACTCACGGAATCCGATTTGGATTCCCGGATTGGTTGGGCGTTGAAATGACGGATCTAAAAAAAACCCTAGTCTAAAGGGTCAAAACAAAAACCCGGGGGTCCAAAATAGTAAATAGGGATCTGATCAGCATGCCGTTTGCGCCAACACGACGGGTGGGTTAAGTTGACGTGTGCGAACTGACGAAACCGATTTGGATTCCGGATTGGGTTGGGCATTGAATGACGGATTTAAAAAAAACCAGAGTCTAAAAGGTCAAAACACACAAGCGGGATCCAAAATGCCAAATAGGGATTTGATTGGCATGCTGTTCACTCCGACACGATCGGGTGGGTTAAAGTGACGTGTGCGAACTGACGGAATCCGATTTGGATTCCCGGACTGGGCGTTTGAAATGACGGATCTAAAAAAAACCGAGTTTAAAGGGTCAAAGCACACAACCCGGGGTCGAAAATCCCAAATAGAGATCTGATCGGCATGCCGTTCGTCCGACACGATCAGCTGGGTTAAATTGACGTGTGAGAATGACAGAATATGATTTGGATTCCCGGATTGGGTTGGGCATTGAAATGACAGATCTAAAAAACCCATAGTCTAAAGGGTCAAAACACACAACCGGGGTCCAAAATCCCAAATAGGGATTTGATTGGCATGCCGTTACTCCGACACGACCGGGTGGGTTAAAGTGACGTGTGCGAACTGACGGAATCCGATTTGGATACCCGGATTGGGTTGGGCGTTGAAATGAAGGATCCAAAAATACCGAAAAATACCCGAGTCTAAAGGGTCAAAACAACAACCTGGGGTCCAAAATCCCAAATAGGGATGATCGGTATGTCTTTCACTCCGACACGACCGGGTGGTTAAATGACATGTACGAACTGACGGAATACGATTTGTATTGGCAGATTGGGTTGGGCATTGAAATGACGGATCTTAAAAAAAACAATAGTCTAAAGAGTCAAAACACACAACGGGGGTCCAAAATCCCAAATAGGGATTGATCGGTGTGCCGTTCACTCCGACATGACCGGGTGGGTTATATTGACGTGTGCGAACTGACGGAATCCGATTTGGATTCCCGGATTGTGTTGGGCGTTGAAATGACGGATCTAAAAAAAACCCTAGTCTAAAGGGTCAAAACACACAACCCGGGGGTCCAAAATCCCAAATAGGGATCTGATCGGCATGCCGTTTGCTCCGACACGACCGAGTGGGTTAAATTGACGTGTGCGAATTGACGGAATCCGATTTGGATTCCAGGATTGGGTTGGGTGTTGAAACGACGGATCTAAAAAAACCCGAGTCTAAAGTGTCAAAACACAACCTGGGGGTCCAAAATCCCAATATGGATCAGATCGGTATGTCGTTCTCTCCGACACGACCGGGTGGGTGAAAGTGACGTGTGCGAACTGACAGAATCCGATTTGGATTCCGGATTAGGTTGGGGGTTGAAATGAGGAATCTAAAAAAACCAAGTCTAAAGGGTCAAATACACAACCGGCGGACAAATCCCAAATAGGGATCTGATCGGCGTGCCGTTTCTCCGACGCGACCAGGTGGGTAAATTGACGTGTGCGAACTCACAGAATCCAATTTGGATTCCGGATTGGGTTGGGCGTTGAAATGATGGATCTAAAAAAAACCTAGTCTAAAGGTCAAAACAAACAACCGGGGGTCCAAAATCGTAAATAGGGATCTGATCAGCATGCCGTTTGCGCTAACACGACGGGGTGGGTTAAGTTGACGTGTGCGAACTGACGAAACCCGATTTGGATTCCCGGATTGGGTTTGGCGTTGAAATGACGGATTTAAAAAAAACCTGAGTCTAAAGGGTCAAAAAACAACCTGGGGGTCCAAAATCCCAAATATGGATCATATTGGTATGTCGTTCTCTCCGACACAACCGGGTGGGTGAAAGTGGCGTGTGCGAACTGACAGAATCCGATTTGGATTTTCGGATTGGGTTGGGCGTTGAAATGACGGATCTAAAAAAACCCGAGTCTAAAGGGTCAAAACACACAACCTGGGGGTCCAAAATCTCATATAGGGATCTGATCGACATGCCGTTCGCTCCAACATGACCGGGTGGGTTAAAATGACGTGTGCGAACTGAGGGAATTCGATTTGGATTCCCGTATTAGGTTGGGCGTTGATATAACAGATCTAAAAACCAAGTCTAAAGGGTCAAAAAACACCACCCGGGGTCCAAAATCCCAAATAGGGATCTGATCGGCGTGTCGTTCACTCCGACATGACCGAGTGGTTAAACTTCATGTGCAAACTAATGGAATACGATTTGGATTCCCAGATTGGGTTGGGCATTGAAATGAAGGATCTAAAAAAACCGAGTCTAAACGGTCAAAACACACAACCCGGGGTACAAATCCAAAATAGGGATTGATTGGCATGCCGTTCACTCCGACACGGCCGGGTGGGTTAAAGTGAGTGTGCGAACTAATGGAATCCGATTTGGATACCCGAATTGGGTTGGCCGTTGAAAAGATGGATCTAAAAATACCCGAGTCTAAAGGGTCAAAACAACAACCGGGGTCCAAAATCCCAAATAGGGATCTGATCGGCATGTCTTTCACTCGTCCCGACCGGGTGGTTAAATTGACTTGTGCGAACTGACGGAATACGATTTGGATCCCAGATTGGGTTGGGCATTGAAATGATGGATCTAAAAAAAAACAGAGTCTAAAGGGTCAAAACACACAACCCGGGGGTCCAAAATCCCAATAGGGATCAATCGGATCGTGTGTGCCGTTCACTGACCGACCTGGTGGGTTAAAATTGACGTGTGCGAACTGACGGAATCGATTTGGATTCCCGGATTGGGTTGGGCGTTGAAATGACGGATCTAAAAAAACCCTAGTCTAAAAGGTCAAAACACACAACCCGGGTGTCCAAAATCACAAATAGGGATCTGATCGGATGGCATGTCATTTGCTCCGACACGACGGGTGGTTAATTGACGTGTGCGAACTGACGGAATCCGATTTGGATTCCCGGATTGGGTTGGGTGTTGAAATGACGAATCTAAAAAAACCCAAGTCTAAAGGGTCCAAAACACACAACCGGCGGTCCAAAATCCCAAATAGGGATCTGATTGGTGTGCCGTCTACTCTAACGTGACCGGGTGGGTTAAATTGACGTGTGGAACTGACGGAATCCGATTTGGATTCCCGGATGGGTTGGGCATTGAAATGACGGATCTAAAAAACCCCGAGTCTAAAGGGTCAAACACAACCTTGGGGTCCAAAGTCCCAAATAGGGATCAGATCGGTGTGTCATCGCTCCGACACGACTGTGTGGGTGAAAGTGACGTGTGCGAATTGACGGAATTCGATTTAGATTCCCGGATTGGGTTGGGCGTTGAAATGACGGATCTAAAAAAAACCAGAGTAAAAAGGTCAAAACACACAAGCCGGGATCCAAAATCCCAAATAGGGATTTGATTGGCATGCTGTTCACTCCGACACGATCGGGTGGGTTAAAGTGACGTGTGCGAACTGACGGAATCCGATTTGGATTCCCGGACTTGGGCGTTGAAATGACGATCTAAAAAACCGAGTTTTAAGGCGTCAAAACAGACAAACCGGGGTCGAAAATCCCAAATAGAGATCTGATCGGCATGCCGTTCAGTCCGACACGATCAGCTGGGTAAATTGACGTGTGCGAAATTGACAGAATATGATTGGATTCCCGGATTGGGTTGGGCAATGAAATGACGGATCTAAAAAAAAACATAGTCTAAAGGGTCAAAACACAAAACCGGGGTCCAAAATCCAAATAGGGATTTGATTGGCATGCCGTTCACTCCGACACGACTGGGTGGTTAAAGTGACGTGTGCGAACTGACGGAATCCATTTGGATACCCGGATTGGGTTGGGCGTTGAAATGAAGGATCCAAAAATACCCGTAAAATACCCGAGTCTAAAGGGTCAAAACACACAACCTGGGGTCCAAAATCCCAAATAGGGATTGATCGGTATGTCTTTCACTCCGACACGACAACCGGGTGGGTGAAAGTGGCGTGTGCGAACTGACAGAATCCGATTTGGATTTTCGGATTGGGTTGGGCGTTGAAATGACGGATCTAAAAAAAAACGAGTCTAAAGGGTCAAAACACACAACCTGGGGGTCCAAAAATCAAATATGGATGATGATCGACATGCCGTTCGCTCCAACATGAACGGGTGGGTTAAAATGACGTGTGCGAACTGAGGGAATTCGATTTGGATTCCCGTATTAGGGTGGGCGTTGATATAACAGATCTAAAAAACCCAAGTCTAAAGGGTCAAAAAAACACCACCCGGGGTCCAAAATCCCAAATAGGGATCTGATCGCGCGTGTCGTTCACTCCGACATGACCGAGTGGTTAAACTTCCATGTGCAAACTAATGGAAACGATTTGGATTCCAAGATTGGGTTGGGCATTGAAATGAAGGATCTAAAAAAAACCAGAGTTTAAACGGTCAAAACACACAACCGGGGTACAAAATCCCAAATAGGGATTTGATTGGCATGCCGTTCACTCCGACACGGCGGGTGGGTTAAAGTGACGTGTGCGAACTAATGGAATCCGATTTGGATACCGAATTGGGTTGGCCGTTGAAAAGATGGATCTAAAAATACCCGAGTCTAAAGGGTCAAAACACACAACCCGGGGTCCAAAATCCCAAATAGGGATCTGATCGGCATGTCTTTCACTCCGTCACGACCGGGTGGTTAAATTGACTTGTGCGAAACTGACGGAATACGATTTGGATCCCAGATGGGGTTGGCATTGAATGAATGATGGATCTTAAAAAAACCAGAGTCTAAAGGGTCAAAACACACAACCCGGGGGTCCAAAATCCCAAATAGGGATCTATCGGTGTGCCGTTCACTCTGACACGACCTGGTGGGTTAAATTGACGTGTGCGAACTGACGGAATCCGATTTGGATTCGGAGGGGTGGGCGTTGAAATGACGGATCTAAAAAAAACCCTAGTCTAAAAGGTCAAAACACACAACCGGGGTCCAAAATCACAAATAGGGATCTGATCGGCATGTCATTTGCTCCGACACGACCGGGTGGTTTTAAATTGACGTGTGCGAACTGACGGAATCCGATTTGGATTCCAGGATTGGGTTGGGTGTGTTGAAATGACGAATCTAAAAAAAACCCAAGTCTAAAGGGTCAAAACACACAACGGCGGTCCAAAATCCCAAATAGGGATCTGATGGTGTGCCGTCTACTCTAACGTGACCGGGTGGGTTAAATTGACGTTTGTGAACTGACGGAATCCGATTTGGATTCCCGGATTGGGTGGGCATTGAAATGACGGATCAAAAAAACCCGAGTCTAAAGGGTCAAAAACACAACTGGGGGTCCAAAGTCCCAAATAGGGATCAGATCGGTGTGTCATTCGCTCCGACACGACTGTGTGGGTGAAAGTGACGTGTGCGAATTGACGGAATCGATTTAGATTCCGGATTGGGTTGGGCGTTGAAATGACGGATCTAAAAAAAACCAGAGTCTAAAAGGTCAAAACACACAAGCCGGGATCCAAAATCCCAAATAGGGATTGATTGGCATGCTGTTCACTCCGACACGATCGGGGGGTAAAGTGACGTGTGCGAACTGACGGAATCCGATTTGGATTCCCGGACTTGGGCGTTGAAATGACGGATCTAAAAAAACCCGAGTTTAATGCGTCAAAACAGACAACCCGGGGTCGAAAATCCCAAATAGAGATCTGATCGGCATGCGTTCAGTCCGACACGATCAGCTGGGTTAAATTGACGTGTGCGAATTGACAGAATATGATTGGATTCCCGGATTGGGTTGGGCAATGAAATGACGGATCTAAAAAAAACCATAGTCTAAAGGGTCAAAAACACAACCGGGGTCCAAAATCCCAAATAGGGATTTGATTGGCATGCCGTTCACTCCGACAACGGACTGGGGGGGTTAAAGTGACGTGTGCGAACTGACGGAATCCGATTGGATACCCGGGTGGGGTGGGCGTTGAAATGAAGGATCCCAAAAATACCCGTAAAATACCGAGTCTAAAGGGTCAAAACACACAACCTGGGGTCCAAAAATCCCAATAGGGATCTGATCGGTATGTCTTTCACTCCGACACGACCGGGTGGTTAAATTGACATGTACGAACTGACGGAATACGATTTGGATTGCCAGATTAGGTTGGGCATTGAAATGATGGATCTTAAAAAAAATAGTAGTCTAAGAGTCAAAACACAAACCCGGGGGTCCAAAATCCCAAATAGGGATTGATCGGTGTGCCGTTCACTCCGACATGACCGGGTGGGTTATATTGACGTGTGCGAACTGACGGAATCCGATTTGGATCCCGGATTGGGTTGGGCGTTGATGAAAGACAGATCTAAAAAACACCTAGTCTAAAGGGTCAAAACACACAACCCGGGGGTCCAAAATCCCAAATAGGGATCTGATCGGCATGCCGTTTGCTCCGACACGACGATCGAGTGGGTTAAATTGACGTGTGTGAATTGACGGAATCCGATTTGGATTCAGGATTGGGTTGGGTGTTGAAAAGACGGATCTAAATAACCGAGTCTAAAGTGTCAAAACACAACCTGGGGATCCAAAATCCTAAATATGGATCAGATCGGTATGCCGTTCTCTCCGACACGACCGAATGGGTGAAAGTGACGTGTGCGAACTGACAGAATCCGATTGGATTCCCGGATTAGGTTGGGGGTTGAAATGAGGGAATCTAAAAAAACAAGTCTAAAGGGTCAAAATACACAACCAGCGGACCAAAATCCCAAATAGGGATCTGATCGGCGTGCCGTTCACTCCGAACCGACCGGGTGGGTTAAATTGACGTGTGCGAACTCACGGAATCCGATTGGATTCCCGGATTGGGTTGGGCGTTGAAATGACGGATCTAAAAAAAACCCTAGTCTAAAGGGTCAAAACAAACAACCCGGGGGTCCAAAATCGTAAATAGGGATCTGATCAGCATGCCGTTTGCGCCAACACGACCGGGTGGGTTTAAGTTGAGTGTGCGAATGACGAAACCCGATTTGGATTCCCGGATTGGTTGGGCGTTGAAATGACGGATTTAAAAAAAACCTGAGTCTAAAGGGTCAAAAAAACAACTGGGGGTCCAAAATCCCAAATATGGATCATATTGGTATGCCGTTCTCTCCGAACCAACGGGTGGGTGAAAGTGGCGTGTGCGAACTGACAGAATCCGATTGGATTCTCGGATTGGGTTGGGCGTTGAAATGACGGATCTAAAAAAACCGAGTCTAAAGGGTCAAAACACACAACCTGGGGGTCCAAAATCTCAAATAGGGATCTGATCGACATGCCGTTCGCTCCAACATGAACGGGTGGGTTAAAATGACGTGTGCGAACTGAGGGAATTCGATTTGGATTCCGTATTAGGTTGGGCGTTGATATAACAGATCTAAAAAACCCAAGTCTAAAGGGTCAAAAAACACCACCGGGGTCCAAAATCCCAAATAGGGATCTGATCGGCGTGTCGTTCAGTCCGACATGACCGAGTGGTAAACTTGCATGTGCAAACTAATGGAATACACTGGGGGTCCAAAATCCCAATATGGATCAGATCGGTATGCCGTTCTCTCCGACACGACCGGGTGGGTGAAAGTGACGTGTGCGAACTGACAGAATCCGATTTGGATCCCGGATTAGGTTGGGGGTTGAAAGGAGATCTAAAAAAACCTAAGTCTAAAGGGTCAAAATACACAACCAGCGGACCAAAATCCCAAATAGGGATCTGATCGGCGTGCCGTCACTCCGACCGACCGGGTGGGTTTAAATGACGTGTGCGAACTCACAGAATCCGATTTGGATTCCCGGATGGGTTGGCGTTGAAATGACGGATCTAAAAAAAACCCTAGTCTAAAGGGTCAAAACAAACAACCCGGGGGTCCAAAATCGTAAATAGGGATCTGATCAGCATGCCGTTTGCGCCAACACGACCGGGTGGTTTAGTTGACGTGTGCGAACTGACGAAACCGATTTGGATTCCCGGATTGGGTTGGGCGTGAAATGACGGATTTTAAAAAAAACTGAGTCTAAAGGGTCAAAAACAACCTGGGGGTCCAAATTCCAAATATGGATCATATTGGTATGCCGTTCTCTCCGACAAACCGGGTGGGTGAAAGTGGCGTGTGCGAACTGACAGAATCCGATTTGGATTCTCGGATGGTTTGGGCTTGAAATGACGGATCTAAAAAACCTGAGTCTAAAGGGTCAAAACACACAACCTGGGGGTCCAAAATCTCAAATAGGGATCTGATCGACATGCCGTTCGCTCAACATGACGGGTGGGTTAAAATGACGTGTGCGAACTAAGGATCGACATGCCGTTCGCTCCAACATGACCGGGTGGGTTAAAATGACGTGTGCGAACTAAGGGAATTCGATTTGGATTCCCGTACGGGTCAAAAAACACCACCCGGGGTCCAAATCCCAAATAGGGATCTGATCGGCGTGTCGTTCACTCCGAATGACCGAGTGGTTAAACTTGCATGTGCAAACTAATGGAATACGATTTGGATTCCGGATTGGGTTGGGCGTTGAAATGAAGGATCTAAAAAAAACCAGAGTCTAAACGATCAAAACACACAACCCGGGGTACAAAATCCAAATAGGGATTGATTGCATGCCGTTCACTCCGACACGCCGGGTGGGTTAAAGTGACGTGTGCGAACAACGGAATCGATTTGGATACCCGAATTGGGTTGGCCGTTGAAAAGATGGATCTAAAAATACCCGAGTCTAAGGGTCAAAACACACAACCGGAGTCCAAAATCCCAAATAGGGATCTGATCGGCATGTCTTTCACTCCGTCACGACGGGTGGTTAATTGACTTGTGCGAACTGACGGAATACGATTTGGATTCCCAGATTGGGTTGGGCATTGAAATGATGGATCTTAAAAAAACCAGAGTCTAAAGGGTCAAAACACAAACCCGGGGGTCCAAAATCCCAAATAGGGATCTGATCGGGTGCCGTTCACTCGGACACGACCTGGTGGGTTAAATTGACGTGTGCGAACTGACGGAATCCGATTTGGATTCCCGGATTGGGTTGGGCGTTGAAATGACGGATCTAAAAAAAACCCTAGTCTAAAAGGACAAAACACACAACCCGAGTGTCCAAAATCACAAATAGGGATCTGATCGGCATGTCATTTGCTCCGACACGACCGGGTGGGTTAAATTGACGTGTGCGAACTGACGGAATCCGATTTGGATTCCAGGATTGGGTTGGGTGTTGAAATGACGAATCTAAAAACCCCAAGTCTAAAGGTTCAAAACACACAACCGGCGGTCCAAAATCCCAAATAGGGATCTAATCGGTGTGCCGTCTACTCTGACGTGACCGGGTGGGTTAAATTGACGTTTGCGAACTGACGGAATCCGATTTGGATTCCCGGATTGGGTTGGGCATTGAAATGACGGATCTAAAAAACCCCGAGTCTAAAGGGTCAAAACACAACTTGGGGGTCCAAACTCCCAAATAGGGATCAGATCGGTGTGTCATTCGCTCCGACACGACTGTGTGGGTGAAAGTGACGTGTGCGAATTGACGGAATACGATTTAGATTCCCGGATTGGGTTGGGCGTTGAAATGACGGATCTAAAAAAAACCAGAGTCTAAAAGGTTAAAACACACAAGCCGGGATCCAAAATCCCAAATAGGGATTTGATTGGCATGCTGTTCACTCCGACACGATCGGGTGGGTTAAAGTGACGTGTGCGAACTGACGGAATCCGATTTGGATTCCCGGACTTGGGCGTTGAATTGACGATCTAAAAAAAACCCGAGTCTAAAGGGTCAAAACACAAACCCGGGTCGAAAATCCCAAATAGGGATCTGATCGGCATGTCGTTCAGTCCGACACGATCAGCTGGGTTAAATTGACGTGTGCGAATTGACAGAATATGATTTGGATTCCCGGATTGGGTTGGGCATTGAAATGACGGATCTAAAAAAAACCATAGTCTAAAGGGTCAAAACACACAACCCGGGGTCCAAAATCCCAAATAGGGATTTGATTGGCATGCCGTTCACTCCGACACGACTGGGTGGGTTAAAGTGACGTGTGCGAACTGACGGAATCCGATTTGGATACCCGGATTGGGTTGGGCGTTGAAATGAAGGATCCAAAAATACCCGTAAAATACCCGAGTCTAAAGGGTCAAAACACACAACCTGGAGTCCAAAATCCCAAATAGGGATCTGATCGGTATGTCATTCACTTCGACACGACCGGGTGGTTAAATTGACATGTACGAACTGACGGAATACGATTTGGATTGCCAGATTGGGTTGGGCATTGAAATGACGGATCTTAAAAAAGTAGTCTAAAGAGTCAAACACAAACCCGGGGGTCCAAAATCCCAAATAGTGATCTGATCGGTGTGCCGTTCACTCCGACATGACCGGGTGGGTTATATTGACGTGTGCGAACTGACGGAATCCGATTTGGACTCCCGGATTGGGTTGGGCATTGAAATGACGGATCTAAAAAAACCCTAGTCTAAAGGGTCAAAACACACAACCCGGGGGTCCAAAATCCCAAATAGGGATCTGATCGGCATGTCGTTTGCTCCGACACGACCGAGTGGGTTAAATTGACGTGTGCGAATTGACGGAATCCGATTTGGATTCCAGGATTGGGTTGGGTGTTGAAACGACGGATCTAAAAAAACCCGAGTCTAAAGTGTCAAAACACAACCTGGGGGTCCAAAATCCCAAATATGGATCAGATCGGTATGCCGTTCTCTCCGACACGACCGGGTGGGTGAAAGTGACGTGTGCGAACTGACAGAATCCGATTTGGATTCCCGGATTAGGTTGGGGGTTGAAATGAGGAATCTAAAAAAACCCAAGTCTAAAGGGTCAAAATACACAACCGGCGGACCAAAATCCCAAATAGGGATCTGATCGGCGTGCCGTTCACTCCGACGCGACCGGGTGGGTTAAATTGACGTGTGCGAACTCACAGAATCCGATTTGGATTCCCGGATTGGGTTGGGCGTTGAAATGACGGATCTAAAAAAAACCCTAGTCTAAAGGGTCAAAACAAACAACCCGGGGGTCCAAAATCGTAAATAGGGATCTGATCAGCATGCCGTTTGCGCCAACACGACCGGGTGGGTTAAGTTGACGTGTGCGAACTGACGAAACCCGATTTGGATTCCCGGATTGGGTTGGGCGTTGAAATGATGGATTTAAAAAAAACCTGAGTCTAAAGGGTCAAAAAACAACCTGGGGGTCCAAAATCCCAAATATGGATCATATTGGTATGCCGTTCTCTCCGACACAACCGGGTGGGTGAAAGTGGCGTGTGCGAACTGACAGAATCCGATTTGGATTTTCGGATTGGGTTGGGCATTGAAATGACGGATCTAAAAAAATCCGAGTCTAAAGGGTCAAAACACACAACTTGGGGGTCCAAAATCTCAAATAGGGATCTGATCGACATGTCGTTCGCTCCAACATGACCGGGTGGGTTAAAATGACGTGTGCGAACTGAGGGAATTCGATTTGGATTCCCGTATTAGGTTGGGCGTTGATATAACAGATCTAAAAAACCCAAGTCTAAAGGGTCAAAAAACACCACCCGGGGTCCAAAATCACAAATAGGGATCTGATCGGCGTGTCGTTCACTCCAACATGACCGAGTGGTTAAACTTGCATGTGCAAACTAATGGAATACGATTTGGATTCCCGGATTGGGCTGGGCATTGAAATGAAGGATCTAAAAAAACCAGAGTCTAAACGGTCAAAACATACAACCCGGGGTCCAAAATCCCAAATAGGGATTTGATTGGCATGCTGTTCACTCCGACACGGCCGGGTGGGTTAAAGTGACATGTGCGAACTAACGGAATCCGATTTGGATACCCGAATTGGGTTGGCCGTTGAAATGATGGATCTAAAAATGCCCGAGTCTAAAGGGTCAAAACACACAACCCGGGGTCCAAAATCCCAAATAGGGATCTGATCGGCATGTCTTTCATTCCGACACGACCGGGTGGTTAAATTGACATGGGCGAACTGACGGAATACGATTTGGATTCCCAGATTGGGTTGGACATTGAAATGTCGGATCTTAAAAAACTAGAGTCTAAAGTGTCAAAACACACAACTTGTTGGTCCAAAATCCCAAATAGGGATCTGATTGGTGTGCCGTTCACTCCGACACGACCGAGTGGGTTAAATTGACGTGTGCGAACTGACGGAATCCGATTTGGATTCCCGGATTGGGTTGGGTGTTGAAATGACGGATCTAAAAAAACCCTTGTCTAAAGGGTCAAAATACACAACTCGGGGGTCCAAAATCCCAAATAGGGATCTGATCGGCATGCCGTTTGCTCCGACACGACCAGGTGGGTTAAATTGACGTGTGCGAACTGACGGAATCCGATTTGGATTCCAGGATTGGGTTGGGCGTTGAAATGACGGATCTAAAAAAACCCGAGTCTAAAGTGTCAAAACACAACCTGGGGGTCCAAAATCCCAAATAGGGATCAGATAGGTGTGTCGTTCTCTCCGACACGAATGGGTGGGTGAAAGTGACGTGTGCGAACTGACAGAATCCAATTTGGATTCCCGGATTAGGTTGGGCGTTGAAATGACGAATCTAAAAAAACTCAAGTCTAAAGGGGCAAAACACACAATCGGCGGTCCAAAATCCCAAATAAGGATCTGATCGGCGTGCCGTTCACTCCAACGCGACCGGGTGGGTTAAATTGACATGTGTGAACTCACAGAATCCAATTTGGTTTCCCGGATTTGGTTGGGCGTTGAAATGACGGATCTAAAAAAAAATCATAGTCTAAAGGGTCAAAACAAACAACTCGGGGGTCCAAAATCCCAAATAGGGATCTGATCGGAATGCCGTTTGCTCCAACACGACCGGGTGGGTTAAGTTGACATGTGCGATTTGACGGAATCCGATTTGGATTCCCGGATTGGGTTGGGCGTTGAAATGACGGATCTAAAAAAAACCAGAGTCTAAACGGTCAAAACACACAACCCGGGGTCCAAAATCCAAAATAGGGATCTGATCGGCATGCCGTTTGCTCCGACACGACCGAGTGGGTTAAATTGACGTGTGCGAATTGACGGAATCCGATTTGGATTCCAGGATTGGGTTGGGCGTTGAAACGACGGATCTAAAAAAACCTGAGTCTAAAGGGTCAAAACACACAACCCGGGGGTCCAGAATCCCAAATAGGGATCTGATCGGCATGCCGTTTGCTCCGACACGACCGAGTGGGTTAAATTGACGTGTGCGAATTGACGGAATCCGATTTGGATTCCAGGATTGGGTTGGGCGTTGAAACGACGGATCTAAAAAAACCTGAGTCTAAAGTGTCAAAACACAACCTGGGGTTCGAAAATCTCAAATATGGATCAGATCAGTTTGCCGTTCTCACCGACACAACCGGGTGGGTGAAAGTGACGTGTGCGAACTGACAGAATCCGATTTGGATTCCCAGATTTGGTTGGGCGTTGAAATGAGGAATCTAAAAAAACCCAAGTCTAAAGGGTCAAAATACACAACCGGCGAACCAAAATCCCAAATAGGGATCTGATCGAAGTGTCGTTCACTCCGACGCGACCGGGTGGGTTAAATTGACGTGTGCGAACTCACAGAATCCGATTTGGATTCCCGGATTGGGTTGGGCGTTGAAATGACGGATCTAAAAAAAACCCTAGTCTAAAGGGTCAAAACAAACAACCCGGGGGTCCAAAATACTAAATAGGGATCTGATCAGTATGCCGTTTGCGCCAACACAACCTGGTGGGTTAAGTTGACGTGTGCGAACTGACGAAATCCGATTTGGATTCCCGGATTGGGTTGGGCGTTGAAATGACGGATTTAAAAAAAACCTGAGTCTAAAGGGTCAAAAAACAACCTGGGGGTCCAAAATCCCAAATATGGATGATATTGGTATGTCGTTCTCTCCGACACGACCGAGTGGGTTAAAGTGGCGTGTGCGAACTGACAGAATCCGATTTGGATTCTCGGATTGGGTTGGGCGTTGAAATGATGGATCTAAAAAAACCCGAGTCTAAAGGGTCAAAACACACAACCTGGGGGTCCAAAATCTCAAATAGGGATCTGAGCGACGTGCCGTTCGCTCCAACATGACCGGGTGGGTTAAAATGACGTGTGCGAACTGAGGGAATCCGATTTGGATTCCCGTATTAGGTTGGGCGTTGATATAACAAATCTAAAAAAACCCAAGTCTAAAGGGTCAAAAAACACCACCCGGGGTCCAAAATCCCAAATAGGGATCTGATCGGCGTGTCGTTCACTCCGACATGACCGAGTGGTTAAATTTGCATGTGCAAACTAATGGAATACGATTTGGATTCCCGGATTGGGTTGGGCGTTGAAATGAAGGATCTAAAAAAATCAGAGTCTAGACGGTCAAAACACACAACCCGGGGTCCAAAATCCCAAATAGGGATTTGATTGGCATGCCGTTCACTCCGACACGACCGGGTGGGTTAAAGTGACGTGTGCGAACTAACGGAATCCGATTTGGATACCCGAATTGGGTTGGGCGTTGAAATGATGGATCTAAAAATACTCAAGTCTAAAGGGTCAAAACACACAACCCGGCACCCAAAATCCCAAATAGGGATCTGATCGGCATGTCTTTCATTCCGACACGATCGGGTGGTTAAATTGACATGTCCGAACTGACGGAATACGATTTGGATTCCTAGATTGGGTTGGACATTGAAATGACGAATCTTAAAAAAACCAGAGTCTAAAGGGTCAAAACACACAACTCGTAGGTCCAAAATCCCAAATAGGGATCTGATTGGTGTGCCGTTCACTCCGACACGACCGGGTGGGTTAAATTGACGTGTGCGAACTGACGGAATCCGATTTGGATTCCCGGATTAGGTTGGGCATTGAAATGACGGATCTAAAAAAACCCTAGTCTAAAGGGTCAAAACACACAACTCGGGGGTCCAAAATCCCAAATAGGGATCTGATCGGCATGCCGTTTGCTCCGACACGACCAGGTGGGTTAAATTGACGTGTGCGAACTGACGGAATCCGATTTGGATTCCTGGATTGGGTTGGGCGTTGAAATGATGGATCTAAAAAAACCCGAGTCTAAAGTGTCAAAACACAAGCTGGGGGTCCAAAATCCCAAATAGGGATCAGATCGGTGTGTCGTTCTCTCTGACACGACCGGATGGGTGAAAGTGACGTGTGCGAACTGACAGAATCCAATTTGGATTCCCGGATTAGGTTTGGCGTTGAAATGACGAATCTAAAAAAACCCAAGTCTAAAGGGTCAAAACACACAACCGGCGGTCCAAAATCCCAAATAAGGATCTGATCGGCGTGCCGTTCACTCCAACGCGACCGGGTGGGTTAAATTGACTTGTGTGAACTCACAGAATCCGATTTGGATTCCCGGATTTGGTTGGGCGTTGAAATGACGGATCTAAAAAAAAATCCTAGTCTAAAGGGTCAAAATAAACAACCCGGGGGTCCAAAATCCCAAATAGGGATCTGATCGGCATGTCGTTTGCTCCAACACGACCGGGTGGGTTAAGTTGACATGTGCGATTTGACGGAATCCGATTTGGATTCCCGGATTGGGTTGGGCGTTGAAATGACAGATCTAAAAAAAACCAGAGTCTAAAGGGTCAAAACACACAACCAGGGAGTCCAAAATCCCAATTAGGGATATGATCGGCGTGCCGTTCACTCCGACACGACCGGGTGGGTTAAATTGACGTGTGCGAACTGACAGAATCCGATTTGGATTCCCGGATTGGGTTGGGCGTTGAAATGACGGATCTAAAAAAACCCGAGTCTAGAGGGTCAAAACATACAACCTGGGGGTTCAAAATCCCAAATAGGGATCTGATCGACGTGCCGTTCGCTCCAACATGACCGGGTGGGTTAAATTGACGTGTGCGAACTGAGGGAATCCGATTTGGATTCCCGGATTAGGTTGGGCGTTGAAATAACATATCTCAAAAAACCCAAGTCTAAAGGGTCAAAAAACACCACCCCGGGTCCAAAATCCCAAATAGGGATCTGATCGGCATGTCGTTCACTCCGACATGACCGAGTGGTTAAATTTGCATGTGCAAACTGACGAAATACTATTTGGATTCCCGGATTGGGTTGGGCGTTGAAATGACGGATCTAAAAAAAACTAGAGTCTAAAGGGTCAAAACACACAACCCGGGGTCCAAAATCTTAAATAGGGATTTAATTGGCATGCCGTTCACTCCGACACGACCAGGTGGGTTAAACTGACGTGTGCGAACTGACGGAATTCGATTTGGATACCCGGATTGGGTTGGGCGTTGAAATGATAGATCTAAAAATACCCGAGTCTAAAGGGTCAAAACTCACAACCCGGGGTCCAAAATCCCAAATAGGGATCTGATCGGCATGTCTTTCACTCTGACAAGACCGGGTGGTCCAAGCTTCGTGGGACTTCTATGGTCTCCACTGGTCTTCCTTCGGCATCCGGTCAGATTGGGAGGGCTGCTGATCTTCTCATTCATTCCGGTTCTTCGTCCAGATCAGTCCAGAGTGATCCTCCTCATGTGGTCTCAAGGAGGCGTTCACGTTCAAGAGGAAGAGGTAGGTCTTCAGCTCCGATCTCTTCTACACCAGTGGCTTGGAGTTCTCTCTTCAAGTCGCCTGCAGCAAATCAGTCTTTGGAGCTCCCTTTCATCCAACCAGAGGTTAATAATGGAATCAAGGTTGTTGTTTACGAAGTTCAGGATTCTCATGACCTTATTCCGTCTTGGTCTAGATCATTGGTAGGCTATGTTATTGGATTAAAAACGACTTTTTATCCATTACAAGCTTTCATTAGATCTCGGTGGGGAATCACTGGTTTTGAATTGCATGTTCTGGAGAATGGATTCTTCATCTGTAAGTTTGATTTAGAGGAAGATTTGAACCGAGTCTTGGAGGGATTCTGGAGCATTAGAGGTCATCCGATGATCTTGAGGAAATGGTCTCCTGAGGTGCGCATGGTGCTAGATAGTCTGAAAAGCATACCTCTTTGGGTTGCTTTCCATGGATTACCTTTGCATCTCTGGACTAAGGAGTTCATTGCTAAACTGGCAAGTACTCTTGGTCAGCCTCTTTACCTTGACAAGATGACTGCTGAGAGGAAGCGCTTGTCATATGCTCGAGCTTGTATTGAGATCAGTTCTGATGTTCAATTGCCAGAGTTCGTTCACTACAAGGATTTGGATGGTACAATCAAAAGAATCAAAATATCCTTTCAATGGCGCCCTCGTCCTTGTTCTCTGTGTTCTTCCTTCGGTCATGGGGATGGTGTTTGCCGTCCTTTGGCCAATGCTAAAGTGGGCAAGGTCTTCAGAGCGAAATCCACATCATTGGAAGCTGCAGCTCTGGTTCCCACTGGAAACTCCTTTCAGGTGCTATGCGATGAAGAGGAGGAGTCCGCACCAAGTCTTCAAAGTTCTTTGAAACTTGATCTTGTTGCTACGGAGGTAGTTGACAAGAGAGATGCGGACCACCCCCCCCCCCCTCCCCCATGTTCATGGAGAGAAAAGCGCTCAATTCAAAGGAGTTCCATCTCACATGAACTCTTCCAGAAATGGTGCGCATGGTTCTCATCAAGGACTCCAGCTTCAGAAGGACTCTTATCCAGAAGCTTTGCAAAGTGGCGCGCCTCATGTTCAAATTCAAACTTCAGCCTTTGCGCAAGCCCCTCAATCTAAGCAAAGTATCCAACAAATGGAGGACTCTTCAACTACCATTGCGCAAGCTCCATCAGCCCACGCCTCCCTTCAAGGTAATTCGAAATTTAAAAAACTTGTTGTTGTGGATGAGGTAGATATGACAAGATTTAAAAAAGGAAATGGAAAGGATATGATTGGAGAGGATTTAGTAAAGGGAAAGGATAAGAAAAAGGATACTAGCTCTTCTAGAACCAATTAATTGCTGCTTCTTGGTTCGCCCCTATCCTTTAGCTTTATGAAGATCATATCTTGGAATACTCGGGGAATGAATAAACCTACTAAGTGTAGGGAGGTTAATAGAATTATTAAGTCCACTGCTTGTGACATTGCAATTTTAGTAGAAACTAAGATTAAATCTTATCATACTGGTTCTAGGAAAAGACTAATTTGGCCTGAAGCTGATCTCATCACTAATGATTCTAATTTAGTTAATGGTAGAGTCTGGATCTTGTGGAACCCCAATCTTATTGAGATTACTATTATTCACTCAATGCCTCAATGCATTCATGTGGAAGGGAAAGACAAAAATACCAGCACTCTTTTCAAATTATCTGCAATTTATGCTTCAAATAGTGCCCAAGAAAGGATTGATCTTTGGAGAGATATTTGTTCCTTTGCTGGTACTGCCTCCAATTCCCCTTGGATGGTGGTGGGAGACTTCAACACAGTGAGATATCCGCATGAGAAAGTGGGGGGAAGGGATTTATCAGTTTCAATGTTAGCTGAATTCAATGACTGCATCCTCTCTAGTGATCTTTTTGACATGAAGTCTGTGGGTGATTGGCTTTCTTGGAGCAATAGAGGGACCCCTAACAGGAAAATCATGGCTAGACTTGATAGATGCTTGATAAATAAGGAATGGTTAAATGCTTATCCGGACTGTTTGCTTGAATATGGTGTTCAATATCTCTCGGATCATTCTCTGTTAACAATATGTTCTGAAAATGAGGTTCCAAGAGGGAAAAAACCTTTCAGGTACTTTAACATGTGGAGTTCTCACCCTCAATTCCTTAATGTCATTGAAGCTGCTTGGAGTATTCAGGTTCATGGAACAGCTCCTTTTGTTCTCACCCAAAAACTTAAATCATGCAAGGAAGCCTTGAAGGAGTGGAATAAGAATGTTTTTGGTAATATTCATGATGGAGTGGCTGCCAGTAAAAGGGAGCTGATCAATGCTCAAAACTACCTAGCTCAAAATCCTCATGATGAAGATCTTATCAGCAAGGAAAATGAAGCCAGGGAAAATTATGCCAAAGCCCTTGCAATTGAGGAAAACTATATAAGGCAGAAATCAAGAGTAAATTGGCTTACTCTTGGGGATTCCAATACCAAATTATTTTATGCTTCTATTGCAGCTAGAAAAGCAAGGAACACTATTAGGAAATGCAAGGATGGTAATGGCAATCTGATTCATGATATTGATAAAGTTAAAGACCATACTGTGGAATTTTACAGATCCCTTCTCAATCAATTGCATCATAGTGATCACCATGATTTAGAGGTCAGAAGTAAGCTTTCTCAAGAAGAAGTGGTTTCTCTTAGCCAGACAATCACTGAAGAAGAAATCAGATCTGCTGTTTTCAGTTCTCCCAAAAAAAAAAGTCCAGGTCCAGATGGTTTTACTGCTGAATTCTTTCAAGCTACTTGGAACATTGTTGGTAAGGATGTTATAAATGCTTGTCAGCACTTCTTTACTACTGGTAGGATGCACAAACAATTGAATTGTACTTTTATCTCTCTTATTCCCAAGACCGCTGGTGCTGATTGTCTTGAGAACTATAGGCCTATCTCCTTATGCAACTTCATTTATAAAGTTATTTCTAAAGTGATGGCCAATAGATTGCAGAAAGTTATGGATACAGTTATAAGCCCCAATCAATCAGCCTTCATCAAAGATAGAGGTATCCACCAAAATGTGCTCCTTGCTAATGATATTGTCAAAGATCTTCATTCTAAATCTGCTGGAAAAAGAATTTGCTTCAAAGCTGATTTGAGAAAAGCCTTTGATTCTGTCAATAGGTCCTTCATTTATGAAATGATGAGGAAAATGCTTTTTCCTTCAAAGTGGATAGAATGGATCAGAAATTTCTTAGAAACTCCAAAATTCTCTGTTCTATTCAATGGTTCTCCAATTGGTTTTTTTGGAAGTGGTAATGGGATTAGACAGGGAGACCCTCTTTCTCCCTACTTGTTCACTATTGCTATGGAGGGATTGACTTGTATGCTTGAGAAGGCAGTGCTAGATGGCAGCCTTAAAGTTCCTACAGTCGGGAATTGCAATGTTTCTCATACTATATTTGCGGATGATTTGCTGATATTCATTCAAAATGATTATAATTCTGTGACAAAGTTGGCTGATATTTTAAATATCTTTGGTAGAATTTCTGCTCTTGCTCTTAATCTTCAGAAAAGCAAGGTTTATGTGGGGGCAGCCATCAAAGATAAAGAGCAAATCTCTACCACTCTTGGTGTTGCAGAAGGTAACCTTCCAGTCCCTTACTTGGGTCTTCCTCTTTTCTCAAATGCTATCAATAAAAGCCATTGCCATCCCATTGTTGAAAAGATCAGAAAGAGGCTGAATTCTTGGAAATGTAGATTGCTTTCTAAAGCAGGAAGACTTGAATTGATCCGTTCAGTTCTTCAATCCTATGCTTTGTATTGGTCCAATGCTTTTATCTTACCTGCGGGTCTCATTCATGAAGTGGAAACCATTCTCAGCAAATTCTTTTGGCATGGCACCCAAGAAAATAATGCGCTCCAATGGTGAAATGGTCTACTATTTGTAAACCCAAGGATGAAGGAGGGCTGAATTTGAAGAATCTCCAAGAATGGAATAAAGCAGGTATGATCAAGCTTCTCTGGGATTTGCTTCAGGATAAGAAAACCATCTGGAATAATTGGATCAAGGAAAAGTACTTTAAGAGAAAATCTGTTTGGTGTGTTGAACCCAAATCTTACTATTCGGCTGCAATCAAAGGTATTTTGAAAGCTAGAAAATGGCTGGTTGAGCATGTTTCTTATGTTATTTCTGCAAGAAATAAAACTAGCATGTAGTATGACCCTTGGATCAATGGAAAAAGCATATACCAATTGTATGGTGATAGGATAAGACAAGATTTAGGTGCTCCTAGAAATTTGCAGATTTCTAGTTTCATCCATGAATGGGAATGGAGACTCCCAAATGCAACAACTCATGAAATGATCACTCTCTGGCCTCAAATTGCTGCAATTCCTATCAGGAATAGTGGAGAAGATGCAATCATATGGAAGCATAATAATGGAAAATTCAATGTCACCTCAGCTTGGAATGAAATCAGAATCAAGGGGAATACTTGGTACTACAATAGAAGGACCTGGGATCGGTCTACAGTTCAAAAATTCTCTTTACGCACTTGGCAGGCTCTGCATAACAAGCTTCCAACTATTGATAACTTGCAAAGGAAAGGTAGAATTTTGGCCAATCAATGTGTTCTTTGCTTGAATGATAATGAGAGTGCTGATTATTTGTATTTTACCTGCACTTACACTAGCTGGATTTGGAAATGTATCTTGAGCTGATATGACTTATCTAGAAAGCCTCACACTTCTCTTCATAATGAAATCTATGCTCTTCAGCAAGAGTTCCCTAAGAGTGGTATTCTATCTTTGATGGTGAAAGTGGCAATCAGAACGGCTATCTGGTGGATATGGAGAGAGAGATGCATTAGAGTTTTTGAAGGGAAAAGAAAAGATAAAGTTCACATATTGCTTGAGATTCTGCATGATACCAGAAGTAGCATGGAAATGAAGGTTAAGAATGCCAAATTATCTCCTCGTGAGAAAGGGGTTTTAACTAGGTTCAACTTTACCATTCATTAGATTACATCATTAAAGCTTATTAGTCTACCTGGTTCTAGTAGGTTTTGATTTAATTTATGATTCTACTTGGCAATTCTCTGCTTGGACTCCTTCTACTAACCTTTCAGGTTCTTGGCATGGCTGCTGCTGCGCATCTATGGGTAGTCTTCTACCATTTTCCAGCATGGATCTTAAAAGGATTTGGGTGAAAACTTTGTTATGTATCTCCTTATTCCATAGTCTACGGATTGTGTAGTCATGGAATAGCTTTATTGAAGTTTTCAGCTTTGTTTTACTAGATTGTAGTTTGGTGGAGTGAGAACATTCCTCCCCTTTGGGGTAGGGGTGCACTCTCGGATTGACGTGTGCAAACTGACAGAATCCGATTTGGATTCTCGGATTGGGTTGGGCATTGAAATGACGGATCTAAAAAAAACCCTAGTCTAAAGGGTCAAAACAAACAACCCGGGGGTCCAAAATCCTAAATAGGGATCTGATCAGCATGCCGTTTGCTCCAACACGACCGGGTGGGTTAAGTTGACGTGTGCGAACTGACGAAATCTGATTTGGATTCCCGGATTGGGTTGGGTGTTGAAATGACGGATCTAAAAAAAACCCGAGTCTAAAGGGTCAAAAAACAACCTGGGGGTCCAAAATCCCAAATATGGATCAGATCGGTATGTCGTTCTCTCCGATACGACCGGGTGGGTGAAAGTGACGTGTGCGAACTGACAGAATCCGAATTGGATTCTCGGATTGGGTTGGGCGTTGAAATGACGGATCTAAAAAAACCCGAGTCTAAAGGGTCAAAACACACAACCTGGGGGTCCAAAATCCCAAATAGGGATCTGATCGACGTGCCGTTCGCTCCAACATGACCGGGTGGGTTAAAATGACGTGTGCGAACTGAGGGAATCCGATTTGGATTCCCGTATTAGGCTGGGCGTTGAAATAACAGATCTAAAAAAACCCAAGTCTAAAGGGTCAAAAAACACCACCCGGGGTCCAAAATCCCAAATAGGGATCTGATCGGCTTGTCGTTCACTCCGACATGACCGAGTGGTTAAATTTGCATGTGCAAACTGACGGAATACAATTTGGATTCCCGGATTGGGATGGGCGTTGAAATGAAGGATCTAAAAAAACCAGAGTCTAAACGGTCAAAACACACAACCCGGGGTCCAAAATCCCAAATAGGGATTTGATTGGCATGCCGTTCACTCCGATACGGCCGGGTGGGTTAAAGTGACGTGTGCAAACTGACGGAATCCGATTTGGATACCCGAATTGGGTTGGGCGTTGAAATGATGGATCTAAAAATACCCGAGTCTAAAGGGTCAAAACACACAACCCGAGGTCCAAAATCCCAAATAGGGATCTGATCGGCATGTCTTTCACTCCGACATGACCGGGTGGTTAAATTGACATGTGTGAACTGACGGAATACGATTTGGATTCCCAGATTGGGTTGGGCATTGAAATGACGGATCTTAAAAAAACCAGAGTCTAAAGGGTCAAAACACACAACTCGGGGGTCCAAAATCCCAAATAGGGATCTGATCGGTGTGCCGTTCACTTCGACACGACCGGGTGGGTTAAATTGACGTGTGCGAACTGACAGAATCCGATTTGGATTCCCGGATTGGGTTGGGCGTTGAAATGACAGATCTAAAAAAACCCTAGTCTAAAGGGTCAAAACACACAACTCGGGGGTCCAAAATCCCAAATAGGGATCTGATCGGCATGCCGTTTGCTCCGACACGACCAGGTGGGTTAAATTGACGTGTGCGAACTGACGGAATCCGATTTGGATTCCAGGATTGGGTTGGGCGTTGAAATGACAGATCTAAAAAAACCCGAGTCTAAAGTGTCAAAACACAACCTGGGGGTCCAAAATCCCAAATAGGGATCAGATCGGTGTGCCGTTCTCTCCGACACGACCGGGTGGGTGAAAGTGACGTGTGCGAACTGACAGAATCCAATTTGGATTCCTGGATTAGGTTTGGCGTTGAAATGACGAATCTAAAAAAACCCAAGTCTAAAGGGTCAAAACACACAACCGGCGGTCGAAAATCCCAAATAAGGATCTGATCGGCGTGCCGTTCACTCCAACGCGACAGGGTGGGTTAAATTGACGTGTGCGAACTCACGGAATCCGATTTGGATTCCCGGATTGGGTTGGGCGTTGAAATGACGGATCTAAAAAAAAACCTAGTCTAAAGGTTCAAAAAAACAACCCGGGGGTCCAAAATCCCAAATAGGGATCTGATCGGCATTCCGTTTGCTCCAACACGATCGGGTGGGTTAAGTTGACGTGTGCGATTTGACGGAATCCGATTTGGATTCCTAGATTGGGTTTTTTTTTTTTTTTTGGTCGGTCAACCAAAGAGAAACAATAAATTAATGAAATGAAGAATAGTACATGAGTTGGGTAAGGAAACCCAATAAACGAAGTAAGCAAAAAAGATGATGACACTACATGCCAGTGACTATCTTCTTAAAGACCCAAGGAGGATTCTACGATGCGATTTTAATATGAAGATTGAATCTCTTACAAAGGAAATTAGACCGACCAGACAATTTTTTGTTGTAAGTTGAAGCTTCAATACAAGTCCACACATCCTGGATAATGGATAGGGTGATGTGAATAGCAGATGCACAAATCCCCTCAAAAGTCCGAGTACATCTTTCACGCCAAATCCACCAGATAGAGGCCCGAAAAAGGAGACGAGCCAAGGAGGTAGCAAACCCATCTTTAGTAAAACTGTTTCTCAGAGAGTGCATTTCTTGAAGAATAGATGAACGAGGACTCCTGTGAATATTGAATCTGTGTAGAATCTCACTCCAAACTTTCTTAGAAAAAGGACATTGGAAGAACAAGTGATCTTCAGATTCATCATAGTTGCAACAAAGAATACATCTACTAGGCATTTGGAAACCCCTTCTTCTTAAATTATTTATGGTTGGGAGCTTGTGCATAATGGCCTGCCAACAAGTAAGAGAGAACCGTTGGATGGTCGGTCCCTTCCAGACCCAGTCCACCCAACCAACCTGCTGGTGTTGTTCTCTTAAAAGATTCCACACCTCCTTAGTACTGAACTCACCATGATTCCATATGATAGCATCATTTTGAGAGATTTGAACCCTGTGAATCAAAGGGTAAATATCGAACATGTCTATGGAAGTCTGCAGTGGTAAGTTCCATTGATCATTGTGCATGAAGTAGCCGCAAGTAGTCTGTCTGTTGAGGCTAAGGTGCAGGCGGATCCTATCACCCGTCATCATATAGATACTCTTCCCCTGGATCCAAGGATCATATAAAAAGCTCATAGTACTATTTATGCCGACTTTGAAGGTGAGATGTTGGAGTAACCAATTGCACTGCTTAAGAATTGATTTCCAAGCAGAAGAGAAATAAGATTTTTGTTGAATAGTCCATATAGACTCTTTTTTGAGGTATCTCTCATGAACCCATTTAATCCACAAAGTATCTTGCTTCTGCAAAATATTCCACATATTTGTAATAGCACAAGCTTTATTCCAATCTGAAATCCGCCTAATGCCCAATCCTCCTTCTCTCTTAGGTTTGCAGATATCTTTCCAGCTAATCATATGAATGGTATTTTGAGAGGAGGAGCCTTGCCAATAGAACTTGCATAAAATTTGTTCAATCTCATGGATAATAGCTGACGGAAGTAAAAAGGAGACTGACCAGTATATGGAGTAAGCCGACAAGACATATTTAATAAGCTCCAGTCTTCCAGCTCTGGAAAGAAGCTTAGTTTTCCAAGAATCAATTATGTGCTTAATTTTGTCAATAATCGGCTGGCAATGCTTTCTCTTAAGGGAACTACTCACAAGAGGCAGTCCTAAGTAAGGAGTTGGTAGATGACCGATTGGAATTTTGAGGACATCTTCAATAGCATTTTTATTCTTAACTTTACCTCCAATGTATAATCTGCTTTTATCAGTGTTAAGCTTGAGGCCAGAGTAGTGATAGAAGTCTTGAAGCAGATTCTTGATAGTAATAGCTGAAGCAACATCATCCTTGAAGAAAATGATAAGATCGTTCGCAAAGACAAAGTGTGAAATAGAAAGGTTGCCAGCCGAAGGGACTTTAATTTGCTTATTTTGAACAGCATCTTCAATGAGACAAGTGAAACCTTCCATGACGATGGTGAATAAGTAAGGAGACAAAGGATCTCCTTGGCGAATCCCATTATAATTTTTAAAGAACCCTTCAGGACTGCCATTAACCAGAACCGAAAATTTGGCAGTTTGCAGGCATCGTTGAATCCATTGAATCCAAATGTCAGGGAAATGCATTTGTTTCATCATATAATAAATAAACTCCCAGGAGACAGAATCGAAAGCCTTACAAAGGTCAGCTTTGAGACAGATGCGAGTTCCTTTATTCTTAGAATGTAAATCCTTGGTTAGATCATTTGCAAGAAGAATATTACTTTGGATTTTCCTACCAGGAATGAAAGCGGCCTGATGAGGACTGATGACAGAGGGAAGGACCATTTTCATACGGTCTGCCATCATCTTCGTGATCACTTTGTAGATAAAGTTACATAGAGATATGGGCCGGAAGTGATCAAGAGATTCAGCATTATTCTTCTTAGGGACAAGAGCTATAAAAGTGGAGTTGATCTGACTCTCCCATTCGCCATTAAGAAAAAAGGATAGAACTGCTTTGGTGAATAAATCTCCAACAATCTCCCAACAACTAGTAAAAAATTCAGCAGTGAACCCATCCGGACCTGGACTTTTATCCCTGGGAGAACTGAAAACCACCTGACGAACTTCCTCAAGGGTGAAAGGAGCTTGAAGCTTAGCAATGTCCTCATCTTGCAGATGAGAGCGAACTTGAACTGAAGGTTGAAGTTTATCATGAGTCTTGTTGAGAAGCTCAGAATAGAAAGAGAGAGCATGAGTTCGAATGTCCTCCTCAGAAGTAAGAATAGTACCATCTCTGGACTTACATTGCTTAATTTTGTTATGGATTCTTCTGGCCTTAATAGCTGCATAGAAGAATTTAGTATTGGAATCACTAAGAGTCAGCCACTGCTGTTTAGACTTTTGTTTAGCATACATCTCCTCAGTTTATAAAGATTGGATATAGGCATTTCTACAGTTCTTCTCTTGATCATGAATGGCATCATCCAGAGGGTTGTTCGCCAGCTGCTTCTGTGCTTCGAGAAGGGCAGCACGAGTAGAAGAGATAATAGTGTTGACATCACCAAATTCATTCTTGTTCCAGTCACGAAGAGCATATTTAACTGATCGAAGCTTTTTGCAAAATTGATAAAGATAAGAACCTTTGACATTGATATTCCAGGCGTGATGCACAACAGTATGGAAATTAGTGTGAGAAGTCCACATATTGAAGAACTTGAACGGTCTGGGTCTGGATTTAGATTGAATTCTCATATCCATGTTTACCAGGAGCAAGGAGTGGTCAGAGGTGGACATGTGCTCATAATTCAGAATAGAATCCTCATACTGATTTGCCCATTCAGAATTGATGAGAACCCTGTCAAGGCTAGCAGAAATACGATGAAGACCTTTTTTCATGTTGCACCAGGAAAAGTGGTTACCTATGTGCGGCATATCAGTAAGGGAGGCATCATGAATGAAATTCTGAAAATCCGACAACTGGGTAGCAGTCGTAAGTCTTCCACCTTTCTTCTCTTCTGGATTTCTGACAGTGTTAAAGTCCCCCAAAATGATCCAAGGATCAGAAATAGTATGAGATAGTTGATGCAGATCCTGCCACAGGTTTCGACGATCATGAACAAAATTTGAACCATAAACAGCAGTAAGGATAATAGTCTCCCCAGTTCCATTATTAAAACATTTAACATGTATAAACTGAGTGCTTTCTGAGAGAATAGTAATAGTGATGAGATTAGGATTCCAAAGGATCCATATCCTCCCCCTCCAACTGCTATTGTAATTATGAAGAGCTTCAGAGATAGGCCAGATAAACTTCTTAACAGTATCAAAATTACTTTGTCTAACCTTCGTTTCACAGAGAATAGCAACATCTTGTTTGTAGTGATGCATTTCTTTTTTAACAGCCATCTGCTTAACCTTATTATTCATACCCCTAACATTCCAACATAAGATCCTCATGATAGTTATAGGGTATTGTGTGTCAGTCTTGGCCGCATCTTAGATTGACCAATTTTATTTACACGATCAACATCTTTAAGCTTGGAGGTATCAAAGGCAGCAGACGAGGAACCCGGATTTACACCACCAGCTGTGATCACCGTAGGATTTGCATGAGAAGAGGACGTCCCTGCATGGGAGGAAGACTCCATGCAAAAAGGAAGGCCCTTGGACGTATTAAAGTCTGCATCCATGCATAAAGGAGAGGATCCTGGATTTGCACCACCAGCTATGATCACTGTAGGAACCTAGGAATAATGGCAATTTCCTCATCAGCTTTTGCATGGGAAGAAGACTTCCCTGCATGGGAGGTAGAATCTATGCAAATAGAAAGGCCAGGCTGATATCCCGGATTTACACCAATTGAACCGGAATGGGTTGGGCGTTGAAATGACGGATCTAAAAAAAACCAGAGTCTAAAGGGTCAAAACACACAACCAGGGAGACCAAAAACCCAAATAGGGATATGATCGGCGTGCCGTTCACTCCGACACGACCGGGTGGGTTAAATTGACGTGTGCGAACTGACAGAATCCGATTTGGATTCCCGGATTGGGTTGGGCGTTGAAATGACGGATCTAAAAAAAATCGAGTCTAAAGGGTCAAAACACACAACCTGGGGGTCCAAAATCCCAAATAGGGATCTGATCGACGTGCCGTTCGCTCCAACATGACCGGGGGGGTTAAATTGACGTGTGCGAACTGAGGGAATCCGATTTGGATTCCCGGATTAGGTTGGGCGTTGAAATAACATATCTAAAAAAACCCAAGTCTAAAGGGTCAAAAAACACCACCCCGGGTCCAAAATCCCAAATAGGGATCTGATCGGCGTGTCGTTCACTCCGACATGACCGAGTGGTTAAATTTGCATGTGCAAACTGATGAAATACAATTTGGATTCCCGGATTGGGTTTGGCGTTGAAATGATAGATCTAAAAAAAACAAGAGTCTAAAGGGTCAAAACACACAACCCGGGGTCCAAAATCCCAAATAGGAATTTAATTGGTATGTCGTTCACTCCGACACAACCGGGTGGGTAAAAGTGACGTGTGCGAACTGACGGAATCCGATTTTGATACTCGGATTGGGTTGGGCGTTCAAATGACAGATCTAAAAATACCTGAGTCTAAAGGGTCAAAACACAGAACCCGGGGTCCAAAATCCCAAATAGGGATCTGATCGGCATGTCTTTCACTCTGACAAGACCGGGTGGTTAAATTGACATGTGCGAACTGACGGAATACGATTTGGATTCCCAGATTGGGTTGGGCATTGAAATGGCGGATCTTAAAAAAACCAGAGTCTAAATGGTCAAAACACACAACCCGGTGGTCCAAAATCCCAAATAGGGATCTGATCGGTGTGCCGTTCACTCCGACACGACCGGGTGGGTTAAATTGACGTGTGCGAACTGACGGAATACGATTTGGATTGCTAGATTGGGTTGGGCATTGAAATGACGGATCTTAAAAAAACCAGAGTCTAAAGGGTCAAAACAAACAACCCGGGGGTCCAAAATCCCAAATACGGATCTGATCGGCATGCCGTTTGCTCCAACACGACCGGGTGGGTTAAGTTTACGTGTGCGAACTGACGGAATCCGATTTAGATTCCCGGATTGGGTTGGGCATTGAAATGACGGATCTTAAAAAAACCAGAGTGTAAAGGGTCAAAACACACAACCCGGGGGTCCAAAATCCCAAATACGGATCTGATCGGTGTGCCGTTCACTCCGACACGACCGGGTGGGTTATATTGACGTGTGCGAACTGACGGAATTCTAATTGGATTCCTGGATTGGGTTGGGCATTGAAATGACGGATCTAAAAAAAACCCTAGTCTAAAGGGTCAAAACACACAACCCGGAGGTCAAAAATCCCAAATAGGGATCTGATCGGCAGGCCGTTTGCTCCGACACGACCGGGTGGGTTAAATTGACGTGTGCGAACTGACGGAATCCGATTTGGATTCCAGGATTGGGTTGGGCGTTGAAATGACGGATCTAAAAAAACCCGAGTCTAAAGTGTCAAAACACAACCTGGGGGTCCAAAATCCCAAATAGGGATCAGATCGGTGTGTCGTTCTCTCCTACACGACCGGGTGGGTGAAAGTGACGTGTGCGAACTGACAGAATCCAATTTGGATTGCCGGATTAGGTTGGGCGTTGAAATGACAAATCTAAAAAAACCTAAGTCTAAAGGGTCAAAACACACAACCGGTGGTCCAAAATCCCAAATAGGGATCTGATCGGCGTGCCGCTCACTCCGACGCGACCGGGTGGGTTAAATCGACGTGTGCGAACTCACGGAATCCGATTTGGATTCCCGGATTGGGCTGGGCGTTGAAATGACGGATCTAAAAAAAACCCTAGTCTAAAGGGTCAAAACAAACAACCCGGGGATCCAAAATCCCAAATAGGGATCTGATCGGCATGCAGTTTGCTCCGACAAGACCGGGTGGGTTAAGTTGACGTGTGCGAACTGACGAAATCCGATTTTGATTCTCGGATTGGGTTGGGCATTGAAATGACGGATCTAAAAAAACCCGACTCTAAAGGGTCAAAACACATAACCTGGGGGTCCAAAATCCCAAATAGGGATCTGATCGACGTGTCGTTCGCTCCAACATGACCGGGTGAGTTAAATTGGCGTGAGCGAACTGAGGGAATCCGATTTGGATTTCCGGATTAGGTTGGGCATTGAAATAACAGATCTAAAAAAAACCCAAGTCTAAAGGGTCAAAAAACAACACACGGGGTCCAAAATCCCAAATAGGGATCTGATCGGCGTGTCGTTCACTCTGACATGACCGAGTGGTTAAATTTGTATGTGGAAACTGACGGAATACGATTTGGATTCCCGGATTGGGTTGGGCGTTGAAATGACGGATCTAAAAAAAACACGTGTATAAAGTGTCAAAACACACAACCCGGGGGTCCAAAATCCCAAATAGGGATTTGATCGGCATGGCATTCACTCCGACACGATCGGTTGGGTTAAATTGACGTGTGCGAACTGACGGAATCCGATTTGGATTCCCAGATTGGGTTGGGCGTTGAAATGATGGATCTAAAAAAAACCCTAATCTAAAGGGTCAAAACACACAACCAGGGGATCCAAAATCCTAAATAGGGATCTGATCGGCGACCGGGTGGGTTAAATTGACGTGTGCGAACTGACGGAATCCGATTTGGATTCCCAGATTGGGTTGGACGTTGAAATGACGGATCTAAAAAAAACCCTAGTCTAAAGGGTCAAAACATAGAACCCGAGGGTCCAAAATCCCAAATAGGGATCTGATCAGCGTGCCCTTCACTCCGACAAGACCGGGTGGGTTAAATTGACGTGTGCGAACTGACAGAATCCGATTTCGATTCCCGGATTAGGTTGGGCGTTCAAATGATGAATCTAAAAAAACCTAAGTCTAAAGGGTCAAAACACACAACCGGAGGTCCAAAATCCCAAATAGGGATCTGATCGGCGTGCCGCTCTCTCCGACGCGAACGGGTGGGTTAAATCGACGTATGCGAACTCACAGAATCCGATTTGGATTCCCGGATTGGGATGGGCGTTGAAATGACGGATCTAAAAAAAACCCTAATCTAAAGGGTCAAAACAAACAACCCGGGGGTCCAAAATCCCAAATAGGGATCTGATCGGCATGCCGTTTGCTCCGACACGACAGGGTGGGTTAAGTTGACGTGTGCGAACTGACGGAATCCGATTTGCATTCTCGGATTGGGTTGGGCGTTGAAATGACGGATCTAAAAAAACCAGAGTCTAAAGGGTCAAAACACATAACCTGGGGGTCCAAAATCCCAAATAGGGATGTGATCGACGTGTCGTTCGCTCCAACATGACCGGGTGAGTTAAATTGGCGTTAGCGAACTGAGGGAATCCGATTTGGATTCCCGGATTAGGTTGGGCGTTGAAATAACAGATCTAAAAACACCCAAGTCTAAAGGTCAAAAAACACCAACCGGGGTCCAAAATCCCAAATAGGGATCTGATCGGCGTGTCGTTCACTCCGACATGACCGAGTGGTTAAATTTGCATGTGGAAACTGACGGAATACGATTTGGATTCCCGGATTGGGTTGGGCGTTGAAATGATGGATCTAAAAAAACCTGTGTCTAAAGGGTCAAAACACACAACCCGGGGGTCCAAAATCCCAAATAGGGATTTGATCGGCATGCCATTTACTCCGACACGATCGGTTGGGTTAAATTGACGTGTGCGAACTGACGGAATCCGATTTGGATTCCCAGATTGGTTTGGGTGTGGAAATGATGGATCTAAAAAAAACCCTAATCTAAAGGGTCAAAACACACAACCAGGGGCTCCTAAATCCCAAAAAGGGATCTGATCGGCGACCGGGTGGGTTAAATTGACGTGTGCGAACTGACGGAATCCGATTTGGATTCCCGGATTGGGTTGGGCGTTGAAATGATGGATCTAAAAAAAACCCTAGTCTAAAGGGTCAAAACAAACTACCCGGGGGTCCAAAATCCCAAATAGGGATCTGATCGGCATGCCGTTTGCTCCGACACGACCGGGTGGGGAAAATTGACGTGTGCGAATTGACGGAATCCGATTTGGATTCCAGGATTGGGTTGGGCGTTGAAATGACGGATCTAAAAAAACCCGAGTCTAAAGTGTCAAAACACAACCTGGGGGTCCAAAATCCCAAATATGGATCAGATCGGTGTGTCGTTCTCTCCGACACGACCGGGTGGGTGAAATTGACGTATGCGAACTGACAGAATCCGATTTGGATTCTCGGATTAGGTTGGGCGTTAAAATGACAAATCTAAAAAAAACCAAGTCTAAAGGGGCAAATCACACAACCGTCGGTCCAAAATCCCAAATAGGGATCTGATCGGCGTGCCGTTCACTCCGACGTGACCGGGTGGGTTAAATTGACGTGTGCGAACTGACGGAATCCGATTTGGATTCCCGGATTGGGTTGGGCGTTGAAATGACGGATCTAAAAAAAACTCTAGTCTAAAGGGTCAAAACAAACAACCCGGGGGTCCAAAATCCCAAATAGGGATCTGATCGGCATGCCGTTTGCTCCAACACGACCGGGTGGGTTAAGTTGACTTGTGCGAACTGACGGAATCCGATTTGGATTCCCGGATTGGGTTGGGCGTTGAAATGACGGATCTAAAAAAAACCCGAGTCTAAAGGGTCAAAACACACAACCCGGGAGTCCAAAATCTTAAATAGGGATCTAATCGGCCTGCCGTTCACTCCGACACGATCGGGTCGGTTAAATTGACGTGTGCGAACTGACGGAATACGATTTAGATTGCCAGATTGGGTTGGGCATTGAAATGACGGATCTTAAAAAAACCAGAGTCTAAAGGGTCAAAACACACAACCCGGGGGTCCAAAATCCCAAATACGGATCTGATCGGTGTGCCGTTCACTCCGATACGACCGGGTGGGTTATATTCACGTGTGCGAACTGACGGAATTCTAATTGGATTCCCGGATTGGGTTGGGCGTTGAAATGACGGATCTAAAAAAAACCTAGTCTAAAGGGTCAAAACACACAACCCGGGGGTCCAAAATCCCAAATAGGGATCTGATCGGCATGTCGTTTGCTCCGACACGACTGGGTGGGTTAAATTGACGTGTGCGAACTGACGGAATCCGATTTGGATTCCAGGATTGGGTTGGGCGTTGAAATGACGGATCTAAAAAAACCCGAGTCTAAAGTGTCAAAACACAACCTGGGGGTCCAAAATCCCAAATAGGGATCAGATCGGTGTGTCGTTCTCTCCGACACGACCGGGTGGGTGAAAGTGACGTGTGCGAACTGACAGAATCCAATTTGGATTCCCGGATTAGGTTGGGCGTTGAAATGACGAATCTAAAAAAACCTAAGTCTAAAGGGTCAAAACACAGAACCGGTGGTCCAAAATCCCAAATAGGGATCTGATCGGCGTGCCGCTCTCTCCGACGAGACCGGGTGGGTTAAATTGACGTGTGCAAACTCACGGAATCCGATATGGATTCCCGGATTGGGTTCGGCGTTGAAATGATGGATCTAAAAAAAACCCTAGTCTAAAGGGTCAAAACACATAACCTGGGGGTCCAAAATCCCAAATAGGGATCTGATCGACGTGCCATTCGCTCCAACATGACTGGGTGAGTTAAATTGGCGTGAGCGAACTGAGGGAATCCGATTTGGATTCCCAGATTAGGTTGGGCGTTTAAATAACAGATCTAAAAAAACCCAAGTCTAATGGGTCAAAAAACACCACCCGGGGTCCAAAATCCTAAATAGGGATCTGATCGGCGTGTCGTTCACTCCGACATGACCGTGTGGTTAAATTTGCATGTGGAAACTGACGGAATACGATTTGGATTCCCGGATTGGGTTGGGCGTTGAAATGACGGATCTAAAAAAAATCCATGTCTAAAGGGTCAAAACACACAAGCCGGGGGTCCAAAATCCCAAATAGGGATTTAATCGGCATGCCATTCACTCCGACACGATCGGTTGGGTTAAATTGACGTGTGCGAACTGACGGAATCCGATTTGGATTCCCGGATTGGGTTAGGCGTTGAAATGATGGATCTAAAAAAAACCCTAATCTAAAGGGTCAAAACACACAACCAGGGGGTCCAAAATCCCAAAAAGGGATCTGATCGGCGACCGGGAGGGTTAAATTGACGTGTGCGAACTGACGGAATCCGATTTGGATTCCCGGATTGGGTTGGGCGTTGAAATGACGGATCTAAAAAAAACCCTAGTCTAAAGGGTCAAAACACAGAACCCGGGGGTCCAAAATCCCAAATAGGGATCTGATCAGCGTGCCGTTCACTCCGACATGACCGGGTGGGTTAAATTGACGTGTGCGAACTGATGGAATCCGATTTGGATTCCTGGATTGGTTTGGGCGTTGAAATGACGGATCTAAAAAAACCCGAGTCTAAAGGGCCAAAACAAAGAACCCGGGGCTCCAAAATCCCAAATAGGGATCTGATCGGCATGCCGTTTGCTCCGACACGACCGGGTTAAGTTGACGTGTGCGAACTGACGGAATCCGATTTGGATTCCAGGATTGGGTTGGGCGTTGAAATGACGGATCTAAAAAAAACTCGAGTCTAAAGAGTCAAAACACACAACCCGGGGTCCAAAATCCCAAATAGGGATCTGATCGGCGCGTCGTTCACTCCGACTCGACCGGATGGGTTAAATTGACGTGTGCGAATTGACGGAATACGATTTGGATTCCTGGATTGGGTTGGGTGTTGAAATGACGAATTTAAAAAAAACCAGAGTCTAAAGGGTCAAAACACACAACCCGGGGTCCAAAATCCCAAATAGGGATTTGATTGGCATGTTGTTCACTCCGACACGACCAGGTGGGTTAAAGTGACATGCGCGAACTGGCGGTATCCGATTTGGATTCCCGGATTGGGTTGGACGTTGAAATGACGGATCTAAAAAAACCCGAGTCTAAAGGGTTAAAACACACAACCGGCAGTCCAAAATCCCAAATAGGGATCTGATCTGCGTGCCGTTCACTCCGACACGACCGGGTGGGTTAAATTGACGTATGCAAACTCACGGAATCCGATTTGGATTCCCGGATTGGGTTGGGCGTTGAAATGACGGATCTAAAAAAAACCCTAGTCTAAAGGGTCAAATCAAACAACCCGGGGGTCCAAAATCCCAAATAGGGATCTGATCGGCATGCCGTTTGCTCCGACACGACCGGGTGGGTTAAATTGACGTGTGCGAACTGACGGAATCCGATTTGGATTCCACGATTGGGTTGGGCGTTGAAATGACAGATCTAAAAAAACCCGAGTCTAAAGTGTCAAAACACAACCTGGGGGTCCAAATCCGAAATATGGATCAGATCGGTGTGCCGTTCTCTCCGACACGACCGGGTGGGTGAAAGTGACCTATGCGAACTGACAGAATCCGATTTGGATTCTCGGATTCGGTTGGGTGTTGAAATGACGAATCTAAAAAGCCCATGTCTGAAGGGGCAAAACACACAACCGTCGGTCCAAAATCCCAAATAGGGATCTGATCGGCGTGCCGTTCTCTCCGACGTGACCGGGTGGGTTAAATTGACGTGTGCGAACTGACGGAATCCGATTTGGATTCCCAGATTGGGGTGGGCGTTGAAATGACGGATCTAAAAAAAAACCTAGTCTAAAGGGTCAAAACAAACAACCCGGGGGTCCGAATTCCCAAATAGGGATCTGATCGGCATGCTGTTTGCTCCAACACGACCGGGTGGGTTAAGTTGACGTGTACGAACTGACGGAATCCGATTTGGATTCCTGGATTGGGTTGAGCGTTGAAATGACGTATCTAAAAAAAACCCGAGTCTAAAGGGTCAAAACACACAACTCGGGAGTCCAAAATCCCAAATAGGGATCTGATCGTCATGCCGTTCACTCCGACACGACCGGGTGGGTAAAAGTGACGTGTGCGAACTGACAGAATCCGATTTGGATTCCCAGATTTGGTTGGGCGTTGAAATGACGAATCTAAAAAAACCCAAGTCTAAAGGGTCAAAACACACAATCGGCGGTCCAAAATCCCAAATAGGGATCTGATCGGCGTGCCGTTCATTCCGACGCGACCGGGTGGGTTAAATTGACGTGTGCGAACTCACGGAATCCGATTTGGATTCCCGGATTGGGTTGGGCGTTGAAATGACGGATCTAAAAAAAAACCAGAGTCTAAAGGGCCAAAACACACAACCCGGGGTCCAAAATCCCAAATAGAGATTTGATTGGCATGCCGTTCACTCCGACACGACCGGGTGGGTTAAAGTGACGTGTGCGAACTGACGGAATCTGATTTGGATACCCGGATTGGGTTGGGCGTTGAAATGATGGATCTAAAAATACCGACCCCTTATTTGGGTCTGCCTTTAGTGAGTTCTTCCCTCAAGAGTTCGCATTGTCATCCTATTATTGACAAGATCAAGTCAAGAATTGAATCGTGGAAGACTAATCCTCTTTCCCGGGCTGGCAGATTAGAGCTTCTGAAATCTGTGCTTTCTTCTTACTCCATCTATTGGTTTGTCTCCTTTCTCTTACCTTCCACTGTTATCAAGGACATTGAGAAAATTCTTTGTAATTTTTACTGGAACGGGCACTCTACTCAAAGATCTATTCATATGGTCAAGTGGAAAGATATTTGCAGACCTAAAGAAGAAGGCAGCCTGGGCATTAGACACTTGAACGATTGGAATTTAGCTTATGCTACTGTGAACTTATGGGATATTCTGCAAAATCACAATAGCCTTTGGGCTTCTTGGGTCTCTCACAAGAATCTTAGGATGAAATCTTTATGGACAATTCAACAAAAATCATGGCATTCTTCAGCTTGGAAAGGAATCTTAAAACAGCGATCTTGGCTTCTCCAGCATATTACCTATAATGTGGCGGCTCACAACAGTCATCATAGCTTCTTTTATGACCCTTGGATTTATGGGAAAAGTATCCATATGATGGTTGGGGATAGCATCCGCCAGCAGCTTGGTTTGCACTCTTCTACCACCTGTGCTTCGTTCATAAGTGATGGCCATTGGGACCTTCCTATGCCTACTTCTATGGAGATGTTTGATAATTGGCCTCTTATTCAAAGCATTACCTTGCAGCAAAGTGACAGCATTACTTGGAGATATGGCCAATTCAATGCTTCTGTTGTCTGGAATCTCATTCGGGAGAAGCATCAAAAGGTGGGCTGGGCGGATTGGATTTGGAAAGGTCCAACTGTCCCTTGCTTTTCTCTTACCTGTTGGCAAGCTATCCTGCATAAACTTCCCACTATTAATAACTTGAGAAAGAGAGGCTTTCAATTTCCCAGCAGATGCATTTTGTGTGGCATATCCGAAGAGAGTGAAGATCATATTTTCTTTCAATGCACTTATTCTATAACTACTTGGAGCGATATTCTTCATAAGCTGAACCTTTGCAGAAATCCTCGGACTACTATTCTTGCTGAAATTCATTCTTTACGACGAAGTTTCAAAGTTGATGGATTTGGTACATCTTTGACTCGTCTTCTTTTTCGGGCTACTATCTGGTGGATCTGGAAAGAGAGATGCCGTAGAACCTTCGATGACATCCGTACCTCAGCTATTCAGACTTCGCTTCTCATCATTTAGGATGTCAGATCTCGCTTGGAATCCTTACCATCCTTCAAAGGGATTACTGGTCGGTCAAACATTTTATGCAAAAAATTGAATATTCAAGTTAAGAAAGCTTAGTTGGCATCACTTGTGATGTTTTGTTATCTGCTTTCTTTATTTCAAAGATAGTCACCAGGATGTGGTGTCATCTTCTTTCTTTATTTCTGCCATATAGGGTTTGTTCGAACCCTATAGACCTCTTTTGTAATCTAAAAATACCCGAGTATAAAGAGTCAAAACATAAAACCCGGGGTCCAAAATCCCAAATAGGGATCTGATCGGCATGTCTTTCACTCCGACAAGACCGGGTGGTTAAATTGACATTTGCAAACTGACGGAATACGATTTGGATTCCCAGATTGGGTTAGGCATTGAAATGACGGATCTTAAAAAAACCAGTCTAAATGGTCAAAACACACAACCCGGTGGTCCAAAATCACAAATAGGGATCTGATCGGTGTGCCGTTCACTCCGACACGACCGGGTGGGTTAAATTGACGTGTGCGAACAGACGGAATCCGATTTGGATTTCTGGAATGGGTTGGGCGTTGAAATGATGGATCTAAAAAAAACCCTAGTCTAAAGGGTCAAAACACACAATCGGCCGTCCAAAATCCCAAATAGGGTTCTGATCGGCGTGCCGTTCACTTCGACGCGACCGGGTGGGTTAAATTGACGTGTGCGAACTCACAGAATCCGATTTGGATTCTTGGATTGGGTTGGGCGTTGAAATGACGGATCTAAAAAAAACCCTATTCTAAAGGGTAAAAACAAACAACCCGGGGGTCCAAAATCCCAAATAGGGATCTGATCGACATGCCGTTTGCTCTGAAACGACCGGGTAGGTTAAGTTGACGTGTGCGAACTGACGAAATCCGATTTGGATTCCCGGATTGGGTTGGGCGTTGAAATGACAGATCTAAAAAAGCCCGAGTCTAAAGGGTCAAAACACATAACCTGGAGGTCCAAAATCCCAAATAGGGATCTGATCGACGTGCCGTTCGCTCCAACATGACCGGGTGGGTTAAATTGACGTGTGCGAACTGAGGGAATCCGATTTGGATTCCCGGATTAGGATGGGCGTTGAAATAACAGATCTAAAAAAACCCAAGTCTAAAGGGTCAAAAAACACCACACGGGGTCCAAAATCCCAAATAGGGATCTGATCGGCGTGTCGTTCACTCCGACATGACCGAGTGGTTAAATTTGTATGTGCAAACTGACGGAATACGATTTGAATTCCCGGATTGGCTTGGGCATTGAAATGACGGATCTAAAAAAAACCAGAGTCTAAAGGGTCAAAACACACAACCCGGGGTCCAAAATCCCAAATAGGGATTTGATTGGCATGTCGTTCACTCCGACACGACCGGGTGGGTTAAGTTGACGTGTGCGAACTGACGGAATCTAATTTAGATTCCCCGATTTTTTTGGGCGTTGAAATGACAGATCTAAAAAAATCCGAGTCTAAAGGGTCAAAACACACAATCCGGGGGTCCAAAATCCCAAATAGGGATCTGATCGGCATGCCATTCACTCCGACACGATCGGTCGGGTTAAATTGACGTGTGCGAACTGACGGAATCCGATTTGGATTCCCGGATTGGGTTAGGCATTGAAATGACGGATCTAAAAAAAACCCTAATCTAAAGGGTCAAAACACACAACCCGGGCTCCAATATCCCAAATAGGGATCTGATCGGCGACCGGGTGGGTTAAATTGACGTGTGCGAACTGACGGAATCCGATTTGGATTCCCGGATTGGGTTGGGCGTTGAAATGACGGATCTAAAAAAACCCGAGTATAAAGGGTCAAAACACAACCTAGGGGTCAAAAGTCCCAAATAGGGATCAGATCGGGGTGCCATTCGCTCCGACGCGACCGGGTGGGTTAAGTTGACGGGTGCGAACTCACGAAATCCGATTTGGATTCCCGGAATGGGTTGGGTGTTGAAATGACGGATCTATAAAAAACCCTAGTCTAAAGGGTCAAAACAAACAACCCGGGGGTCCAAAATCCGAAATAGGGATCTGATCGGCATGCCGTTTGCTCCAACACGACCGGGTGGTTTAGGTTGACGTGTGCGAACTGATGGAATCCGATTTGGATTGCCGGATTGGGTTGGGCGTTGAAATGACGGATCTAAAAATACCCGAGTCTAAAGGGTCAAAACACACAACCTGAGGTCCAAAATCCCAAATAGGGATCTGATCGGCATGCCGTTTACTCCGACACGACCGGGTGGGTTAAAGTGACGTGTGCGAACTGACGGAATCCGATTTGGATACCCGGATTGGGTTGGGCATTGAAATGATAGATCTAAAAATACCCGAGTCTAAAGAGTCAAAACACACAACCCGGGGTCCAAAATCCCAAATAGGGATCTGATCGGCATGTCTTTCACTCCGACAAGATCGGGTGGTTAAATTGAAATGTGCGAACTGAAAGAATACGATTTGGATTCCCAGATTGGGTTGGGCATTTAAATAACGGATCTTAAAAAAACCAGAGTCTAAAGGGTCAAAACACACAACCCGGGGGTCCAAAATCCCAAATAGGTATCTGATCGGTGTGCCGTTCACTCCGATATGACCGGGTGGGTTAAATTGACTTGTGCGAACTGACAGAATCCGTTTTGGATTCCCGGATTGGGTTGGGCGTTGAAATGACGGATCTAAAAAACCCTAGTCTAAAGCGTCAAAACACATAACCCGGGGGTACAAAATCACAGATAGGGATCTGATCGGCATGTCGTTTGCTCCGACACGACCGGGTGGGTTAAATTGACGTGTGTGAACTGACGGAATCCGATTTGGATTCTAGGATTGGGTTGGGCATTGAAATGACGGACCTAAAAAAAACTCAGGTCTAAAGTGTCAAAACACAACCTGGGGGTCCAAAATCCTAAATATGGATCAGATTGGTGTGCCGTTCTCTCCGACACGACCGGGTGGGTGAAAGTGACGTGTGCTAACTAACAGAATCCGATTTGGATTCTCAGATTAGGTTGGGCGTTGAAATGACTAATCTAAAAAAAGCCAAGTCTAAAGGGTCAAAACACACAACCAGCGGTCCAAAATCCCAAATAGGGATCTAATCGGCGTGCCGCTCACTCCGACGCAACTAGGTGGGTTAACTTGACGTGTGCGAACTCACGGAATCCGATTTGGATTCCCGGATTGGGTTGGACGTTGAAATGACGGATCTAAAAAAAACCCTAGTCTAAAGGGTGAAAATAAACAACCCGGGGGTCCAAAATCCCAAATAGGGATCTGATCGGCATGCCGTTTGCTCCGACACGACTGGGTGGGTTAAATTGACATGTGCGAACTGACGGAATCCGATTTGGATTCACAGATTGGGTTGGGCTTTCAAATGACAGATCTAAAAAAACCCGAGTCTAAAGGGTCAAAACACACAACCCGGGGTCCAAAATCCCAAATAGGGATCTGATCGGTGTGCCGTTCATTCCGACACGACCGGGTGGGTTAAATTCACGTGTGCCAATTGACGGAATACGATTTGGATTCCCGGATTGGGTTGGGCGTTGAAATGACGGATCTAAAAAAACCCGAGTCTAAAGGGTCAAAACACACAACCCGGGGTCCAAAATCCCAAATAGGGATTTGATTGGCAAGCCGTTCACTCCGACACGACCGGGTGGGTTAAATTGACGTGTGCAAACTGACAGAATCAGAATTGGATTCCCGGATTTTGTTGGGCGTTGAAATGACAGATCTAAAAAAACCTGAGTCTAAAGGGTCATAACACACAACCCGGGAGTCCAAAATCCCAAATAGGGATCTGATCGGCGTGCCGTTCACTCCGACACGACCGGGTGGGTTAAATTGACGTGTGCGAACTGACGGAATCCGATTTGGATTCCCGGATTGGGTTGGGCGTTGAAATGACGGATCTAAAAAAACCCGAGTCTAAAGGGTCAAAACACACAACCTGGGGGTCCAAAATCCCAAATAGAGATCTGATCGACATGCCGTTCGCTCCAACATGACCGGGTGGGTTAAATTGACGTGTGCGAACTGAGGGAATCCGATTTGGATTCACGGATTAGGTTGGGCGTTGAAATGACAGATCTAAAAAAACCCAAGTCTAAAGGGTCAAAAAACACCACCTGGGGTCCAAAATCCCAAATAGGGATCTGATCGGCGTGTCGTTCACTCCGACATGACCGAGTGGTTAAATTTGCATGTGCAAACTGATGGAATACGATTTGGATTCCCGGATTGGGTTGGGCATTGAAATGACGGATCTAAAAAAAACCACAGTCTAAAGGGTCAAAACACACAACCCGGGGTCCAAAATCCCAAATAGGGATTCGATTGGCATACCGTTCACTCCGACACGACCGGGTGGGTTAAAGTGACGTGTGCGAACTGACGGAATCCGATTTGGATACCCGGATTGGGTTGGGTGTTGAAATGACGGATCTAAAAATACTCGAGTCTAAAGGGTCAAAATACACAACCCAGGGTCCAAAATTCAAAATAGGGATCTGATCGGCATGTCTTTCACTCCGACACGACCGGGTGGTTAAATTGACATGTGCGAACTGACGGAATACGATTTGGATTCCAAGATTTGGTCCATTGAAATGACGGATCTAAAAAAAACCCTAGTCTAAAGGGTCAAAACACACAACCCGGGAGTCCAAAATGCCAAATAGGGATTTGATCAGCGTGTCGTTCGCTCCGACATGACCGGGTGGGTTAAATTGACGTGTGCGAACTGACGGAATCCGATTTGCATTCCCGGATTGGGTTGGGCGTTGAAATGACGGATCTAAAGAAAACCCTAGTCTAAAGGGTCAAAACACACAACCCGGGGGTCCAAAATCCCAAATAGGGATCTGATCGACATGCCGTTTGCTCCGACACGACCGGGTGGGTTAAATTGACGTGTCCGAACTGACGGAATCCGATTTGGATTCCAGGATTGGGTTGGGCGTTGAAATGACGGATCTAAAAAAACCCGAGTCTAAAGTGTCAAAACACAACCTGGGGGTCCAAAATCCCAAATATGGATCAGATCGGTGTGCTGTTCTCTCCGACACGACCGGGTGGGTGAAAGTAACGTGTGCGAACTGGCAGAATCCGATTTGGATTCCCAGATTAGGTTGGGTGTTGAAATGACGAATCTAAAAAAACCTAAGTCTAAAGGGTCAAAACACACAACCGGCGATCTAAAATCCCAGATAGGGATCTGATCGGCGTGTCGTTCACTCCGATGCGACCGGGTTGGTTAAATTGACGTGTGCGAACTCACGGAATCCGATTTGGATTCCCGGATTGGGTTCGGCATTGAAATGATGGATCTAAAAAACCATAGTCTAAAGGATCAAAAGACACAAACCGCGGGTTCAAAATCCCAAATAGGGATCTGATCGGCATGCCGTTTGCTCCGACACGACCGGGTGGGTTAAATTGACGTATGCGAACTGACGGAATCCGATTTGGATTCCAGGATTAGGTTGGGCGTTGAAATGACGGATCTAAAAAAACCCGAGTCTAAAGTGTCAAAACACAACCTGGGGGTCCAAAATCCCAAATATTGATCAGATCGGTGTGTCGTTCTCTCCGACACGACCGGGTGGGTGAAAGTGACGTGTGCGAACAGACAGAATCCGATTTGGATTCCCGGATTAGGTTGTGCGTTGAAATGACGAATCTAAAAAAACCCAAGTCTAAAGGGTGAAAACACACAACTGGCTGTACAAAATCCCAAATAGGGATCTGATCAGCGTGTCGTTCACTCCGACGCGACCGGGTGGGTTAAATTGACCTGTGCGAACTCACGGAATCCGATTTGGATTCCCGGATTGGGTTGGGCGTTGAAATGATAGATCTAAAAAAAACCCTAGTCTAAAGGGTCATAACAAACAACCCGGGGGTCCAAAATCCCAAATGGGGATTTGATCGGCATGTGGTTTGCTCTGACACGACCGGGTGGGTTAAGTTGACGTGTGCGAACTAACGGAATCCGATTTGGATTCCCGGATTGGGTTGGGCGTTGAAATGACGGATCTAAAAAAAACCCGAGTCTAAAGGGTCAAAACACACAACCCGGGAGTCCAAAATCCCAAATAGAGATCTGATCGGCGTGCCGTTCACTCTGACACGACCGGGTGGGTTAAATTGACGTGTGCAAACTGACGGAATCCGATTTGGATTCCCAGATTAGGTTGGGCGTTGAAATGACGGATCTAAAAAAACCCGAGTCTAAAGGGTCAAAACACACAACCTGGGGGTCCAAAATCCCAAATAGGGATTTGATCGACGTGCTGTTCGCTCCAACATGACCGAGTGGGTTAAATTGACGTGTACGAGCTGAGCGAATCCGATTTGGATTCCCGGACGTTGGGCGTTGAAATAACGGATCTAAAAAAACCCAAGTCTAAAGGGTCAAAAAACACCACCCGGGGTCCAAAATCCCAAATAGGGATCTGATCGGCGTGTCGTTCACTCCGATATGACCAAGTGGTTAAATTTGCATGTGCAAACTGACGGAATACGATTTGGATTCCTGGATTGGGTTGGGCGTTGAAATGACAGATCTAAAAAAAACGAGAGTTTAAAGGGTCAAAACACACAACCCGGGGTCCAAAATCCCAAATAGGGATTTGATTGGCATGCCGTTCACTCCGACACGACCGGGTGGGTTAAATTGACGTGTGCGAACTGACGGAATTTGATTTGGATTCCCGGATTGGGTTGGGCGTTGAAATGACAGATCTAAAAAAACCCCAGTCTAAAGGGTCAAAACACACAACCTGGGGGTCCAAAATCCCAAATAGGGATCTGATTGGCATATCGTTGAATCCAACACGATCGGTTGGGTTAAATTGACGTGTGCGAACTGACAGAATCCGATTTGGATTCTCGTATCGGGTTGGGCGTTGAAATGATGGATCTAAAAAAAAACCCTAATCTAAAGGGTCAAAACACACAACCCGGGCTCCAAAATCCCAAATAGGGATCTGATCGGCATGTCTTTCACTCCGACACGACCGGGTGGTTAAATTGACATGTGCGAACTGACGGAATACGATTTGGATTCCCAGATTGGGTCCATTGAAATGACAGATCTAAAAAAACCCTAGTCTAAAGGGTCAAAACACACAACCCGGGGGTCCAAAATCCCAAATAGGGATCTGATCAGCGTGTCGTTCGCTCCGACATGACCGGGTGGGTTAAATTGACGTGTGCGAACTGACGGAATCCGATTTGCATTCCCGGATTGGGTTGGGCGTTGAGATGACGGATCTAAAAAAAACCCTAGTCTAAAGGGTCAAAACACACAACCCGGGGGTCCAAAATCCCAAATAGGGATCTGATCGGCATACCGTTTGCTCCGACACGACCGGGTGGGTTAAATTGACGTGTGCGAACTGACGGAATCCGATTTGGATTCCAGGATTGGGTTGGGCGTTGAAATGACGGATCTAAAAAAACCTGAGTCTAAAGTGTCATAACACAACCTGGGGGTCCAAAATCTCTAATATGGATCAGATCGGTGTGCCGTTCTCTCCGACACGACCGGGTGGGTGAAAGTAACATGTGCGAACTGACAGAATCCGATTTGGATTCTCAGATTAGGTTGGGCGTTGAAATGCCGAATCTAAAAAAACCCAAGTCTAAAGGGTCAAAACACACAACCGGCAGTCCAATGTCCCAGATAGAGATCTGATCGGCGTGCCGTTCACTCCGACTCGACCGGGTGGGTTAAATTGACGTGTGCGAACTCACGGAATCCGATTTGGATTCCCGGATTGGGTTGGGCGTTGAAATGACGGATCTAAAAAAAACTCTAGTCTAAAGGGTCAAAACAAACAACCCGGGGGTCCAAAATCCCAAATAGGGATCTGATCGGCATGCCGTTTGCTCTGACACGACCGGGTGGGTTAAGTTGACGTGTGCGAACTGACGGAATCCGATTTGGATTTCTGGATTGGGTTGGGCGTTGAAATGATGGATCTAAAAAAAACCCGAGTCTTTTTTTTTTTTGTCGGTCAACCAAGAGATGAAATAATATTAAATGTGAAAAATAGTGGAGTACAATGGAAAGTTACCAGGTTGGAAAACCTGATAAACTAGAAAGAAAAATGAACAAGGAGATGACACCACAGGTTGGTGACTATCTCAAAAACCCATTTACGAAGGAAGTGCTAATCTGATGTTAAATCTCTTGAGAATGGCGTTAGACCGACCCGACGGTGACTTAGAGCAAGGAGTTGCTTCCATGCAAGAGCGAGTATCTTCAATGATAGCTAAAGTCACCTGAAATGCAGAAAGTGTTGACTCATCAAAGGTTCTTCGACACCTTGCATACCAGATCCACCAAATGGTAGCACGGAAAAGAATCCGAGCCAAAGAAGTCCCAAGACCATCAGATTTGAAGCTATCTTTCAAGGCGGATATTTCTTGAAAAATATTGTGACGAGGACTTCTTCTTATGTTCATCCGATGGAGAATTTCTTTCCAAATCTCAACAGAGTAAGGGCATTGGAAGAAGATATGATCTTCACTTTCTTCAGAAAGACAACATAAGATGCACCTGCTAGGAATGAGAATGCCACGTTTCCTCAGGTTATTATGGGTGGGGAGTTTATGCATTATAGCCTGCCAGCACGTAAGGGAGAAACGTTGGACGGTTGGAGCTTTCCAAATCCAATCAGCCCACCCAACTTTTTGGTGCTGTTCACGGACTTTATTCCAGATTTCCTTAGTGCTAAGTTTGCCATACTTCCAAGTGATTACATCAAACTGACCTAGAGGAATCATTCTAATCTTTGGCCAGATGTCAAACATCTCAATAGCGGTGGGAGGAGGAAGACGACATTGCCCATTCTGAATAAAAGCTGCACAAGTGAGGTCACTAGAAGCACCAAGGTGATGTCTAATGCTATCGCCAACCATCATGTATATACTTTTACCTTCTAACCAAGGATCATGAAAGAAACTAGTTTGGTTCCCATCACTGATATTGTAACAGATATGCTGACGAATCCAGTCCCTTTGCTTCAAAACCCTTCCAAGCCATAGAATGATAAGGCCTCTGAGTAAAGACCAGATAGTCTTATTCAGAAGATACTTATTATGAACCCAGTTGACCCAAAGAGAATTAGTTTTCTGGAGGATATCCCACAAGTTATTGGTTGCACAAGCCAAATTCCAATCCTTCAAACGGTGGATGCCTAAACCGCCTTCATCTTTTGGCCTGCATATGTTCTTCCAGCTAACCATATGAATAGGATGAGTAGTAGAATGCCCTTGCTAGTAGAAGTTGCTCAGAATTTTCTCAATTTCCTTTAGCAGATCCGATGGAAGTAAAAAAGACACAGTCCAATAAATGGAAAACGAAGAAAGGACCGATCTGATAAGCTCTAAACGACCCTCTCTAGAAAGAAGTTTAGTCTTCCAGCTTTCTATTCTGCACTTGATCTTGTCTATGATCAGCTGGCACAGGTGCTTCTTAAGAGAACTGCTAAATAATGGAAGCCCCAAGTAAGGGGAAGGAAGCTTACCGATAGGTACCTGAAGAGCTTCTTTGATAGCCATCCTGTTCCTCACTTTTCCCCCAATATAAAGTCTACTCTTAGCAGAATTAAGTTGCAGACCCGAATAGTGATAAATTCTTGTAGAAGAGACTTAATTCTCTGAGCAGAAGGCACATCATCCTTGAAGAATATGATAAGATCATCAGCAAAAATAAAGTGGGAAATTGTCAAAGAACCAGCCCGAGGAACTTTGATCTCTTTGTGATGCACCGAATTCTCCATAAGACAAGTGAAACCCTCCATAATGATGGTGAAGAGGTAAGGTGACAGAGGATCCCCCTGACAGATGCCATTTGTACTACTAAAAAACCCGAGTCTAAAGGGTCAAAACACCCAACCCGGGAGTCCAAAATCCCAAATAGGGATCTGATCGGCGTGCCGTTCACTCCGACACGACCGGGTGGGTTAAATTGACGTGTGCGAACTGACAGAATCCGATTTGAATTTCCGGATTGGGTTGGGCGTTGAAATGACGGATCTAAAAAAACTCGAGTCTAAAGGGTCAAAACACACAACCTGGGGGTCCAAAATCCCAAATAGGGATCTGATCGACGTGCCGTTCGCTCCAACATGACCGGGTGGGTTAAATTGATGTGTGCGAACTGAGGGAATCCGATTTGGATTCCCGGATTAGGTTGGGCGTTGAAATAACAGATCTAAAAAAACCCAAGTCTAAAGGGTCAAAAAACACCACCCGGGGTCCAAAATCCCAAATAGGGATTTGATCGGCGTGTCGTTCACTCCGACATGACCGAGTGGTTAAATTTGCATGTGCAAACTGACAGAATACGATTTGGATTCCTGGATTGGGTTGGGTGTTGAAATGACAGATATAAAAAAAAATCAGAGTCTAAAGGGTCAAAACACACAACCCGGGGTCTAAAATCCCAAATAGGGATATGATTGGCATGCCGTTCACTCCGACACGACCGGGTGGGTTAAATTGACGTGTGCGAACTGAAGGAATCTGATTTGGATTCCCAGATTTTGTTGAACGTTGAAATGATAGATCTAAAAAAACCCGAGTCTAAAGGGTCAAAACACACAACCTGGGGGTCCAAAATCCCAAATAGGGATCTGATTGGCATGTCGTTCACTCTGACACGATCGGTTGGGTTAAATTGACGTGTGCGAATTGACGGAATCCGATTTGGATTCCCGGATTGGGTTGGGCGTTGAAATGACGGATCTAAAAAAAAACCCTAATCTAAAGGGTCAAAACACACAACCCGGGGGTCCAAAATCCCAAATGGGGATCTGATCGGCGACTGGGTGTGTTAAGTTGACGTGTGCGAACTGACGAAATCCGATTTTGATTCCCGGATTGGGTTGGGCGTTGAAATGACGGATCTAAAAAAAACCCGTTTAAAGGGTCAAAACACACAACCCGGGGGACCAAAATCCTAAATAGGGATCTGATCAGCGTGGCGTTCGCTCCGACATGACCGGGTGGGTTAAATTGACGTGTGCGAACAGACGGAATCCGATTTGGATTCCCAGATTGGGTTGGGCGTTGAAATGACAAATCTAGAAAAACCCGAGTCTAAAGGGTCAAAACACAACTTGGTGGTCCAAAGTCCCAAATAGGGATCAGATCGGTGTGCCATTCGCTCCGACAAGACCGGGTGGGTGAAAGTGACATGTGCGAACTGACAGAATCCGATTTGGATTCCCGGATTGGGTTGGGGTTTGAAATGACGGATCTAAAAAATCCCGAGTCAAAAGGGTCAAAACACATAACCCGGGGTACAAAATCCCAAATAGGGATTTGATCGGCGTGCCGTTTACTCCGACACGACCGGGTGGGTTAAATTGATGTATGCGAATTGACGGAATACGATTTGGATTCCCGGATTGGGTTGGGTGTTGAAATGAAGGATCTAAAAAAAACCAGAGTCTAAGGGTCAAAACACACAACCCGGGGTCCAAAATCCCAAATAGGGTTTGATTGGCATGTTGTTCACTCCGACACGACCGGGTGGGTTAAAGTGACGTGTGCGAACTGACGGAATCCGATTTGGATTCCTGGATTGCGTTGGACGTTGAAATGATGGATCTAAAAAAACCCGAGTCTAAAGGGTCAAAACACACAACCCGGGGTCCAAAATCCCAAATAGGGATCTGATCGGCGTGCCGTTCACTCTGACAAGATCAGGTGGGTTAAATTGACGTGTGCGAATTGACGGGATATGATTTGGATTCCCGGATTGGGTTGGACATTGAAATGACGGATCTAAAAAAAACCAGAGTCTAAAGGGTGCCGGGCTCAGCAGCGCGTGCTTGTAACCCGAGCGGGGGCATTAAGATGGTTGAATGGTGTGGTCCCGCTTCGATGGTGGGTTTGCGGTGTGCTCTCTGCTATCCTTTGGTCAAGGGCTTGAACATTCCATCTATCAATACAATTTACTAACAAAAAAAAAAAACAGAGTCTAAAGGGTGAAAACACACAACCCGCGGTCCAAAATCCCAAATAGGGATTTGATTGGCATGCCATTCACTCTGACACGACCGGGTGTGTTAAAGTGACGTGTGCGAACTGACGGAATCCGATTTGGATACCCAGATTGGGTTGGGCGTTGAAATGACGGATCTAAAAATACCCGAGTCTAAAGGGTCAAAACACACAACCTGGGGTCCAAAATCCCAAATAGGGATCTGATCGGCATGTCTTTCACTCCGACACGACCGGGTTGTTAAATTGACATGTGCGAAATGACGGAATACGATTTGGATTCCCAGATTGGGTTGGCCATTGAAATGACGGATCTTAAAAAAACCAGAGTCTAAAGGGTCAAAACACACACCCCGGGGTCCAAAATCCCATATGGGATCTAACCGGTGTGCCGTTCACTCCGACCACGACCGGGTGGGTTAAATTGACGTATGCGAACTGACGGAATCCGATTTGGATTCCCGGATAGTGTTGGGCGTCGAAATGACGGATCTAAAAAACACCCTAGTCTAATGGTCAAAACACACAACCCGGGGTCCAAAATCCCAAATAGGGATCTGATCGGCATGTCGTTTGCTCTGACAAGACCGGGTGGGTTAAATTGACGTGTGCGAACTGACGGAATCTGATTTGGATTCCAGGATTGGGTTGGGTGTTGAAATGACGGATCTAAAAAAACCCGAGTCTAAAGTGTCAAAACACAACCTGGGGGTCTAAAATCTCAAATAGGGATCAGATCGGTGTGCCGTTCTCTTCGACACGACTGGGTGGGTGAAAGTGACGTGTGCAAACTGACAGAATCCGATTTGGATTGCCGGATTATGTTGGGCGTTGAAATGACGAATCTAAAAAAACCCAAGTCTAAAGGGTCAAAACACACAACCGGCGGTCCAAAATCCCAAATAGGGATCTTATCGGCGTGCCGTTCACTCCGATGCGACCGGGTGGGTTAAATTGACGTGTGCAAACTCACGGAATCTGATTTGGATTCCCGGATTGGGTTGGGCGTTGAAATGACGGATCCAAAAAAAACCCTAGTCTAAAGGGTCAAAACAAACAACCCGGAGGTCCAAAATCCGAAATAGGGATCTGATCGGCATGCCGTTTGCTCCAACATGACTGGGTGGGTTAAGTTGACGTGTGCGAACTGACGGAATCCGATTTGGATTACCGGATTGGGTTGGGCGTTGAAATGACGGATCGAAAATAAACCTGAGTCTAAAGGGTCAAAGCATACAACCCGGGAGCACAAAATCCCAAATAGGGATCTGATCGGCGTGTCGTTCACTCCGACACGACCGGGTGGGTTAAATTGACGTGTGCGAACTGACGGAATCCGATTTGGATTCCCGGATTGGGTTGGGCGTTGAAATGACGGATCTAAAAAAACCCGAGTCTAAAGGGTCAAAACACACAACCTGGGGGTCCAAAATCCCAAATAGGGATCTGATCGACGTGTCGTTCTCTCCAACATGACCGGGTGGGTTAAATTGACATGTGCGAACTGAGGGAATCCGATTTGGATTCCCAGATTAGGTTGGGCGTTGAAATAACAGATCTAAAAAAACCCAAGTCTAAAGGGTCAAAAAACACCACCCGGGGTCCGAAATCCCAAATAGGGATCTGATCGGCGTGTCGTTAAATTTGCATGTGCAAACTGACAGAATACGATTTGGATTCCCGGATTAGGATTGGCATTGAAATGACGGATCTAAAAAGAACCAAGTCTAATAGGTCAAAACACACAACCCGGGGTCCAAAATCCCAATGGGGATTTGATTGGCATGGTTCACTCCGACACGACCGGGTGGGTTAAATTGACGTGTGCGAACTGACGGAATCTGATTTGGATTCCCGAATTTTGTTGGACGTTGAAATGATAGATCTAAAAAAACCTGAGTCTAAAGGGTCAAAACACACAACCTGGGGGTCCAACATCCCAAATAGGGATCTGATCGGCATGTCGTTCACTCCGACCCGATCGGTTGGGTTAAATTGACGTGTGCGAACTGACAGAATCCGATTTGGATTCCCAGATTGGGTTGGGCGTTGAAATGACTGATCTAAAAAAAAAGCCTAATCTAAAGGGTCCAAACACACAACCCGAGGTCCAATATCCCAAATAGGGATCTGATCGACATGTCTTTCACTCCGACATGACCGGGTGGTTAAATTGACATGTGCGAACTGACGGAATACGATTTGGATTCCCAGATTGAGGCCATTGAAATGACGGATCTAAAAAAAACCCTAGTCTAAAGGGTCAAAACACACAACCCAGGGGTCCAAAATCCCAAATAGGGATCTGATCTGCATGCCGTTTGCTCCGACACGACCGGCTGGGTTAAATTGACGTGTGCGAACTGACGGAATCCGATTTGGATTCCCAGATTAGGTTGGGCGTTGAAATGACGAATCTAAAAAAACCCAAGTCTAAAGGGTCAAAACACACAACCGGCTTTCCAAAATCCCAAATAGGGATCTAATCGGCGTGCCGTTCACTCCGACGCGACCGGTGGTTAAATTGACGTGTGCGAACTCACGGAATCCGATTTGGATGCTCGGATTGGTTGGGCGTTGAAATGATGGATCTAAAAAACCCTAGTCTAAAGGGTCAAAACAAACAACCCGGGGTCCAAATCCCAATTGGGATCTGATCGGCATGCCGTTTACTTTGACACGACCGGGGGTTAAGTTGACGTGTGCGACTGACGAAATCCGATTTGGATTCCCGGATTGGGTGTTGGCGTTGAAATGACAGATCTAAAAAAACCAGAGTCTAAAGGGTTAAAACACACAACCCCGTAGTCCAAATCCCAAATAGGGATCTGATCGGCGTGCCGTTCCCTCCGCACGACCGGGGTGGGTTAAATTGACGTGTGCGAACTGACGGAATCCGATTTGGATTCCCGGATTGGGTTGGGCATTGAAATGACGGATCTAAAAAAACTCGAGTCTAAAGGTAAAAACACACAACCTGGGGTCCAAAATCCCAAAAGGGATCTGATCGACGTGCCGTTCGCTCTAACATGATCGGGTGGGTTAAATTGTCGTTTGCGAACTGAGGGAATTCGATTTGATTCCAGATTAGGTTGGCGTTGAAATAACAGATCTAAAAAAACCCAAGTCGGTCAAAAACACCACCCGGGGTCCAAAATCCCAAATAGGGATCTATCGGCGTGTCGTTCACAATCCGACATGACCGAGTGATTAAATTTGCATGTGCAAACTGACGGAATAACGATTTGGATTCCCGGATTGGTTGGGCGTTGAAATGACGGATCTAAAAAAAACCAGAGTCTAAGGGTCAAACACACAACCCAGGGTCCAAATCCCAATTTGGGATTTGACGGGCATGCTGTTCACTCCGACACGACCGGGTGGTTAAAGTGACATGTGCGAACTGACGGAATCCGATTTATATACCCGGATTGGGTTGGCCATTGACATGACGGATCTAAAAAAACCCGAGTCTAAAGGGTCAAAACAACAACCGAGGGTCCAAAATCCCAAATAGGGATCTGATCGGTATGTCTTTCACTCCGACACGACTGGTGGTTTAAATTGACATGTGCGAACTGACGGAATATGATTTGTATTCCCAATTGGTTGGGCATTCAAATGACGAATCATAAAAAAACCAGAGTCTAAAGGGTCAAACACACACCCGGGGGTCCAAATCCCAAATAGGGATCTGATCGGTGTGTCGTTCACTCCGACACGACCGGGTGGGTTAAATTGACGTGTGCGAACTGACGGAATGCGATTTGGATTCCCAAATTGGGTTGGGCGTTCAAATGACGGATCTAGAAAAAAACCTAGTCTAAAGGGTCAAAAAACACAACCCGGGGGTCCAAAATCCCAAATAGGGATTGATCGACATGATGTTTGCTCCGACACGACCGGGTGTGTTAAAATGACGTGTGCGAACTGATGGAATCCGATTTGGATTCCAGGATTGGGTTGGGCGTTGAAATGATGGATCTAAAAAAACCCGAGTCTAAAGTGTCAAAACACAACCTGGGGGTCCAAAATTCCAAATATGGATCAGATCGGTGTCGGGTGGGTGAAAGTGACGTGTGCGAACTGACAGAATCTGATTTGGATTCCCGGATTAGGTTGGGCGTTGAAATGATGAATCTAAAAAACCCAAGTCTAAAGGGTCAAAACACAACCGGCTGTCCAAAATACAAATAGGATCTGATCGGCGTGCCGTTCACTCCGACGCGACCGGTGGGTTAAATTGACGTGTGCGAACTCATGGAATCCGATTGGATTCCGGGATTGGTTGGGCTTGAAATGACGGATCTAAAAAAAACCCTATTCTAAAGGGTTAAAACAAACAACCCGGGGGTCCAAAATCCGAAATAGGGATCTGATCGCATGCCGTTACTCTGAACCGACCGGGTGGGTTAAGTTGACGTGTACGAACTGACGAAATCCGATTTAGATTCCCGGATTGGGTTGGGCGTTGAAATGACGGATCTAAAAAAAACCCGAGTCTAAAGGGTTAAAACACACCCCGGGAGTCCAAACCCAAATAAGGATCTGATCGGCGTGCCGTTCCCTCCGACACGACCGGTGGTTAAATTGACGTGTGCGAAATGACGAAATCCGATTTGGATTCCCGATTGGGTTGGGCATTGAAATGACGGATCTAAAAAAATTCGAGTCTAAAAGTAAAAACACAACCTGGGGGTCCAAAATCCCAAATAGGGATCTGATCGACGTGCCGTTCGCTCTAACAAGATCGGGTGGGTTAAATTGACGTGTGCGAACTGAGGGAATCCGATTTGATTCCCGGATTAGGTTGGCTTGAAATAACAGATCTAAAAAAACCCAAGTCGGTCAAAAAACACCACCCGGGTCCAAAATCCCAAATAGGGATCTGATCGGCGTGTCGTTCACTCCGACATGACCGGTGGTTAAATTTGCATGTGCAAACTGACGGAATACGATTTGGATTCCGGATTGGGTTTGGGCGTGGAAATACGGATCTAAAAAAACCAGAGTCTAAAGGGTCAAAACACAACCGAGGTCCAAAATCCCAATAGGGATTTGATTGGCATGCCGTTCACTCCGACACGACCGGGTGGGTTAAAGCGACGTGTGCGAACTGACGGATCCGATTTGATACCCGGATTGGGTTGGGCGTTGAAATGACGGATCTAAAATTCCCGAGTCTAAAGGTCAAAACACACAACCCAGGGTCCAAAATCCCAATAGGGATCTGATCGGCATGTCTTTCACTCCGACACGACTGGGTGGTTAAATTGACATGTGTGAACTGACGGAATACAATTTGTATTCCCAGATTGGGTTGGGCATTGAAAGACGAATCTTAAAAAACAGAGTCTAAGGGTCAAAACACACAACCCGGGTCCAAATAATCCAAATAGGGATCTGATCGGTGTGTCGTTCACTCCGACACGACCCGTGGGGTTAATTGACGTGTGCGAACTGATGGAATCCGATTTGGATTCCCGGATTGGGTTGGGTGTTGAAATGACGGATCTAAAAAACCCTAGTCTAAAGGGTCAAACACACAACCCGGGGATCCAAAATCCCAATAGGGATCTGATCGGCATGCTGTTTGCTCCGACACGACCGGGTGGTTAAATTCCGTGTGCGAACTGATGGAATCCGATTTGGATTCCAGGATTGGGTTGGGCGTTGAAATGACGGATCTAAAAATACCTAGTCTAAAGTGTCAAAACACAACCTGGGGGTCCAAAATGCCAAATACGGATCAGATCGTGTCGGGTGGGTGAATGTGACGTGTGCGAACTGACAGAATCGGATTTGGATTCCCTGATTAGGTTGGGCGTTGAAATGACGAATCTAAAAAACTCAAGTCTAAAGGTCAAACCACAATCGGCTGTCCAAAATCCCAATAGGGATCTGATCGCGTGCCGTTCACTCCGACGCAACCAGTGGGTTAAATTGACGTATGCGAACTCAAGGAATCCGATTTGGATCCCAGATTGGTTGGCGTTGAAATGACGGATCTAAAAAACCATAGTCAAAGGGTCAAAACAAACAACCCGGGTTCCAAATTCCTAAATAGGGATCTGATCGGCATGTCGTTTGCTCTGACAACGACCGGGTGGGTTAAGTTGACGTGTGCGAACTGACGGAATCCGATTTGGATTCCCGGATTGGGGTGGGCATTGAAATGACGGATCTAAAAAAACCCAGTCTAAAGGGTCAAAACACACAACCCGGGGTCCAAAATCCCAATAGGGATTTGACTGGCATGCCGTTCACCTCCGACACGACCGGGTGGGTTAAAGCGACGTGTGCGAACTGACGGAATCCGAATTTGATACCCGGATTGGGTTGGGCGTTGAAATGACGGATCTAAAAATTCCCGAGTCTAAAGGGTCAAAACACACAACCCAGGGTCCAAAATCCCAAATAGGATCTGATCGGCGTGTCGTTCACTCCGACATGACCGAGTGGTTAATTTGCATGTGCAACTGACGGAATACGATTTGGATTCCCGATTGGGTTGGGCATTGAAATGACGGATCTAAAAAAACCCGAGTCTAAAGGGTTAAAACAAACAACCCGGGGTCCAAAATCCCAATTAGGGATCTGATCGGTGTGTCGTTCACTCCGACACGACCGTGTGGGTTAAATTGACGTGTGCGAACTGATGGAATCCGATTTGGATTCCCGGATTGGGTTGGGTGTTGAAATGACGGATCTAAAAAAACCCTAGTCTAAAGGGTCAAAACACACAACCCGGGGATCCAAAATCCCAAATAGGGATCTGATCGGCATGCTGTTTGCTCCGACACGACCGGGTGGGTTAAATTCACGTGTGCGAACTGATGGAATCCGATTTGGATTCCAGGATTGGGTTGGGCGTTGAAATGACGGATCTAAAAATACCTGAGTCTAAAGTGTCAAAACACAACCTGGGGGTCCAAAATTCCAAATATGGATCAGATCGGTGTCGGGTGGGTGAAAGTGACGTGTGCGAACTGACAGAATCTGATTTGGATTCCCGGATTAGGTTGGGCGTTGAAATGATGAATCTAAAAAAACCCAAGTCTAAAGGGTCAAAACACACAACCGGCTGTCCAAAATCCCAATAGGGATCTGATCGGCGTGCCGTTCACTCCGACGCGACCGGGTGGGTTAAATTGACGTGTGCGAACTCATGGAATCCGATTTGGATTCCGGGATTGGTTGGGCGTTGAAATGACGGATCTAAAAAAAACCCTATTCTAAAGGGTTAAAACAAACAACCCGGGGTCCAAAATCCGAAATAGGATCTGATCGGCATGCCGTTTACTCTGACACGACCGGGTGGGTAAGTTGACGTGTACGAACTGACGAAATCCGATTTAGATTCCCGGATTGGGTTGGGCGTTGAAATGACGGATCTAAAAAAAACCCGAGTCTAAAGGGTTAAAACACACAACCCGGGAGTCCAAAATCCCAAATAGGATCTGATCGGCGTGCCGTTCCTCCGACACGACCGGGTGGGTTAAATTGACGTGTGCGAAATGACGAAATCCGATTTGGATTCCCGGATTGGGTTGGGCATTGAAATGACGGATCTAAAAAATTCGAGTCTAAAAGGTAAAAACACACAACCTGGGGGTCCAAAATCCCAAATAGGGATCTGATCGACGTGCCGTTCGCTCTAACAAGATCGGGTGGGTTAAATTGACGTGTGCGAACTGAGGGAATCCGATTTGGATTCCCGGATTAGGTTGGGCGTTGAAATAACAGATCTAAAAAAACCCAAGTCGGTCAAAAAACACCACCCGGGGTCCAAAATCCCAAATAGGGATCTGATCGGCGTGTCGTTCACTCCGACATGACCGAGTGGTTAAATTTGCATGTGCAAACTGACGGAATACGATTTGGATTCCCGATTGGGTTGGGCGTTGAAATGACGGATCTAAAAAAAACCAGAGTCTAAGGGTCAAAACACACAACCCGAGGTCCAAAATCCCAATAGGGATTTGATTGGCATGCCGTTCACTCCGACACGACCGGTGGGTTAAAGCGCCGTGTGCGAACTGACGGAATCCGAATTTGATACCCGATTGGGTTGGGCGTTGAAATGACGGATCTAAAAATTCCCGAGTCTAAGGGTCAAAACACACAACCCAGGGTCCAAAATCCCAAATAGGGATCTGATCGGCATGTCTTTCACTCCGACACGACTGGTGGTTAAATTGACATGTGTGAACTGACGGAATACATTTGTATTCCCAGATTGGGTTGGGCATTGAAATGACGAATCTTAAAAAACCAGAGTCTAAAGGGTCAAAACACAACCCGGGGTCCAAAATCCCAATAGGGATCTGATCGGTGTGTCGTTCACTCCGACACGACCGTGTGGGTTAAATTGACGTGTGCGAACTGATGGAATCCGATTTGGATTCCCGGATTGGGTTGGGTGTTGAAATGACGGATCTAAAAAAACCCTAGTCTAAAGGGTCAAAACACACAACCCGGGGATCCAAAATCCCAAATAGGGATTTGATTGGCATGCCGTTCACTCCGACACGACTGGGTGGTTAATTGACATGTGTGAACTGACGGAATACAATTTGTATTCCAGATTGGGTTGGGCGTTGAAATGACGGATCTAAAAATACCTGAGTCTAAAGTGTCAAAACACAACCTGGGGGTCCAAAATTCCAAATACGGATCAGATCGGTGTCGGGTGGGTGAATGTGACGTGTGCGAACTGACAGAATCGGATTTGGATTCCCGGATTAGGTTGGGCGTTGAAATGACGAATCTAAAAAACTCAAGTCTAAAGGTCAAAACACACAACCGGCTGTCCAAAATACCAAATAGGGATCTGATCGGCGTGCCGTTCACTCCGACGCGACCGGGTGGGTTAAATTGACGTGTGCGAACTCATGGAATCCGATTTGGATTCCGGGATTGGTTGGGCGTTGAAATGACGGATCTAAAAAAAACCCTATTCTAAAGGGTTAAAACAAACAACCCGGGGGTCCAAAATCCGAAATAGGGATCTGATCGGCATGCCGTTTACTCTGACACGACCGGGTGGGTTAAGTTGACGTGTACGAACTGACGAAATCCGATTTAGATTCCCGGATTGGGTTGGGCGTTGAAATGACGGATCTAAAAAAAACCCGAGTCTAAAGGGTTAAAACACACAACCCGGGAGTCCAAAATCCCAAATAAGGATCTGATCGGCGTGCCGTTCCCTCCGACACGACCGGGTGGGTTAAATTGACGTGTGCGAAATGACGAAATCCGATTTGGATTCCCGGATTGGGTTGGGCATTGAAATGACGGATCTAAAAAATTCGAGTCTAAAAGGTAAAAACACACAACCTGGGGGTCCAAAATCCAAATAGGGATCTGATCGACGTGCCGTTCGCTCTAACAAGATCGGGTGGGTTAAATTGACGTGTGCGAACTGAGGGATCCGATTTGGATTCCCGGATTAGGTTGGGCGTTGAAATAACAGATCTAAAAAAACCCAAGTCGGTCAAAAAACACCACCCGGGGTCCAAAATCCCAAATAGGGATCTGATCGGCGTGTCGTTCACTCCGACATGACCGAGTGGTTAAATTTGCATGTGCAAACTGACGGAATACGATTTGGATTCCCGGATTGGGGTTGGGCGTTGAAATGACGGATCTAAAAAAAACCAGAGTCTAAAGGGTCAAAACACACAACCCGAGGTCCAAAATCCCAAATAGGGATTTGATTGGCATGCCGTTCACTCCGACACGACCGGGTGGGTTAAAGCGACGTGTGCGAACTGACGGAATCCGAATTTGATACCCGGATTGGGTTGGGCGTTGAAATGACGGATCTAAAAATTCCCGAGTCTAAAGGGTCAAAACACACAACCCAGGGTCCAAAATCCCAAATAGGGATCTGATCGGCATGTCTTTCACTCCGACACGACTGGGTGGTTAAATTGACATGTGTGAACTGACGGAATACAATTTGTATTCCCAGATTGGGTTGGGCATTGAAATGACGAATCTTAAAAAACCAGAGTCTAAAGGGTCAAAACACACAACCCGGGGTCCAAAATCCCAAATAGGGATCTGATCGGTGTGTCGTTCACTCCGACACGACCGTGTGGGTTAAATTGACGTGTGCGAACTGATGGAATCCGATTTGGATTCCCGGATTGGGTTGGGTGTTGAAATGACGGATCTAAAAAAACCCTAGTCTAAAGGGTCAAAACACACAACCCGGGGATCCAAAATCCCAAATAGGGATCTGATCGGCATGCTGTTTGCTCCGACACGACCGGGTGGGTTAAATTCACGTGTGCGAACTGATGGAATCCGATTTGGATTCCAGGATTGGGTTGGGCGTTGAAATGACGGATCTAAAAATACCTGAGTCTAAAGTGTCAAAACACAACCTGGGGGTCCAAAATTCCAAATACGGATCAGATCGGTGTCGGGTGGGTGAATGTGACGTGTGCGAACTGACAGAATCGGATTTGGATTCCCGGATTAGGTTGGGCGTTGAAATGACGAATCTAAAAAACTCAAGTCTAAAGGGTCAAAACACACAATCGGCTGTCCAAAATCCCAAATAGGGATCTGATCGGCGTGCCGTTCACTCCGACGCAACCAGGTGGGTTAAATTGACGTATGCGAACTCAAGGAATCCGATTTGGATTCCCAGATTGGTTGGGCGTTGAAATGACGGATCTAAAAAAACCATAGTCTAAAGGGTCAAAACAAACAACCCGGGGTTCCAAATTCCTAAATAGGGATCTGATCGGCATGTCGTTTGCTCTGACACGACCGGGTGGGTTAAGTTGACGTGTGCGAACTGACGGAATCCGATTTGGATTCCCGGATTGGGTTGGGCATTGAAATGACGGATCTAAAAAAACCCAAGTCTAAAGGGTCAAAACACACAACCCGGGGTCCAAAATCCCAAATAGGGATTTGACTGGCATGCCGTTCACTCCGACACGACCGGGTGGGTTAAAGTGACGTGTGCGAACTGACGGAATCCGATTTGGATTCCCGGATTGGGTTGGGCATTGAAATGACGGATCTAAAAAAACCCGAGTCTAAAGGGTCAAAACATACAACCGAGGGTCCAAAATCCCAAATAGGGATCTGATCAGTATGTCATTCACTCCGACACGACTGGGTGGTTAAATTGACATGTGCGAACTGACGGAATACGATTTGTATTCCCAAATTGGGTTGGGCATTGAAATGACGATCTAAAAAAAACCAGAGTCTAAAGGTTCAAAACACGCAACTCGGAGGTCCAAAATCCCAAATAGGGATCTGATCGGTGTGTCGTTCACTCCGACACGACCGGGTGGTTAAATTGACGTGTGCGAACTGACGGAATCCGATTTGGATTCCCGGATTGGTTGGGCGTTGAAATGATGGATCTAAAAAAAAACCTAGTCTAAAGGGTCAAAACACACAACCCGGGGGTCCAAAATCCCAAATAGGGATCTTATCGGCATGCTGTTTGCTCCGACACGACCGGGTGGGTAAATTGACGTGTGCGAACTAATGGAATCCGATTTGGATTCCAGGATTGGGTTGGGCGTTGAAATGACGGATCTAAAAAAACCCGAGTCTAAAGTGTCAAAACACTACCTGGGGGTCCAAAATTCCAAATATGGATCAGATCGGTGTCGGGTGGGTGAAAGTGACGTGTGCGAACTGGCAGAATCTGATTTGGATTTCCGGATTAGGTTGGGCGTTGAAATGACGAATCTAAAAGACCAAGTCTAAAGGGTCAAAACACACAACTGGCTGTCCAAAATCCCAAATAGGGATTTGATCGGCGTGCCGTGACTCCTACGTGACCGGGTGGGTTAAATTGACCTGTGCGAACTCACGGAATTCGATTTGGATTCTCGGATTGGTTGGGCGTTGAAATGAGGATCTAAAAAAAACCCTAATCTAAAGGGTCAAAACAAACAACCCGGGGATCCAAAATCCCAAATAGGGATCTGATCGGCATGCCGTTTGCTCTGACACGACCGGGTGGGTTAAGTTGACGTGTGCGAACTGACGGAATTAGATTGGATTCCCGGATTGGGTTGGGCGTTGAAATGACGGATCTAAAAAAAACCAGAGTCTAAAGGGTCAAAACACACAACCCGTGGTCCAAAATCCCAAATAGGGATTTGATTGGCATACCGTTCACTCCGACACGACTTGGTGGTTAAAGTGACGTGTGCGAACTGACGGAATCCGATTTAGATACCCGGATTGGGTTGGGCATTGAAATGACGGATCTAAAAATTCCCGAGTCTAAAGGGTCAAAACATACAACCGAGGGTCCAAAATCCCAAATAGGGATCTGATCAGTATGTCATTCACTCCGACACGACTGGGTGGTTAAATTGACATGTGCGAACTGACGGAATACGATTTGTATTCCCAATTGGGTTGGGCATTGAAATGACGAATCTTAAAAAAACCAGAGTCTAAAGGTTCAAAACACGCAACTCGGAGGTCCAAAATCCCAAATAGGATCTGATCGGTGTGTCGTTCACTCCGACACGACCGGGGGGTTAAATTGACGTGTGCGAACTGACGGAATCGATTTGGATTCCCGGATTGGGTTGGGCGTTGAAATGATGGATCTAAAAAAAAACCTAGTCTAAAGGGTCAAAACACACAACCCGGGGGTCTAAAATCCCAAATAGGGATCTTATCGGCATGCTGTTTGCTCCGACACGACCGGGTGGGTTAAATTGACGTGTGCGAACTAATGGAATCCGATTTGGATTCCAGGATTGGGTTGGGCGTTGAAATGACGGATCTAAAAAAACCCGAGTCTAAAGTGTCAAAACACTACCTGGGGGTCCAAAATTCCAAATATGGATCAGATCGGTGTCGGGTGGGTGAAAGTGACGTGTGCGAACTGGCAGAATCTGATTTGGATTTCCGGATTAGGTTGGGCGTTGAAATGACGAATCTAAAAGACCCAAGTCTAAAGGGTCAAAACACACAACTGGCTGTCCAAAATCCCAAATAGGGATCTGATCGGCGTGCCGTGACTCCTACGTGACCGGGTGGGTTAAATTGACCTGTGCGAACTCACGGAATTCGATTTGGATTCTCGGATTGGTTGGGCGTTGAAATGACGGATCTAAAAAAAACCCTAATCTAAAGGGTCAAAACAAACAACCCGGGGATCCAAAATCCCAAATAGGGATCTGATCGGCATGCCGTTTGCTCTGACACGACCGGGTGGGTTAAGTTGACGTGTGCGAACTGACGGAATTAGATTTGGATTCCCGGATTGGGTTGGGCGTTGAAATGACGGATCTAAAAAAAACCAGAGTCTAAAGGGTCAAAACACACAACCCGTGGTCCAAAATCCCAAATAGGGATTTGATTGGCATACCGTTCACTCCGACACGACTTGGTGGGTTAAAGTGACGTGTGCGAACTGACAGAATCCGATTTAGATACCCGGATTGGGTTGGGCGTTGAAATGACGGATCTAAAAATACCCGAGTCTAAAGGGTCAAAACACACAACCCAGGGTCAAATATCCCAAATAGGGATCTGATCGGCATGTCTTTCACTCCGACACGACTGGGTGGTTGAATTGACATGTGCGAACTAACGGAATACGATTTGTATTCCCAGACTGAGTTGGGCATTGAAATGATGAATAAAAAAAAACCAGAGTCTAAAGGGTCAAAACACACAACCCGGGGGTCCAAAATCCAAATAGGGATCTGATCGGTGTGCCGTTCACTCCGACACGACCGGTGGGTTAAATTGACGTGTGCGAACTGACGGAATCCGATTTGGATTCCCGGATTGGGTTGGGCGTTGAATGATGGATCTAAAAAAAAACCTAGTCTAAAGGGTCAAAACACACAACCCGGGGGTCCAAAATCCCAAATAGGGATCTGATCGGCATGCTGTTTGCTCCGACACGACCGGGTGGGTTAAATTGACAAGTGCGAACTGATGGAATTCGATTTGGATTCCAGGATTTGGTTGGGCGTTGAAATGACGAATCTAAAAAAACCCGAGTCTAATGTGTCAAAACACAACCTGGGGGTCCAAAATTACAATATGGATCAGATCGGTGTTGGGTGGGTGAAAGTGACGTGTGCGAACTGACAGAATCTGATTTGGATTCCCGGATTAGGTTGGGCGTTGAAATGACGAATCTAAAAAACCCAAGTCTAAAGGGTCAAAACACACAACCGGCTGTCCAAAATCCCAAATAGGGATTTGATCGGCGTGCCGTTCACTCCGACGCGACCGGGTGGGTTAAATTGACGTGTGCGAACTCCCGGAATCCGATTTGGATTCCCGGATTGGTTGGGCGTTGAAATAACGGATCTAAAAAAAACCCTAGTCTAAAGGGTCAAAACAAACAACCCGGGGGTCCAAAATCTCAAATAGGGATCTGATCGGCATGTCGTTTGCTCTGACACGACCGGGTGGGTTAAGTTGACGTGTGCGAACTGACGGAATCCGATTTGGATTCCCGGATTGGGTTGGGCGTTGAAATTACGGATCTAAAAAAACCCAGTCTAAAGGGTCAAAACACACAACCCGGGAGTCCAAAATCCCAAATAGGGATCTGATCGCGTGCCGTTCACTCCGACACGACCGGGTTGGTTAAATTGACGTGTGCGAACTGACGGAATCCGATTTGGATTCCCGGATTGGGTTGGGCATTGAAATGACGGATCAAAAAAAACTCGAGTCTAAAGGGTCAAAACAAACAACCTGGGGGTCCAAAATCCCAATAGGGATCTGATCGACGTGCCGTTCGCTCTAACATGATCGGGTTGGTTAAATTGACGTGTGCGAACTGAGGGAATCCGATTTGGATTCCCGGATTAGGTTGGGCATTGAAATAACAGATCTAAAAAAACCCAAGTCGGTCAAAAAACAACACCCGCGGTAAAAAATCCCAAATAGGGATCTGATCGGCGTGTCGTTCACTCCGACATGACCGAGTGGTTAAATTTGCATGTGCAAACTGACGGAATACGATTTGGATTCCCGGATTGGGTTGGGCGTTGAAATGATGGATCTAAAAAAAACCAGAGTCTAAAGGGTCAAAACACACAACCCGGGGGTCCAAAATCCCAAATAGGGTTTTCGTTGGCATGCCGTTCACTCCGACACGACCGGTGGGTTAAAGTGACGTGTGCGAACTGTAGGAATCCGATTAGATACCCGGATTGGGTTGGCGTTGAAATGACGGATCTAAAAATACTCGAGTCTAAGGGTCAAAACACACAACCGGGGGTCCAAAATCCCAAATAGGGATCTGATCGGCATGCTGTTTGCTCCGACACGACCGGTGGGTTAAATTGACGAGTGCGAACTGATAGAATTCGATTTGGATTCCAGGATTGGGTTGGGCGTTCAATTGACGGATCTAAAAAAACCCGAGTCTAATGTGTCAAAACACAACCTGGGGGTCCAAAATTACAAATATGGATCAGATCGGTGTCGGGTGGGTGAAAGTGACGTGTGCGAACTGACAGAATCTGATTTGGATTCCCGGATTAGGTTGGGCGTTGAAATGACGAATCTAAACAACCCAAGTCTAAATGGTCAAAACACACAACCGGCTGTCCAAAATCCCAATAGGGATTTGATCGGCGTGCCGTACACTCCGACACGACCGGGTGGGTTAAATTGACGTGTGCGAACTCCCGGAATCCGATTTGGATTCCCGGATTGGTTGGGCGTTGAAATAACGGATCTAAAAAAACCCTAGTCTAAAGGGTCAAAACACACAACCGGGGGTCCAAAATCTCAAATAGGGATCTGATCGGCATGTCGTTTGCTCTGACACGACCGGGTGGGTTAAGTTGACGTGTGCGAACTGACGGAATCCGATTTGGATTCCCGGATTGGGTTGGGCGTTGAAATTATGGATCTAAAAAAAACACGAGTCTAAAGGGTCAAAACACACAACCCGGGAGTCCAAAATCCCAAATAGGGATCTGATCGGCGTGCCGTTCACTCCGACACGACCGGGTGGGTTAATTGACGTGTGCGAACTGATGGAATCCGATTTGGATTCCCGGATTGGGTTGGGCATTGAAATGACGGATCTAAAAAAACTCGAGTCTAAAGGGTCAAAACAAACAACCTGGGGGTCCAAAATCCCAAATAGGGATCTGATCGACGTGCCGTTCGCTCTAACATGATCGGGTTGGTTAAATTGACGTGTGCGAACTGATGGAATCCGATTTGGATTCCCGGATTAGGTTGGGCATTGAAATAACAGATCTAAAAAAACCCAAGTCGGTCAAAAAACAACACCCGCGGTAAAAAATCCCAAATAGGGATCTGATCGGCGTGTCGTTCACTCCGACATGACCGAGTGGTTAAATTTGCATGTGCAAACTGACGGAATACGATTTGGATTCCCGGATTGGGTTGGGCGTTGAAATGATGGATCTAAAAAAAACCAGAGTCTAAAGGGTCAAAACACACAACCCGGGATCCAAAATCCCAAATAGGGTTTTCGTTGGCATGCCGTTCACTCCGACACGACCGGGTGGGTTAAAGTGACGTGTGCGAACTGTAGGAATCCGATTTAGATACCCGGATTGGGTTGGGCGTTGAAATGACGGATCTAAAAATACTCGAGTCTAAAGGGTCAAAACACACAACCCGGGGGTCCAAAATCCCAAATAGGGATCTGATCGGCATGCTGTTTGCTCCGACACGACCGGGTGGGTTAAATTGACGAGTGCGAACTGATAGAATTCGATTTGGATTCCAGGATTGGGTTGGGCGTTCAATTGACGGATCTAAAAAAACCCGAGTCTAATGTGTCAAAACACAACCTGGGGGTCCAAAATTACAAATATGGATCAGATCGGTGTCGGGTGGGTGAAAGTGACGTGTGCGAACTGACAGAATCTGATTTGGATTCCCGGATTAGGTTGGGCGTTGAAATGACGAATCTAAACAACCCAAGTCTAAATGGTCAAAACACACAACCGGCTGTCCAAAATCCCAAATAGGGATTTGATCGGCGTGCCGTACACTCCGACACGACCGGTGGGTTAAATTGACGTGTGCGAACTCCCGGAATCCGATTTGGATTCCCGGATTGGTTGGGCGTTGAAATAACGGATCTAAAAAAACCCTAGTCTAAAGGTCAAAACAAACAACCCGGGGGTCCAAAATCTCAAATAGGGATCTGATCGGCATGTCGTTTGCTCTGACACGACCGGGTGGGTTAAGTTGACGTGTGCGAACTGACGGAATCCGATTTGGATTCCCGGATTGGGTTGGGCGTTGAAATTATGGATCTAAAAAAAACACGAGTCTAAAGGGTCAAAACACACAACCCGGGAGTCCAAAATCCCAAATAGGGATCTGATCGGCGTGCCGTTCACTCCGACACGACCGGGTGGGTTAAATTGACGTGTGCGAACTGATGGAATCCGATTTGGATTCCCGGATTGGGTTGGGCATTGAAATGACGGATCTAAAAAAACTCGAGTCTAAAGGGTCAAAACAAACAACCTGGGGGTCCAAAATCCCAAATAGGGATCTGATCGACGTGCCGTTCGCTCTAACATGATCGGGTGGGTTAAATTGACGTGTGCGAACTGAGGGAATCCGATTTGGATTCCCGGATTAGGTTGGGCGTTGAAATAACAGATCTAAAAAAACCCAAGTCGGTCAAAAAACAACACCCACGGTAAAAAATCCCAAATAGGGATCTGATCGGCGTGTCGTTCACTCCGACATGACCGAGTGGTTAAATTTGCATGTGCAAACTGACGGAATACGATTTGGATTCTCGGATTGGGTTGGGCGTTGAAATGACGGATCTAAAAAAAACCAGAGTCTAAAGGGTCAAAACACACAACCCGGGGGTCCAAAATCCCAAATAGGGATTTCGTTGGCATGCCGTTCACTCCGACACGACCGGGTGGGTTAAAGTGACGTGTGCGAACTGACGGAATCCGATTTAGATACCCGGATTGGGTGGGCGTTGAAATGACGGATCTAAAAATACCCGAGTCTAAAGGGTCAAAACACACAACCCAGCGTCCAAAATCCCAAATAGGGATCTGATCGGCATGTCTTTCACTCCGACACGACTGGGTGGTTAAATTGACATGTGCGAACTGACGGAATACGATTGTATTCCCAGATTGGGTTGGGCATTGAAATGACAAATCTTAAAAAACCAGAGTCTAAAGGTCAAAACACACAACCCGGGGGTCCAAAATCCCAAATAGGGATCTGATCGGTGTGTCGTTCACTCCGACACGACCGGGGGGTTAAATTGACGTGTGCGAACTGACGGAATCCGATTTGGATTCCCGGATTGGGTTGGACGTTGAAATGATGGATCTAAAAAAAAACCTAGTCTAAAGGGTTAAAACACACAACCAGGGGGTCCAAAATCTCAATAGGGATCTGATCGGCATGCTGTTTGCTCCGACACGACCGGGTGGTTAAATTGACGAGTGCGAACTGATGGAATTCGATTTGGATTCCAGGATGGGTTGGGCGTTGAAATGACGGATCTAAAAAAACCCGAGTCTAAAGTGTCAAAACACAACCTGGGGGTCCAAAATTCCAAATATGGATCAGATCGGTGTCGGGTGGGTGAAAGTGATGTGTGCGAACTGACAGAATCTGATTTGGATTCCCAGATTAGGTTGGGCGTTGAAATGACGAATCTAAAAAACCCAAGTCTAAAGGGTCAAAACACACAACCGGCTGTCCAAAATCCCAAATAGGGATTTGATCGGCTTGCCGTTCACTCCGACGCGACCGGGTGGGTTAAATTGACGTGTGCGAACTCACGGAATCTGATTTGGATTCCCGGATTGGTTGGGCGTTGAAATGACGGATATAAAAAAAACCCTAGTCTAAAGGGTCAAAACAAACAACCCGGGGGTCCAAAATCCCAAATAGAGATCTGATCGGCATGCCGTTTGCTCTGACACGACCGGTGGGTTAAGTTGACGTGTGCGAACTGACGGAATCCGATTTGGACTCTCGGATTGGGTTGGGCGTTGAAATGACGAATCTAAAAAAACCCGAGTCTAAGGGTCAAAACACACAACCCGGGAGTCCAAAATCCCAAATAGGGATCTGATCGGCGTGCCGTTCACTCCGACACGACCGGGTGGGTTAAATTGACGTGTGCGAACTGATGGAATCCGATTTGGATTCCCGGATTGGGTTGGGCATTGAAATGACGGATCTAAAAAAACTCGAGTCTAAAGGGTCAAAACAAACAACCTGGGGGTCCAAAATCCCAAATAGGGATCTGATCGACGTGCCGTTCGCTCTAACATGATCGGGTTGGTTAAATTGACGTGTGCGAACTGAGGGAATCCGATTTGGATTCCCGGATTAGGTTGGGCGTTGAAATAACAGATCTAAAAAAACCCAAGTCGGTCAAAAAACAACACCCACGGTAAAAAATCCCAAATAGGGATCTGATCGGCGTGTCGTTCACTCCGACATGACCGAGTGGTTAAATTTGCATGTGCAAACTGACGGAATACGATTTGGATTCTCGGATTGGGTTGGGCGTTGAAATGACGGATCTAAAAAAAACCAGAGTCTAAAGGGTCAAAACACACAACCCGGGGTCCAAAATCCCAAATAGGGATTTCGTTGGCATGCCGTTCACTCCGACACGACCGGGTGGGTTAAAGTGACGTGTGCGAACTGACGGAATCCGATTTAGATACCCGGATTGGGTTGGGCGTTGAAATGACGGATCTAAAAATACCCGAGTCTAAAGGGTCAAAACACACAACCCAGCGTCCAAAATCCCAAATAGGGATCTGATCGGCATGTCTTTCACTCCGACACGACTGGGTGGTTAAATTGACATGTGCGAACTGACGGAATACGATTTGTATTCCCAGATTGGGTTGGGCATTGAAATGACAAATCTTAAAAAAACCAGAGTCTAAAGGGTCAAAACACACAACCCGGGGGTCCAAAATCCCAAATAGGGATCTGATCGGTGTGTCGTTCACTCCGACACGACCGGGTGGGTTAAATTGACGTGTGCGAACTGACGGAATCCGATTTGGATTCCCGGATTGGGTTGGACGTTGAAATGATGGATCTAAAAAAAAACCTAGTCTAAAGGGTTAAAACACACAACCAGGGGGTCCAAAATCTCAAATAGGGATCTGATCGGCATGCTGTTTGCTCCGACACGACCGGGTGGGTTAAATTGACGAGTGCGAACTGATGGAATTCGATTTGGATTCCAGGATTGGGTTGGGCGTTGAAATGACGGATCTAAAAAAACCCGAGTCTAAAGTGTCAAAACACAACCTGGGGGTCCAAAATTCCAAATATGGATCAGATCGGTGTCGGGTGGGTGAAAGTGATGTGTGCGAACTGACAGAATCTGATTTGGATTCCCAGATTAGGTTGGGCGTTGAAATGACGAATCTAAAAAACCCAAGTCTAAAGGGTCAAAACACACAACCGGCTGTCCAAAATCCCAATAGGGATTTGATCGGCTTGCCGTTCACTCCGACGCGACCGGGTGGGTTAAATTGACGTGTGCGAACTCACGGAATCTGATTTGGATTCCCGGATTGGTTGGGCGTTGAAATGACGGATATAAAAAAAACCCTAGTCTAAAGGGTCAAAACAAACAACCCGGGGGTCCAAAATCCCAAATAGAGATCTGATCGGCATGCCGTTTGCTCTGACACGACCGGGTGGGTTAAGTTGACGTGTGCGAACTGACGGAATCCGATTTGGACTCTCGGATTGGGTTGGGCGTTGAAATGACGAATCTAAAAAAAACCCGAGTCTAAAGGGTCAAAACACACAACCCGGGAGTCCAAAATCCCAAATAGGGATCTGATCGGCGTGCCGTTTGAAGAGTTATGCGGAAGTACACAATACGGTAATCTAGAAGGGGGGGGGTTGAATAGATTACGGCAATTTTAAACTATTGATGGCTTCTTTTCGATGCTACAGCGATCTTAATGAAATTTGATTCAAATTCAATTAAGTGTGAGACCGCTTGAGTTGATTTAAGAGAAAACAGGGAATCAAACGTGCGTATGAACACCGTGCCTACCAATCATCTATCGCAAAACGCGAACAAACCACAGAACACGATGATTTAAGGTGGTTCGGAGTACACAACTCGTGTATCCTACATCCACCGTCCACACACACACGCAGAAACGACTGCTTATGAGCGAGTTCAACACTACAACTCAAACACACACACGTTGTCTGATGAAACACGATCAGAACAACCACAAATACGTGAATCAAGCACAAGGGATGCTCGAAACACAACCACACACACACACGATTGGATGGAAATTATGAAATGGAGAAGAATTGGGAATTAGGGAACAAATCCAGTTGGAATTCTTCTCGTGGATCGTCCAAACGCTCTTCAAACTTCGATTGGATGTAGATTGATCGATGTAGAAGGTTGAATTGATGACGATCCGGCTTCAGCTCCGCATAGATAGTGATTCCACGTCGATCTGGGCGGAAAGTTGAAGCAGAGCAGCAATTTGGGGCTTTTCCTCTTGGTCCCTTGGAGGCTCTTGGATGGGAGGCTGCTCTCTGCGAAATTGGCTCCAAAAGGATGCTTATATAGTGTTAGGTAAAGGTGGGGGTCGTGGAGGAAGGAAACACCCAAGTGGGGTCGGATTTGGAAACCCAAAATTTGAAGTTTCCGTCGGCTGTCGACAGGTGCACTTGCATCTGTCGACAGGCAGACTCAGGCTGAGAACTGGGTTTCAGGAAAATGAGTTTCTGAGTGTATCTGTCGACAGGCAGTTTTCATCTGTCGACAGATGCACTCAGGAATAGAAAACCTGAGCTCTGTCCTGGGTTGTCTGTGTGTATCTGTCGACAGGTACATTGCATCTGTCGACAGATGCACTCAGAGATGCAAACCTGAGTTCTGTCTGAGAATGACTGTGTGAATCTGTCGACAGGCAGTTTGCATCTGTCGACAGATGCACCTCTTTGACAGATTTTTGTGCCTTTTGCTCATCTTTTCAATGCCTCTTCAAAGTTCCATCTTTCATGCTTGTACACCTACATGCAAATACATTGTTAGTGATGTACATTGTATGATTTAGCAATGTTTAACTCAATCACTTTCATGGTGTTTTTCATGTTAGTTAACACATCAATTTTGCATTAAATCAATGTTCAAGAATGTTAATGTGATCATCAAAAACATGATATATGTAAAACCCAACACCGTTCACTCCGACACGACCGGGTGGGTTAAATTGACGTGTGCGAACTGACGGAATCCGATTTGGATTCCCGGATTGGGTTGGGCATTGAAATGACGGATCTAAAAAAACTCGAGTCTAAAGGGTCAAAACACACAACTTGGGGGTCCAAAATCCCAAATAGGGATCTGATCGACGTGTCGTTCGCTCTAACATGATCGGGTGGGTTAAATTGACGTGTGCGAACTGAGGGAATCCGATTTGGATTCCCGGATTAGGTTGGGCGTTGAAATAATAGATGTAAAAAAAACCCAAGTGGGTCAAAAAACACCACCCAGGTCCAAAATCCCAAATAGGGATCTGATCGGCGTGTCGTTGACTCCGACATGACCGAGTGGTTAAATTTGCATGTGCAAACTAACGGAATACGATTTGGATTCCCGGATTGGGTTGGGCATTGAAATGACGGATCTAAATAAAACCAGAGTCTAAAGGGTCAAAACACACCACCCGGGGTCCAAAATCCCAAATAGGGATTTGATTGGCATGCTGTTCACTCCGAGACGACCGGGTGGGTTAAAGTGACGTGTGCGAACTGACGGAATTCGATTTAGATACCCGGATTGGGTTGGGCGTTGAAATGACGGATCTAAAAATACCCGAATCTAAATGGTCAAAACACACAACCCAGGGTCCAAAATCCCAAATAGGGATCTGATCGGCATGTCTTTCACTTCGACACGACCGGGTGGGTTAAAATGACGTGTGCGAACTGACGGAATCCAATTTGGATTCCCGGATTGGGTTGGGCGTTGAAATGACGGATCTAAAAAAAAATCTAGTCTAAAGGGTCAAAACACACAACACGGGGGTCCAAAATCCCAAATAGGTATCTGATCGGCATGCTGTTTGCTCCGACACGACCGGGTGGGTTAAATTGACGAGTGCGAACTGATGGCATCCGATTTGGAATCCAGGATTGGGTTGGGCATTGAAATGACGAATCTAAAAAAACCCAAGTCTAAAGTGTCAAAACACAACCTGGGGGTCCAAAATTCCAAATATGGATCAGATCGGTGTCGGGTGGGTGAAAGTGACGTGTGCGAACTGACAGAATCTGATTTGGATTCCCGGATTAGGTCGGGTGTTGAAATGACGAATCTAAAAAACGCAAGTCTAAAGGGTTAAAACACACAACCGGTTGTCCAAAATCCCAAATAGGGATCTGATCGGCGTGCCGTTCACTTCGACGCGACCGGGTGGGTTAAATTGACGTGTGAGAACTGACGAAATCTGATTTGGATTCCCAGTTTGGGTTGAGCGTTGAAATGACGGATCTAAAAAAACCCGAGTCTAAAGGGTCATAACACACAACCTGGGGGTCCAAAATCCTAAATAGGGATCTGATCGACGTGCCGTTCGCTCCAACATGACCGGGTGGGTTAAACTGACGTGTGCGAATTGAGGGAATCCGATTTGGATTCCCGGATTAGGTTGGGCGTTGAAATAACAGATCTAAAAAAACTCAAGTCTAAAGGGTCAAAAAACACCACCCGGAGTCCAAAATTCCAAATAGGGATCTGATCGGCGTGTCGTTCACTCCGATATGACCGAGTGGTTAAATTTGCATGTGCAAACTGACCGAATACGATTTGGATTTCCGGATTGGGTTGGACGTTGAAATGACGGATCTAAAAAAAACGAGAGTCTAAAGGGTCATAACTCACAACCCGGGGTCCAAAATCCCAATAAGGATTTGATTGGCATGCCGTTCACTCCGACATGACCGGGTGGGTTAAATTGACGTGTGCGAACTGACGGAATCTGATTTGGATTCCCGGATTTTGTTGGGCGTTGAAATGATAGATCTAAAAAAACCAGAGTTTAAAGGCTCAAAACACACAACCTAGGGGTCGAAAATCCCAAATAGGGATCCGATTGGCATGCCGTTCACTCCGACACGATCGGTTGGGTTAAATTGACGTGTGCGAACTGACGAAATCCGATTTGGACTCCCGGATTGGGTTGGGCGTTGAAATGACGGATCTAAAATAAAACCCTAATCTAAAGGGTCAAAACTCACAACCCGGGGTCCAAAATCCCAAATAGGGATCTGATCGGCATGTCTTTCACTCCGACACGACAGGGTGGTTAAATTGACATGTGCGAACTGACGGAATACAATTTGGATTCCCAGATTGGGTCCATTGAAATGACGGATCTTAAAAAAACCAGAGTCTAAAGGGTCAAAACACACAACCCGGGGTCCAAAATCCCAAATAGGATCTGATCGGTGTGTCGTTCACTCCGACACGACCGGGTGGGTGAAAGTGACATGTGCGAACTGACAGAATCCGATTTTGATTCTCGGATTAGGTTGGGCGCTGAAATGACGAATCTAAAAAAACCCAAGTCTAAAGGGTCAAAACACACAACCGGCGGTCCAAAATCCCAAATAGGGATCTGATCGGCGTGCTGTTCACTCCGACGCGACCGGGTGGGTTAAATTGACGTGTGCGAACTCACGGAATCCGATTTGGATTCCCGGATTGGGTTGGGCATTGAAATGACGGATCTAAAAAAACCCTAGTCTAAAGGGTCAAAACAAACAACCGGGGGTCCAAAATCCCAAATAGGGATCTGATCGGCATGCTGTTTGCTCTGACACGACCGGGTGGGTTAAGCTGACGTATGCGAACTGACGGAATCTGATTTGCATTCCCGGATTGGGTTGGGCGGTGAAATGACGGATCTACAAAAAACCCGAGTCTAAAAGGTCAAAACACACAACCCGGGAGTCCAAAATACCAAATAGGGATTTGATCTGCGTGCCGTTCACTCCGACACGACTGGGTGGGTTAAATTGACGTGTGCGAACTGACGGAATCCGATTTGGATTCTCAGATTGGGTTGGGCGTTGAAATGACAGATCTAAAAAAACCCGAGTCTAAAGGGTAAAAACACACAATCTGGGGTCCAAAATCCCAAATAGGGATCTGATCGATGTGTCGTTCGCTCCAACATGACCGGGTGGGTTAAATTGACGTGTGCGAATTGAGGGAATCCGATTTGGATGCCCGGATTAGGTTGGGCGTTGAAATAACAGATCTAAAAAAACCCAAGTCTAAAGGGTCAAAAAACACCACCGGAGTCCAAAATTCCAAATAGGGATCTGATCGGCATGTCGTTCACTCCGATATGACCGAGTGGTTAAATTTGCATGTGCAAACTGACGGAATACGATTTGGATTCCCGGATTGGGTTGGACGTTGAAATGACGGATCTAAAAAAAACGAGAGTCTAAAGGGTCATAACTCACAACCCGGGGTCCAAAATCCCAAATAGGGATTTGATTGGCATGCCGTTCACTCCGACATGACCGGGTGGGTTAAATTGAGGTGTGCGAACTGACGGAATCTGATTTGGATTCCCGGATTGGGTGGGCGTTGAAATGACAGATCTAAAAAAACCCGAGTCTAAAGGCTCAAAACACACACCCTAGGGGTCGAAAATCCCAATAGGGATCTGATTGGCATGCCGTTCACTCCGACACGATCGGTTGGGTTGAATTGACGTGTGCGAACTGACGGAATCCGATTTGGACTCCCGGATTGGTTGGGCATTGAAATGACGGATCTAAAAAAAACCCTAATCTGAAGGGTCAAAACACACAACCCGGGGTCCAAAATCCCAAATAGGGATCTGATCGTCATGTCTTTCACTCCGACACGACAGGGTGGCTAAATTGACATGTGCGAACTGACGGAATACGATTTGGATTCCCAAAATGGGTGCATTGAAATGACGGATCTTAAAAAAACCAGAGTCTAAGGGTTAAAACACACAACCCGGGGTCCAAAATCCCAATAGGGATCTGATCGGTGTGCCGTTCACTCCGACACGACCCGGTGGGTGAAAGTGACATGTGCGAACTGACGAATCCGATTTGGATTCCCGGATTAGGTTGGGCGTTGAAATGACGAATTTAAAAAAACCCAAGTCTAAAGGGTCAAAACACACAACCGGGGTCCAAAATCCAAATAGGGATCTGATCGATGTGCTGTTCACTCCGACGCGACCGGGTGGGTTAAATTGACGTGTGCGAACTCACGGAATCCGATTTGGATTCCTGGATTGGGTTGGGCGTTGAAATGACGGATCTTAAAAAAACCCTAGTCTAAAGGGTCAAAACAAACAACCTGGGGGTCCAAAATCCCAAATAGGGATCTGATCGGCATGCTGTTTGCTCTGACACGACCGGGTGGGTTAAGCTGACGTGTGCGAACTGACGGAATCCGATTTGGATTCCCGATTGGGTTGGGCGTTGAAATGACGGATCTAAAAAAAACCCGAGTCTAAAGGGTCAAAACACACAACCCGGGGTCCAAAATCCAAATAGGGATTTGATCGGCGTGCCGTTCACTCCGACACGACCGGGTGGTTTAAATTGACGTGTGCGAACTGACGGAATCCGATTTGGATTCCCAGATTGGGTTGGGCGTTAAAATGACAGATCTAAAAAACACGAGTCTAAAGGGTCAAAACACACAACCTGGGGGTCCAAAATCCCAAATAGGGATTGATCGATGTGCCGTTCGCTCCAACATGACCGGGTGGGTTAAATTGACGTGTACGATTGAGGGAATCAGATTTGGATTCCCAGATTAGGTTGGCGTTGAAATAACAGATCTAAAAAAACCCAACTCTAAAGGGTCAAAAAACACCACCCGGAGTCCAAAATTCCAAATAGGGATCTGATCGGCGTGTCGTTCACTCCGATATGACCGAGTGGTTAAATTTGCATGTGCAAACTGACGGAATACGATTTGGATTCCCGGATTGGGTTGGACGTTGAAATGACGGATCTAAAAAAAACGAGAGTCTAAAGGGTCATAACTCACAACCCGGGGTCCAAAATCCCAAATAGGGATTTGATTGGCATGCCGTTCACTCCGACATGACCGGGTGGGTTAAATTGACGTGTGCGAACTGACGGAATCTTATTTGGATTCTCGGATTTTGTTGGGCGTTGAAATGACAGATCTAAAAAAACCCGAGTCTAAAGGCTCAAAACACACACCCTAGGGGTCGAAAATCCCAAATAGGGATCTGATTGGCATGCCGTTCACTCCGACACGATCGGTTGGGTTGAATTGACGTGTGCGAACTGACGGAATCCGATTTGGACTCCCGGATTGGGTTGGGCATTGAAATGACGGATCTAAAAAAAAAACCCTAATCTGAAGGGTCAAAACACACAACCCGGGGTCCAAAATCCCAAATAGGGATCTGATCGGCATGTCTTTCACTCCGACACGACAGGGTGGCTAAATTGACATGTGCGAACTGACGGAATACGATTTGGATTCCCAAAATGGGTGCATTGAAATGACGGATCTTAAAAAAACCAGAGTCTAAAGGGTTAAAACACACAACCCGGGGGTCCAAAATCCCAAATAGGGATCTGATCGGTGTGCCGTTCACTCCGACACGACCCGGTGGGTGAAAGTGACATGTGCGAACTGACAGAATCCGATTTGGATTCCCGGATTAGGTTGGGCGTTGAAATGACGAATTTAAAAAAACCCAAGTCTAAAGGGTCAAAACACACAATCGGCGGTCCAAAATCCCAAATAGGGATCTGATCGATGTGCTGTTCACTCCGACGCGACCGGGTGGGTTAAATTGACGTGTGCGAACTCACGGAATCCGATTTGGATTCCTGGATTGGGTTGGGCGTTGAAATGATGGATCTTAAAAAAACCCTAGTCTAAAGGGTCAAAACAAACAACCTGGGGGTCCAAAATCCCAAATAGGGATCTGATCGGCATGCTGTTTGCTCTGACACGACCGGGTGGGTTAAGCTGACGTGTGCGAACTGACGGAATCCGATTTGGATTCCCGGATTGGGTTGGGCGTTGAAATGACGGATCTAAAAAAAACCCGAGTCTAAAGGGTCAAAACACACAACCCGGGAGTCCAAAATCCCAAATAGGGATTTGATCGGCGTGCCGTTCACTCCGACACGACCGGGTGGGTTAAATTGACGTGTGCGAACTGACGGAATCCGATTTGGATTCCCAGATTGGGTTGGGCGTTAAAATGACAGATCTAAAAAAACACGAGTCTAAAGGGTCAAAACACACAACCTGGGGGTCCAAAATCCCAAATAGGGATTTGATCGATGTGCCGTTCGCTCCAACATGACCGGGTGGGTTAAATTGACGTGTACGAATTGAGGGAATCAGATTTGGATTCCCAGATTAGGTTGGGCGTTGAAATAACAGATCTAAAAAAACCCAACTCTAAAGGGTCAAAAAACACCACCCGGAGTCCAAAATTCCAAATAGGGATCTGATCGGCGTGTCGTTCACTCCGATATGACCGAGTGGTTAAATTTGCATGTGCAAACTGACGGAATACGATTTGGATTCCCGGATTGGGTTGGACGTTGAAATGACGGATCTAAAAAAAACGAGAGTCTAAAGGGTCATAACTCACAACCGGGGTCCAAAATCCAAATAGGGATTTGATTGGCATGCCGTTCACTCCGACATGATCGGGTGGGTTAAACTGACATGTGCGAACTGACGGAATCTGATTTGGATTCCCGGATTTTGTTGGGCGTTGAAATGACAGATCTAAAAAAACCCGAGTCTAAAGGCTCAAAACACACAACCTAGGGGTCGAAAATCCCAAATAGGGATCTGATTGGCTTGTCGTTCACTCCGACACGATCGGTTGGGTTAAATTGACGTGTGCGAACTGACGGAATCCGATTTGGACTCCCGAATTGGGTTGGGCGTTGAAATGACGGATCTAAAAAAAAAAACCTAATCTAAAGGGTCAAAACACACAACCCAGGGTCCAAAATCCCAAATAGGGATCTGATCGGCATGTCTTTCACTCCGACACGACAGGGTGGCTAAATTGACATGTGCGAACTGACGGAATACGATTTGGATTCCCAGATTGGGTCCATTGAAATGATGGATCTTAAAAAAACCAGAGTCTAAAGGGTCAAAATACACAACCCGGGGGTCCAAAATCCCAAATAGGGATCTGATCGGTGTGGCGTTCACTCCGACACGACCGGGTGGGTGAAAGTGACATGTGCGAACTGACAGAATCCGATTTGGATTCCGGGATTAGGTTGGGCGTTGAAATGACGAATCTAAAAAAACCCAAGTCTAAAGGGTCAAAACAAACAACCGGCGGTCCAAAATCCCAAATAGGGATCTGATCGGCGTGCTGTTCACTCCGACGCGACCGGGTGGGTTAAATTGACGTGTGCGAACTCACGGAATCCGATTTGGATTCCCGGATTGGGTTCGACGTTGAAATGACGGATCTAAAAAAAACCCTAGTCTAAAGGGTCAAAACAAACAACCCGGGGGTCCAAAATCCCAAATAGGGATCTGATCGGCATGCTGTTTGCTCTGACACGACCGGGTGGGTTAAGCTGACGTGTGCGAACTGGCGGAATTCGATTAGGATTCCCGGATTGGGTTGGGCGTTGAAATGATGAATCTAAAAAAAACCCGAGTCTAAAGGGTCAAAACACACAACCCGGGAGTCCAAAATCCCAAATAGGGATTTGATCGGCATGCCGTTCACTCCGACACGACGGGTGGGTTAAATTGACGTGTGCGAACTGACGGAATCCGATTTGGATTCCCAGATTGGGTTGGGCGTTGAAATGACAGATCTAAAAAAACCCGAGTCTAAAGGGTCAAAACACACAACCTGGGGGTCCAAAATCCCAAAAAGGGATCTGATCGGTGTGTCGTTCACTCCGACACGACCGGGTGGGTGAAAGTGACATGTGCGTACTGACGGAATCCGATTTGGATTCCCGGATTGGGTTGGGCGTTGAAATGACGAATCTAAAAACACCCAAGTCTAAAGGGTCAAAACAAACAACCGGCGGTCCAAAATCCCAAATAGGGATCTGATCGGCGTGCTGTTCACTCCGACGCGACCGGGTGGGTTAAATGACGTGTGCGAATTGACGGAATATGATTTGGATTCCCGGATTGGGTTGGACATTGAAATGACGGATCTAAAAAAAACCAGAGTCTAAAGGGTGCCGGGCTCAGCAGCGCGAGCTTGTAACCCGAGCGGGGGCATTAAGATGGTTGAATGGTGTGGTCCCGCTTCGATGGGTGGGTTTGCGGTGTGCTGTCTGCTATCCTTTGGTCAAGGGCTTGTACATTCCATCTATCAATTCAATTTACTAAGAAAAAAAGGAAAACAGAGTCTAAAGGGTCAAAACACACAACCCGAGGTTTGGCGGAGGGAGTGGTGTCTCTCTCTCTCTAGGTGATTCTAGAGAGAGAAGCTCTGAGGTTTTCTTCTCTTCCCGGGGGGTCTCGTGGGGTTTGCCCCTGAGGGGCGCATGGAGGTTCTCCCTCAAAGTGTCCCTCATGGCTCTGTGATCACCGCGGTGGGAGCCTCTTCGCTAGGAGTTCCCCCACAAGGTGATCCCCCTTCGCTTAGAGGCCGTCTCTCAGTGCGGGGAGATCAACGCGTAGGGAGGTCTCGCTCTAGAGTCTCCATGGTTCGTCATTCCTGGGCTTCCCTGTTCGGAGGGCATGGGGGCACTTCAGCGCAAGAGGAAGCTCTGGAGTTTATTGAACCATCATATATAGAAGAGAAGAAGTTCGCGGTGTTCGAAGGGGAAGATGTCAAAAAACTGCAAGAGTCCTGGAGATTTGCCATCATGGGGTATTGCATCGGAATGAAGCCAATCTACTCGGCCCTCCTTTCTTTCATACATAACTTCTGGAAACCTAAAGGAGACGTGGAGCTTCTCTTGCGTGATGGTGGGTTTTTCCTTGTGGTCTTCAACCAGGAAGAAGACTTGAAGCTTGCTCTTGATGGTTTCTAGTGTATTTGTGGGCATCCACTTGTTCTCCGTAGATGGACTCCTGATCTTGAAATGGAAAAGGAGTCTCTCTGCAACCTGCCAGTCTGGGTTCATTCCCGGGTCTTCCACTTCGGTGGTGGACTGCCCGTGGGCTGAGCAAGATATTGAGTTTATTGGGGCGTCCATTGCATATGGACTCTCCAACTGCAAGGAGGAAGCGACTGCACTTTGCGCGTGTCTGTGTCTTGGTGGATGTCGAAGCTGCATTACCTCCCCAGGTCTCCATAAGGAATGAGGATGGTTCCTTTGATGTTGTTGCGGTGGAGTATGAGTGGAAGCCCATCCTGTGCAAAGAGTGCAACTCCTTTGGCCATGGCGGTGGTGAATGCAAGCCCGCTCATTCATCTTCAAAGAAGGACTGGCGCCCGAAAGTTCTTCATCGTCCTCAAGAAGATGCAACCGCCTTGCAGTAGCAAAGCATGTCTCCAGCTATTGGGAAAGAACATCCATCGGGAGGAGAAAATTCAGAACCTTGCGTGGCAAGTTTGCATGGAAAGGATCAACCATCGGGAGGAGAAAATTCTGAAACTTGCGTGGCAAGTATGCATGGAAAGGAAAGTGAGCAGCATGTCACGAAATTTTTTGGTCATGCCATGCAATATTCTGAAGATTGCATGACACGTCTGCATGCCAAGGAAGGTCCTTCCATTAACCGCAATTGTCCCATGCAAGATAATTGTGGTCCGCATGCTAAAGATGGGATGGACGCTTCCACTTGTAAGGAAACTCCAATTCCCATTAAATCCCAGCAAATCAGGGAGGTGGATACTATGCCATCTTCTAACCTTTCGGGATCTGGTGATGACTTGGCCAAAGGAGGAAACAAGCAAGGATCAGACAAGAGGAGTACCGCACCCACCATCTAGTTGGACAAAGGAGGCAACAAATCATGCATGCAAGGGAATCTAGGTGGGACTTCCACTCAAGGTATTGTTAAATTCAAAAACCTGCAATCTGTAGATGAGATGGACCGAATTTTTCCCAAGGGTGGGAAGGCAAGGGATAAACCTGGTAAATAGTTGTTTTATCTTGCATTTCTACTATTTTTATTATGAAGATAATAACATGGAATGTGAGGGGTATTAATAAGCCTGAGAAATGCAGGGAGTTAAATAAGATAATTAGATCTTATGCTTGCGATATAGCCATATTGTTGAAACAAAAATCAAATCAACCCATGTTGTTGCTCGAAAGAATTCCATCTGGCCTGAGGCCAACCTTTAACTAATGATTCTGATCTTCATGCTGGTCGAATTTGGATCATGTGGGACCCTAATCTCTTGGACATTGATCTCCTTTCATCTACTAGTCAGTTTATGCATATTAAGGGGGTGGACAAAAGAAACAGTGTGGGTTCTACATCACTGGTGTGTGCTTCTAACAATGCTTCTGAGAGGGATATTCTGTGGTCTGACATTAATCATATTTCTTCTGCTTCCAATGGGTTGCCTTGGCTGATTGCTGGTGACTTCAATACTGTGAGGTATCCCCACGAAAAGGTTGGTGGGAGGGAAGTGCCAGATTCTTTGCTATCTGGTTTCAATGATTGTATCTCCATCTCGGGTCTAATGGACATGAAATCTGTTGGCAACTGGTTATCTTGGAACAATAGAGGGGATAGTCATCGAAGAATTATGGCTCGTCTGGATAGATGCTTGATCAATCAAGAATTGTTATGCAGCTTTGCGGACTCCTTACTGGAATATGAGGCTTAGTATTCCTCTGACCACTCAATCATGATCATTTCTTCTGAGCGGAATAGTACTAAAGGCCGGAAGCCTTTCAGATACTTTAACATGTGGAGCACTCACCCTGATTTTCTAGAGGTTGTTCGCAATGCTTGGGATGTGCCTGTCAGGGGTCTCCTCAATATTGTCTGTGTCAAAAGCTCAAAGCCTGTAAAGAAGCTCTGAAGATTTGGAATAAGGATGTGTTTGGCAAAGTAGATGAAGGCCTGCACAATTGCAAGAACAATCTTATTGATATCCAATCCCAGTTACAATCTAACCCTCTTGATTCTCATCTCATTAACAAGGAGGAGGAGGCCCGTAATATGTACTTAAAGGCTATGCACTTGGAGGAGAGCTTCATTAGACAGAAATCTAGAGAGAACTGGTTAACCTTGGGGGACTCTAATACAAAGTTTTTCTATGCTTCTATTGCTGCTAGACGAGCCAAGAATACTATAAGGAAATGCAAGGACAGCAATGGCAACCTCATTGATGACTTATCTCAAGTTCAAGCTCATACCATTGATTATTATCAGTCTCTTTTGAATCAACCTCAGCACCAGCACATGAACAATTATACTATGATCCCATGAAAGTTCTTACTCAAGAACATTGACCATCTTAAGGAGCCTATCACGGATGATGAAATCAAGCATGTTGTTTTCAATTCCCTAAGAACAAGAGTCTTGGGCCTGATGGTTTCCCAGCTGAGTTCTATCAGGTGACATGGCATATTAATGGTCATGATGTTATTCAAGCTTGTCAGCACTTCTTCAATTCTGGTCAAATTCATCGCCAAATCAATTGTACATTCATTGCCCTCATTCCTAAAGCTGAAGGTGCTGATAGCATGGAGAACTATAGGCCGATATCCCTTTGTAATTTTCTTTACAAGATCATTTCCAAAGTTCTGGCTGATAGAATGCAGAGAGTTATGGGAAATATCATTAGTCTTAACCAAGCCGCCTTCATCAAGGGGAGAAGCATCCATCACAATGTCCTTTTAGCTAATGATCTGGCTAAAGACATGCATTCTAATTCCAAAGGTAACAAGATCATCTTTAAGGCAGATTTAAGAAAAGCTTTTGATTCAGTGAACAGAACTTTCATCTACCACATGTTACATAGCATGAAGTTCCCTACAAGTTTCATTCAATGGATTAGGAATTGCCTGGAAACTCCTAAATTCTCTATCCTTTTTAATGGGTCCCCTATTGGGTTCTTCAATAGTAGTAATGGTATAAGGCAAGGGGATCCCCTATCCCCTTATCTCTTTACCATTGCCATGGAAGGTCTTACTTGCTTGCTGGATAGGGCGGTTCTCTGTGGTCAGCTCCGGGTTCCGTTTGCTGGAACTACTTCCATCTCCCATACTATATTTGCTGATGATCTCATCATCTTCCTTCAGAATGATTTCTCTTCTGTTCAGCACCTTGCAAATATTCTTCAGAAGTTTGGGGAAATCTCTGGTCTTCATCTTAATCACAATAAGAGCAAAGTCTATGTGGGTGCTGCCATTAAGAATAAGCAAAGAATTTCTGAGTGCCTGCATGTTGATGAGGGATCCTTTCCCTACCCTTATCTGGGGCTGCCTCTTGTATCTCTGGGTATCAAGAAAAGCAATTTTCAACCTATCATTGAGAAAATTCAAATCAGATTGAAGGCTTGGAAAACAAGATTCTTGTCTAAGGCTGGCAGACTTGAGCTCATTAGATCGGTCCTGCATTCCTATGCTATGTATTGGTCTAATGCCTTTCTTCTTCCTTCAGGGTTGATTCATGAGATTGATAAACTCCTCTGCAATTTCTTTTGGAATGGTCATGGTGATGGGAAAGCAATGCATATGGTGAAGTGGGACAACATTTGTACTCCTAAAGAGGAAGGAGGGTTAAATCTGAGAAGACTTCAGGATTGGAATAAAGCTTGTATGGTGAAGTAGGTTGGGATATTTTGAATAACTCTGAGAGTCTTTGGATTAAATGAATCCACAGCAAATACCTGAGGAAAAACAACATCTGGCTTGCTAAATATAAAGCCTATCATTCGGTGCTTGGAAGGGGATTCTTAAAGCAAGGGATTGGATCAGCAACCATATCTCTTATAACATCTCCAATGGTAGGGCTACTAGCTTATGGTATGACCCTTGGGTTCATGGCAAAAGCATCTATCAAATCTATGGGGATAGAGTTCACCAGGATCTTGGAGCTCCCAAAGATGTTACTGTCTTTGAATTTATTCACAATAGACATTGGAGCCTCCCTCCTCCAACTTCCTCAGACATGATCACTCTTTGGCCGGAAATTGCTACTATTCCTATCCACAATAGTGGGGTTGATGAGATAAAGTGGATTCATGACAGGGGAAAATTCAATGCTACTTCTACTTGGAATCAAATCCGAAGCCACTTACCTGACTGGCCGCACTTTAGTTTGGTCTGGGACCGGCCTTCCTCTCCCAAACACTCTCTATGTACCTGGCAGGCTATCCTCAATAAACTTCCCACTGTTGACAACCTGCAAAGAAAAGGTTATTCTCTGGCGAATATGTGCATCTTGTGCTTCTGTAACAATGAAACTAATGACCATCTTTTCTTTGAGTGCTCTTATACTCAATGGGTTTGGAAAGAAATTCTCAAGAGATTTGATTTCAGCAGAACTCCTCATCCTAGTGTTCATGCTGAAATGCAGACCTTATTGCAAAGCTTTCCTCACAAAAGTCATCTCACTAGGTTAATGAAGATTGCTTTGAGGTGTACTATTTGGTGGATTTGGAGAGAAAGGTGCTTACTGATTTTTGAAGGAAAAGCAAGAGATAAAGTTGGTGTTCTCATTGAGATCCTTTCGGACTCTAGAAGCATTTTGGAGCATCACTTACCAACCTCTGGTTTCACTAGAAAAGAGAGAGGGGTCCTCACACGATTTAATTTCACCATCATTTAGACAGTTACCATTAACTTAATTGGTGTTCTTTTCTTTCGGTCATCTTCATGTTTAGATTTGCCAATGTTTTATCACTAATAGCTATCTCCGAGCTTCGATCTTTTGTCTCATTTTCTCTTTCAGATCGGCGTTGTTGCTGCTTACCAGTTTCTGTCAAGGAGTATGACTATGTTCAAATGAATAACCTCATAGGCTACGGCTTGTGTAGTCATGAGCTTACTTTTTCTAGCATCCATCCAAGGGTGGATTCTGGTGGAGTGAGAACACCAATCCTCTTTGAGGAAAGGTGCACTCTCCTAGAAACAACTTGGAACCTATCGCCATAATCTACAACCTGTTTAGATATGGCCCCTTGTACATTATTTGTTGATGCAATATAATTTATGTTTACCTACAAAAAAAAAAAAAAAACAACCCGGGGTCTAAAATCCCAAATAGGGATTTGATTGGCATGTCGTTCACTCCGACACGACCGGGTGTGTTAAAGTGACGTGTGCGAACTGACGGAATCCGATTTGGATACCCAGTTTGGGTTGGGCGTTGAAATGACGGATCTAAAAATACCCGAGTCTAAGGGTCAAAACACACAAACCGGGGTCCAAAATCCCAAATATGGATCTGATCGGCATGTCTTTCACTCCGACACGACCGGGTGGTTAAATTGACATGTGCGAACTGACGGAATACGATTTGGATTCCCAGATGGGGTGGGCATTGAAATGACGGATCTTAAAAAAACCAGAGTCTAAAGGGTCAAAACACACAACCCGGGGGTCCAAAATCCCAAATAGGAATCTGATCGGGGTGCCGTTCACTCCGACACGACCGGATGGGTTAAATTGACGTGTGCGAACTCACAGAATCCGATTTGGATTCCCGGATTGGGTTGGGCGTTGAAATGATGGATCTAAAAAAAACCCTAGTCTAATGGGTCAAAACACACAACCCGGGGGTCCAAAATCCCAAATAGGGATCTGATCGGCATGTCGTTTGCTCCGACACGACCGGGTAGGTTAAATTGACGTGTGCGAAGTGACAGAATCTGATTTGGATTCCAGGATTGGGTTGGGCGTTGAAATGACGGATCTAAAAAAACCTGAGTCTAGAGTGTCAAAACACAACCTGGGGGTCCAAAATCCAAAATAGGGATCAGATCGGTGTGCCGTTCTCTCCGACACGACCGGGTGGGAGAAAGTGACGTGTGCGAATTGACAGAATCCGATTTGGATTCTCGGATTAGGTTGGGTGTTGAAATGACGAATCTAAAAAAACCCAAGTCTAAAGGGTCAAAATACACAACCGGCGGTCCAAAATCCCAAATAGTGATCTGATCGGCGTGCCGCTCACTCTGACGTGACCGGGTGTGTTAAATTGACGTGTGCGAACTCACGGAATCCGATTTGGATTCCCGGATTGGGTTGGGCGTTGAAATGACGGATCTAAAAAAAAGCCTAGTCTAAAGGGTCAAAACAAACAACTCGGGGGTCCAAAATTCCAAATAGGGATCTGATCGGCATGCCGTTTGCTCTGACACGACCGGGTGGGTTAAGTTGACGTGTGTGAACTGACGGAATCCGATTTGGATTCCCGGATTGGGTTGGGCATTGAAATGATGGATCTAAAAAAAACTCGAGTCTAAAGGGTCAAAACACAAAACCCGGGAGTCCAAAATCCCAAATAGGGATCTGATCGGCGTGCCGTTCACTCCGACACGACCGGGTGGGTTAAATTGACGTGTGCGAACTGACGGAATCCGATTTGGATTCCCGGATTGGGTTGGGCGTTGAAATGATGGATCTAAAAACAACCCGAGTCTAAAGGGTCAAAACACAAAACCCGGGAGTCTAAAATCCCAAATAGGGATCTGATCGGCGTGCCGTTCAGTCCGACACGATCGGGTGGGTTAAATTGACGTGTGCGAACTGACGGAATCCGATTTGGATTCCCGGATTGGGTTGGGCGTTGAAATGACAGATCTAAAAAAACCCGAGTCTAAAGGGTCAAAACACACAACCTTGGGGTCTAAAATCCCAAATAGGGATCTGATCGGCATGCCGTTTGCTCCGACACGACGGGTGGGTTAAATTGACATCTGCGAACTGCGGAATCTGATTTGGATTCCCGGATAAGGTTGGGCGTTGAAATAACAGATCTAAAAAAACCCAAGTCTAAAGGGTCAAAACATACAACCGGGGGGGTCCAAAATCCCAAATAGGGATCTGATCGGCATGCCGTTTGCTCCGACACGACCGGGTGGGTTAATTGACGTGTGCGAAGTGACGGAATCTGATTTGGATTCCCGGATTAGGTGGGCGTTGAAATGACGAATCCAAAAAAACCCAAGTCTAAAGGTCAAAACACACAACCGGCGGTCCAAAATCCCAAATAGGGATCTCATCGGCGTGCCGTTCACTCCGACACGACCGGTGAGTTAAATTGACGTGTACGAACTCACGGAATCTGATTTGGATTCCCGGATTGGGTTGAGCGTTGAAATGACGGATCTAAAAAAAACCTAATCTAAAGGGTCAAAACACACAACCCGGGGGTCCAAAATCCCAAATAGGGATCTGATCGGATGTCGTTTGCTCCGACACGACCGGGTGGGTTAAATTGACGTGTGCGAAGTGACGGAATCTGATTTGGATTCCAGGATTGGGTTGGGTGTTGAAATGACGGATCTAAAAAAACCCGAGTCTAAAGTGTCAAAACACAACCTGAGGGTCCAAAATCCCAAATAGGGATCAGATCGGTGTGCCGTTCTCTCCGACACGACTGGGTAGGAGAAAGTGACGTGTGCGAACTGACAGAATCCGATTTGGATTCCCAGATTTGGTTGGGCGTTGAAATGACGAATCTAAAAAAACCCAAGTTTAAAGGATCAAAACACACAACCAGCGGTCCAAAATCCCAAATAGGGATCTCATCGGCGTGCCGTTCACTCCGACACGACCGGGTGGGTTAAATTGACGTGTACGAACTCACGGAATCTGATTTGGATTCCCGGATTGGTTGGGCGTTGAAATGACGGATCTAAAAAAACCCTAATCTAAAGGGTCAAAACACACAACCTGGGGTCTAAAATCCCAAATAGGGATCTGATCGACGTGCCGTTTGCTCCAACATGACCGGGTGGGTTAAATTGACATCTGCGAACTGCGGGAATCTGATTTGGATTCCCGGATAAGGTTGGGCGTTGAAATAACAGATCTAAAAAAACCCAAGTCTAAAGGGTCAAAACATACAACCGGGGGGGTCCAAAATCCCAAATAGGGATCTGATCGGCATGCCGTTTGCTCCGACACAACCGGGTGGGTTAAATTGACGTGTGCGAAGTGACGGAATCTGATTTGGATTCCCGGATTAGGTTGGGCGTTGAAATGACGAATCCAAAAAAACCCAAGTCTAAAGGGTCAAAACACACAACCGGCGGTCCAAAATCCCAAATAGGGATCTCATCGGCGTGCCGTTCACTCCGACACGACCGGGTGAGTTAAATTGACGTGTACGAACTCACGGAATCTGATTTGGATTCCCGGATTGGGTTGAGCGTTGAAATGACGGATCTAAAAAAAACCCTAATCTAAAGGGTCAAAACACACAACCCGGGGGTCCAAAATCCCAAATAGGGATCTGATCGGATGTCGTTTGCTCCGACACGACCGGGTGGGTTAAATTGACGTGTGCGAAGTGACGGAATCTGATTTGGATTCCAGGATTGGGTTGGGTGTTGAAATGACGGATCTAAAAAAAACCCGAGTCTAAAGTGTCAAAACACAACTGAGGGTCCAAAATCCCAAATAGGGATCAGATCGGTGTGCCGTTCTCTCCGACACGACTGGGTAGGAGAAGTGACGTGTGCGAACTGACAGAATCGATTGGATTCCCAGATTTGGTTGGGCGTTGAAATGACGAATCTAAAAAAAACCCAAGTTTAAAGGATCAAAACACACAACCAGCGGTCCAAAATCCCAAATAGGGATCTCATCGGCGTGCCGTTCACTCCGACACGACCGGGTGGGTTAAATTGACGTGTACGAACTCACGGAATCTGATTTGGATTCCTGGATGGGTTGGGCGTTGAAATGACGGATCTAAAAAAAACCCTAATCTAAGGGTCAAAACACACAACCTGGGGGTCCAAAATCCCAATAGGGATCTGATCGGCATGTCGTTTGCTCCGACACGACCGGGTGGGTAAATTGACGTGTGCGAAGTGACGGAATCTGATTTGGATCCAGGATTGGGTTGGGCGTTGAAATGACGGATCTAAAAAAACCCGAGTCTAAAGTGTCAAAACACAACCTGAGGGTCCAAAATCCCAAATAGGGATCAGATCGGTGTGCCGTTCTCTCCGACACGACCGGGTAGGAGAAAGTGACGTGTGCGAACTGACAGAATCCGATTTGGATTCCCAGATTAGGTTGGGCGTTGAAATGACGAATCTAAAAAAACCCAAGTTTAATGGATCAAAACACACAACCAGCTGTCCAAAATCCCAAATAGGGATCTCATCGGCGTGCCGTTCACTCTGACGCGACCGGGTGGGTTAAATTGACGTGTGCGAACTCACAGAATCCGATTTGGATTCCCGGATTGGGTTGGGCGTTGAAATGATGGATCTAAAAAAAACCTAGTCTAAAGGGTGAAAACAAACAACCGGGGGTCCAAAATCCCTAATAGGGATCTGATCGCATGCCGTTTACTCCGACACGACCGGGTGGGTTAAGTTGACGTGTGCGAACTAACGGAATCCGATTTGGATTCTCGGATTGGTTGGGCGTTGAAAAGAGGGATCTAAAAAAAACCTGAGTCTAAAGGGTCAAAACACAAAACCCGGGAGTCCAAAATCCCAATAGGGATCTGATCGGCATGTCGTTTGCTCCGACACGACCGGGTGGGTTAAATTGACGTGTGCGAAGTGACGGAATCTGATTGGATTCCAGGATTGGGTTGGGTGTTGAAATGACGGATCTAAAAAAACCCGAGTCTAAAGTGTCAAAACACAACCTGAGGGTCCAAAATCCCAAATAGGGATCAGATCGGTGTGCCGTTCTCTCCGACACGACTGGGTAGGAGAAAGTGACGTGTGCGAACTGACAGAATCCGATTTGGATTCCCAGATTTGGTTGGGCGTTGAAATGACGAATCTAAAAAAACCCAAGTTTAAAGGATCAAAACACACAACCAGCGGTCCAAAATCCCAAATAGGGATCTCATCGGCGTGCCGTTCACTCCGACACGACCGGGTGGGTTAAATTGACGTGTACGAACTCACGGAATCTGATTTGGATTCCTGGATTGGGTTGGGCGTTGAAATGACGGATCTAAAAAAAACCCTAATCTAAAGGGTCAAAACACACAACCTGGGGGTCCAAAATCCCAATAGGGATCTGATCGGCATGTCGTTTGCTCCGACACGACCGGGTGGGTTAAAATGACGTGTGCGAAGTGACGGAATCTGATTTGGATTCCAGGATTGGGTTGGGCGTTGAAATGACGGATCTAAAAAAACCCGAGTCTAAAGGTCAAAACACAACCTGAGGGTCCAAAATCCCAAATAGGGATCTGATCGGGTGCCGTTCTCTCCGACACGACCGGGTAGGAGAAAGTGACGTGTGCGAACTGACAGAATCCGATTTGGATTCCCAGATTAGGTTGGGCGTTGAAATGACGAATCTAAAAAAAACCCAAGTTTAATGGATCAAAACACACAACCAGCTGTCCAAAATCCCAAATAGGGATCTGATCTGCGTGCCGTTCACTCTGACGCGACCGGGTGGGTTAAATTGACGTGTGCGAACTCACAGAATCCGATTTGGATTCCCGGATTGGGTTGGGCGTTGAAATGATGGATCTAAAAAAAACCCTAGTCTAAAGGGTGAAAACAAACAACCCGGGGGTCCAAAATCCCTAATAGGGATCTGATCGGCATGCCGTTTACTCTGACACGACCGGGTGGGTTAAGTTGACGTGTGCGAACTAACGGAATCCGATATGGATTCTCGGATTGGGTTGGGCGTTGAAAAGAGGGATCTAAAAAAAACCTGAGTCTAAAGGGTCAAAACACAAAACCCGGGAGTCCAAAATCCCAAATAGGGATCTGATCGGCGTGTTGTTCACTTCGACACGACCGGGTGGGTTAAATTGACTTGTGCGAACTGACGGAATCCGATTTGGATTCCCGGATTGGGTTGGGCGTTGAAATGACAGATCTAAAAAAATCCTACTCTAAAGGGTCAAAACACAACCTGGGGTTACAAAATCCCAAATAGGGATCTGATCGACGTGCCGTTCGCTCCAACATGACCGGGTGGGTTAAATTGACATGTGCCAACTGAGGGAATCCGATTTGGATTCCGGATTAGGTTGGGCGTTGAAATAACAGATTTAAAAAAACACAAGTCAAAAGGGTCAAAAAACACCACCCGGGGTCCAAAATCCAAAGAGGGATCTGATCGGCGTGTCGTTCACTCCGACATGATGAGTGGTTAAATTTGCATGTGCAAACTAACGGAATACGATTTGGATTCCCAGATTGGGTTGGGCATTGAAATGACAGATCTAAAAAAAACCTGAGTCTAAAGTGTCAAAACACACAACCCGGGGGTCCAAAATCCCAAATAGGGATTTGATTGGCATGGTTCACTCCGACACGACCGGGTGGGTTAAATTGACATGTGCGAACTGACAGAATCTGATTTGTATTCTTGGATTTTGTTGGGCGTTGAAATGACAGATCTAGAAAAACCCGAGTCTAAAGGGTCAAAACACACACCTGGGGGTCCAAAATCACAAATAGGGATCTGATCGGCATGCCGTTCACTCTGACACGATCGGTTCGGTTAAATTGACGTGTGCGAACTGACGGAATCCGATTTGGATTCCCGGATTGGGTTGGGCGTTGAATTTATGGATCTAAAAAAATCCCTAATATAAAGGGTCAAAACACACAACCCGGGGTCAAAAATCCCATATAGGGATCTGATCGGCATGTCTTCACTCCGACACGACCGGTGGTTAAATGACATGTGCGAACTGACGGAATACGATTTGGATTCCTAGATTTGGTTGGGCATTGAAATGACAGATCTTAAAAAAACCAGAGTCTAAAGGGTTAAAACACACAACCCGGGGGTCCAAAATCCCAAATGGGGATCTGATCGGTGTGCCGATCACTCCGACACGATCGGGTGGGTTAAATTAACTTGTGTGAACTAACGGAATCCGATTTGGATTCCCGGATTGGGTTGGGCGTTGAATTGACAGATCTAAAAAAAACCCTAGTCTAAAGGGTCAAAACACACAACCCGGAGGTCCAAAATCCCAAATAGGGATCTGATCGGCATGCCGTTTGCTCCGACACGACCGGGTGGGTTAAATTGACGTGTGTGAACTGACGGAATCCGATTTGAATTCCAGAATTGGGTTGGGCATTGAAATGACGGATATAAAAAAATCTGAGTCTAAAGTGTCAAAACAAACAACCCGAGGGACCAAAATCCCAAATAGGGATCTGATCGGCATGCCGTTTGCTCTGACACGACCCGGGGGGTTAAGTTGACGTGTGCGAACTGACGGAATCCGATTTGGATTCCCGGATTGGGTTGGGCGTTGAAATGACGGATCTAAAAAAACCCGAGTCCAAAGGGTCAAAACACACACCCGGGAGTCCAAAATCCCAAATAGGGATCTGATCGGCGTGTCGTTCACTCCGACACGACCGAGTGGGTTAAATTGACGTTTGCTAAATGACGGAAGCCGATTTGGATTCCCGAATTGGGTTGGGCGTTGAAATGATGGATCTAAAAAAACCCGAGTCTAAAGGGTCAAAACACAAAACCTGGGGGTCCAAAATCCCAAATAGGGATCTGATCGACGTGTCGTTCGCTCCAACATGACCGGGTGGGTTAAATTGACATGTGTGAAATGAGGGAATCCGATTTGGATTCCCGGATTAGGTTGGGCGTTGAAATAACAGATCTAAAAAAACCCAAGGCTAAAGGGTCAAAACACACAACCCGGGGGTCCAAAATCCCAAATAGGGATCTGATCGGCATGCCGTTCACTCCGACACGACCGGGTGGGTTAAATTGACGTGTGCGAAGTGACGGAATATGATTTGGATTCCAGGATTGGGTTGGGCGTTGAAATGACGGATCTAAAAAAACCCGACTCTAAAGTGTCAAACCACAACCTGGGGGTCCAAAATCCCAAATAGGGATCAGATCGGTGTGTCGTTCTCTCCGACACGACCGGGTGGGAGAAAGTGACGTGTGCGAACTGACAGAATCCGATTTGGATTCCCAGATTAGGTTGGGCGTTGAAATGATGAATCTAAAAAAACCCAAGTCTAATGGGACAAAACGCACAACCGGCGGTCCAAAATCCCAAATAGGGATATGATCGGCATGCCGTTCACTCCGACGCGACAGGGTGGGGTAAATTGACGTGTGCGAACTCATGGAATCCGATTTGGATTCCCGGATTGGGTTGGGCGTTGAAATGACGGATCTAAAAAAAACCCCTAGTCTAAAGGGTCAAAACACACAACCCGGGGGTCCAAAATCCCAAATAGGGATCTGATCGGCATGCCGTTTGCTCCGACACGACCGGGTGGGTTAAATTGACGTGTGCGAAGTGACAGAATCTGATTTGGATTCCAGGAATGGGTTGGGCGATGAAATGACGGATCTAAAAAAACCCGAGTCTAAAGTGTCAAAACACAACCTGGGGGTCCAAAATCCCAAATAGGGATCAGATCGGTGTGCCGTTCTCTCCGACACGACGGGTGGGAGAAAGTGACGTGTGCGAACTGACAGAATCCGATTTGGATTCCCGGATTGGGTTGGGAGTTGAAATGACGGATCTAAAAAAACCCGAGTCTAAAGGGTCAAAACACACAACCCGGGAGTCCAAAATCCCAAATAGGGATCTGATCGTCGTGCCGTTCACTCTGACACGACCGAGTGGGTTAAATTGACGTTTGCGAACTGACGGAATCCGATTTGGATTCTCGGATTAAGTTGGGCGTTGAAATGACGAATCTAAAAAAACCAAAGTCTAAAGGATCAAAACACACAACCGGCGGTCCAAAATCCCAAATAGGGATCTGATCGCGTGCCGTTCACTCCGACACGACCGGGTGGTTAAATTGACGTGTGCGAACTCACGGAATCCGATTTGGATTCCCGGATTGGGTTGGGCGTTGAAATGATGGATCTAAAAAAAACCCTAGTCTAAAGGGTCAAAACACACAACCCGGGGTCCAAAATCCCAAATAGGGATCTGATCGGCATGCCGTTTGCTCTGACACGACCGGGTGGGTTAAGTTGACGTGTGCAAACTGACGGAATCCAATTTGGATTCCAGGAGTGGGTTGGGCGTTGAAATGACGGATCTAAAAAAAACCCGAGTCTAAAGGGTCAAAACACACAACCCGGGGTCCAAAATCCCAAATAGGGATCATATCAGCGTGTCGTTCGCTCCGACATGACCGGGTGGGTTAAATTGACGTGTGCGAACTGACGGAATCCGATTTGGATTTCTGGATTGGGTTGGGCGTTGAAATGACGGATCTAAAAAAACTTGAGTCTAAATGGTCAAAACACAACCTGAGGGTCCAAAGTCCCAAATAGGGATCAGATCGGTGTGCCATTCGCTCCAACACGACCTGGTGGGTGAAGGTGACGTATGCGAACTGACAGAATCCAATTTGGATTCCCAGATTGGGTTGGGCTTTGAAATGACGGATCTAAGAAAACCCGAGTCTCAAGGGTCAAAATACACAACCTGGGGTCCAAAATCCCAAATAGGGATCTGATCGGAGTGCCGTTCACTCCGACACGACCGGGTGGGTTAAATTGACGTGTGCGAATTGACGGAATACGATTTGGATTCCTGGATTGGGTTGGGCGTTGAAATGAAGGATCTAAAAAAAACCAGAACCTAAAGGGTCAAAACACACAACCCGGGGTCCAAAATCCCAAATAGGGATTTGATTTGCATGCTGTTCACTTCGACACAACCGGTGGGTTAAAGTGACGTGTGCGAACTGACGGAATCCGATTTGGATTACCGGATTGGGTTGGGCGTTGAAATGATGGATCTAAAAAAAACCCGAGTCTAAAGGGTCAAAACACACAACCCGGGGTCCAAAATCCCAAATAGGGATTTGATTTGCATGCTGTTCACTTCGACACAACCGGTGGGTTAAAGTGACGTGTGCGAACTGACGGAATCCGATTTGGATTACCGGATTGGGTTGGGCGTTGAATGATGGATCTAAAAAAACCCGAGTCTAAAGGGTCAAAACACACAACCCGGGGTCCAAAATACCAAATAGGGATATGATCGGCGTGCCGTTCACTTCGACAAGATCGGGTGGGTTAAATTGACGTGTGTGAATTGACGGAATATGATTTGGATTCCTGAATTGGGTTGGACATTGAAATGACGGATCTAAAAAAAACCAGAGTCTAAAGGGTGCCGGGCTCAGCAGCACGAGCTTGTAACCGGAGCGGGGGCATTAAGATGGTTGAATGGTGTGGTCCCGCTTCGATGGGTTGGTTTGCGGTGTGCTCTCTACTATCCTTTGGTCAAGGGCTTGTACATTCCATCCATCAATACAATTTACTAACAAAAAAAAAACAGAGTCTAAAGGGTCAGAACACACAACCCGGAGTCCAAAATCCCAAATAGGGATTTGATTAGCATGCCGTTCACTCCGACACGACCGGGTGTGTTAAAGTGACGTGTGCGAACTGACGGAATCCGATTTGGATACCCAGATTGGGTTGGGCGTTAAAATGACGGATCTAAAAATACCCGAGTCTAATGGGTCAAAACACACAACCCGGGGTCCAAAATCCCTAATAGGGATCTGATCGGCATGTCTTTCACTCCGACACGACCGGGTGGTTAAATTGACATGTGCGAACTGACGGAATACGATTTGGATTCCCAGATTGGGTTGGACATTGAAATGACGGATCTTAAAAAAACCAGAGTCTAAAGGGTCAAAACACACAACCCGGGGGTCCAAAATCCCAAATAGGGATCTGATCGGTGTGCCGTTCACTCCGACACGACCGGGTGGGTTAAATTGACGTGTGCGAAGTGACGACATCCGATTTGGATTTCCGGATTGGGTTGGCGTTGAAATGACGGATCTAAAAAAAACCCTAGTCTAAAGGGTCAAAACACACAACTCGGGGGTCCAAAATCCCAAATAGGGATCTGATCGGCATGCCGTTTGCTCCAACAAGACCGGGTGGGTTAAATTGACGTGTGCGAACTGACGGAATCTGATTTGGATTCCAGGATTGGGTTGGGCGTTGAAATGACGGATCTAAAAAAACCCGAGTCTATAGTGTCAAAACACAACCTGGGGGTCCAAAATCCCAAATAGGGATCAAATCGGTGTGCCGTTCTCTCCGACACAACCGGGTGGGTGAAAGTGACGTGTGCGAACTGACAGAATCTGATTTGGATTCCCAGATTAGGTTGGGCGTTGAAATGACGAATATAAAAAAATCCAAGTCTAAAGGGTCAAAACACACAACCGGCGGTCCAAAATCCCAAATAGGGATCTGATCGGCGTGTTGTTCACTCCGACGCGACCGGATGGGTTAAATTGAAGTGTGCGAACTCACGGAATCCGATTTGAATTCCCGGATTGGTTGGGCGTTGAAATGATGGATCTAAAAAAAACCCTAGTCTAAAGGGTCAAAACAAACAACTCGGGGGTCCAAAATCCCAATAGGGATCTGATCGGCATGCTGTTTGCTCTGACACGACCGGGTGGATTAAGTTGACGTGTGCGAACTGACAGAATCCGATTTGGATTCCCGGATTGGGTTGGGCGTTGAAATGATGGATCTAAAAAAAACCCGAGTCTTAAGGGTCAAAACACACAACCAGGGAGTCCAAAATCCAAACTAGGGATCTGATCGGCGTGCCGTTCACTCCGACACGACCGACTGGGTTAAATTGACGTGTGCGAACTGACGGAATCCGATTTGGATTCCCGGATTGGGTTGGGCGTTGAAATGACGGATATAAAAAAACTCGAGTCTAAAGGGTCAAAACACACAACCTGGGGGTCCAATATCCCAAATAGGGATCTGATCGACGTGTCGTTCGCTCCAACATGACCGGGTGGGTTAAATTGACCTGTGCGAACTGAGGGAATCCGATTTGGATTCCCGGATTGGGTTGGGCGTTGAAATAACGGATCTAAAAAAACCCAAGTCTAAAGGGTCAAAAAACACCACCCGGGGTCCAAAATCCTAAATAGGGATCTGATCGGCGTGTCCTTACTAGACTTTCCTGCCCGCCTTCCTTCAAAGAAGCAGACTCTCAAGACCTATTACATTCATGGCGATTCACTGTGGTTGGTATGACTCCGGTTTACACTCCCCTTAAAGCTTTTATTGACAAGCAGTGGAAGCCTAAGGGCAGCTATGAGCTTCACATGAGAAATGGTGGATTCTTTGTCTGCTGCTTCTCTCTGGAAGAGGATATGTTATCAGTTCTTGAAGGTTTTTGGCACATTCGGGGTCATCCTTTTATTGTTCAGAGATGGAAGCGGGACATTAAGATGGAGAAGGCTATGCTCTCCTCTATTCCTCTTTGGATCTCATTCCTAAACCTTCCCTTATATCTTTGGTCTCACACCTCCTTAAGTAAACTGGCTAGTGTGCTTGGAGCTCCTCTTTTTATGGACAAACTTACTGCCTCAAGAAGAAGGTTGTCTTATGCTCGTGTTTGTGTTCTCATCTCGTCAGAGTTTTCCTTCCCATCTTCAATTACTGTCTTGCACGACTTGGGAGAGACGAAAGAAATTGCAGTGGTTTATGAGTGGAGGCCCAAGCCGTGTTCTATCTGCTCATCCTTTGGTCACCAAGATGGCACCTGTTCTATGGTATCTGCAAATCCTGATAAGCCTAAGAAGGTGTTACAGCAATGCAGACCGGTTTCTGCAGGGGCCAGTACCTCACGAGTCACTCCTGTGCACATCGACTCAGAAGATCCTAATGAGATTGCGCCTATCCCACTTCAAGGTAATAAATTTAATGTTCTTCTTAATTCTGATACTGAGATCCTGGAGACTTCTAAAACTCAGTGAATCTAGCATAAATCCGGCTTCACTTCAAGGTAACTTTCAAGGTAATCATTCCCGGGAAGCGACGGTGGCTAGCTTGTGTTTTGTTGGAAACCAAGATCTAAAGATTCGCCAGATTCTGCTTGTGCAAACTATGCAAGTAAATATCAGCCTAATCAAACCCATGCTCTTAATGGAAAAGGAAAAGGTGTTTTTTTTGGTCGGTCAACCAAAGAGAATAAATTAAATAATGGAGTAGCAAATTACAGCAAAAAGGAAAAAGGAAAAGGTGTTGAAGGCAATAAAGATCTTCTCAGTTCAATTAAAGTAGGAATGCAATCTTCTTTGGTTAATGGAATCCCTATTGCGAGGGAGGTAACTTCACCGGCCCCATGCAACCACGTTCCCTGTAGCGTAAAACCGGGAGATCCTACGGTGGCTAATGTTTTTTCAAAGGCTCATTTTCAAATGAGCAAGCCTTCCCTCAAATTCCTGACGCTTGTGGTGTAATCCGTTATTCATGAATCTACGGTGACTACAGCTCTCTTGTTTCTAATTTGAATCTTGAACCTATTATTCCTCCATGCATGAAAGTCTATATTTGGCGACTCTATATCTGGCGACTCTTTTGACAACCAGACATCCAGGATTGGTAATGCTGATATGGTGCCTTCTTGTATCGATTTGCCTAGCATAAATTTGGAAGTCCTAAATCAAGATTCTCATCTTCTTATGGACCCCACGATGGCTAGATTGAGTGACAACCCTGGTAATTCTATGATATCTGCTTCATGCAAAGTTGGTGATGATGTTTGCATGGTAAGTCCTTGTGTCAGTTCTCAGCATTTTGATACGTCCAAGCTGAAAGATGTGGAACGTGTCAAGTATAGAGATCATGTTAAATCACGATCGAGGCTTCTTCCAAATAACAGTTAATTATGTGCCTCATCTCTTGGAATGTTCGGGGGATGAATAAAAAATCTAAGATGTTGTCTGTGAGAAAAGAATTGTAGAACTATAACTGTGATATTGCAATTCTCTGTGAGACTAAGGTTCGTAGTGAAAACTTTGAAAATGTCAAGAATTTTGTTTGGCCCCAGTCCGGTGCTCTTCATAACTATAACTCTTCTTGGAGGGGTCGTTTATGGATTCTCTGGAATGCTAGCTTATTTGATCTCACTTATCTTTCAGAAAGTCAGCAATACCTTCATGTTCATTGCCTCAATAAAAAAACTAGTGAAGTTCTTGTGATTACTGCTGTCTACGGTTCCAATATCCTGTATGAAAGAAGAAATTTATGGCAAAATCTTTAGCAAATTTCCTCATCTACTTCTATACCTTGGGTCATTCTGGGTGACTTTAATACAATTCGCCATCCTGAGGAGAAGAAGGGCGAGCGGCCTATCTCTTACAGTCAGCTGGAAGATGTGAACAACTTCATTGAAGATGCGGCCCTTCTAGACATGCCTCATTCAGGTAACTACTACTCTTGGTGCAATAGGAAGATTGGAAATCAGCGTATTCTTGCTTGGTTGGACCGAGCTCTCATTAATGGCCAGTGGGCTGATGTGTATGAGGATGGCATCTATCCTGTGATGTATGTCTGTTTTCTGATCACTCATTGTTGTTGGTTTCCTTCAAGAAAGCTCAGATTTGAGTAAATCCAGACCAAGGCCATTCAAGTTCTTCAACATGTGGATCTCCCATCCGAATTTCCATTCGATTGTTTTTTTTTTTTTTGGTGGTCAACGGTCGAGACCAAGAAATGAATATATTAAAAACAATATACAGTGAGGGTATCAGGTGAGACCACCCGATAATCTAGAAGGGGACAAACCAAGGAGATGACACCACAGCTTGGTGACTATCTCCAAAACAAAAACTGTTAAGACTTCTTAATGTAATATGAAATCTCTTAAAATTGCATTAGACCACCCGAAGGAACCCGAGTGGAAGGATTCGCTTCAACACAAGAACGAGTATCTTCAATGATAGCTAAAGTGACTTGAAAGAAGAAAGCCTTGAATCTTCAAAAGTTCTTATGCACCTTTCATTCTAGATCCACCAATAGCAGCACGAAATAGATACGAGCCAAGGACGTACCAACCCCATCCGTTTTAAAACTAGCCCGCAGGGAAGACATTTCCTCAAGAATATTCTGGCGAGGCCTTCTTCTTATGTTCAGACGGTGAAGAATTTCTTTCCAAATCTCAATAGAGTAAGAGCATTGAAAGAATATATGATCCTCACATTCTTCCAAAAAATCTTTGGGATATCTTGCAGAAACAAGATTTGCTCTGGATTAAATGGGTTCATGAGCGCTATCTTCCCAATAAATCTATCTGGAATATTCAGTCTAGACCTTACCATTCTTCTGCTTGGAAAAGTATCTTGAAGCAACGCAAGTGGATCATTAACCATCTTACTTATAAAGTGGGATGAGAAGCCAATTCAGTTTCTTCTATGACCCTTGGATTCATGGTAAAAGTATCTATATGATGATGGGTGAAAGACTTCGGCTGCATTTGGGGTTAGACCGTGATGTTACATGTTCGTTCTTTATTCAGAATGGTCACTGGAATCTTCCCCCACAAACTTCTATTGATATGATGGATATCTTCCCTCTTATCCAATGCGTTCAGATTATTCAAGATGATACCATTACCTGGAATTATGGGCCCTTTAGCACCAAGGACGCGTGGAACCACATTAGAGAAATTCATCAAAAGGTGGGGTGGGCGGATTGGGTCTGGGAAAGGCCTACTGTCCAGCGCTTTTCTCTTACTTGTTGGCAGGCCATGATGCACAAGTTACCTACTACTAATAATCTGAGAAAGAGAGGTTTTCAGATTCCCAGTAGATGTATTCTTTGCTGCGCTTCTGAGGAGTGTGAGGAACATCTCTTCTTCCAATGTTCCTTCTCTGTTACTGTTTGGGGAGGCATCCTCCACAGGTTGAACATCCAAAGGCCTCCCCGTCCTCCTATTCTTCAAGAGGCTAACTCTTTACGCCTCAGTTTTTCTAAAGATGGCTTTGCCACCCGATTAGCAAGGCTTCTCTTTCGTGCTACCGTTTGGTGGATTTGGAGAGAACATTGTTGTAGGACTTTTGATGGTATCACTACGTCTGCCATTCATGTTATGCTCTCCATCATTAATGATGTTAGGTGCTCTGTGGAAGCTGTGCCTTATGATAAGCCTATCTCTGGTCGGTCTAAAATTATCTGTAAAAGGTTCAATATCAACACTTCTTGTAGCATTCGGGGTTTTGTTCCTGTTTGTGAGTCTTCTAGGCGGGGATAGTCACTAGCTTGTAGTGTCATCCTCCTTTTTTCTCCTTTGTCTTTAGGACTTGTGTCTCGTTACATAAGTCCTTCTACTGTATCTTGTACCTTTTACATATTAATTCATTCCTTTGGTTGACCGACAAAAAAAAAACACATTCTTCCGCATGGCAGCAAAGAATGCATCTGCTAGGAATAATCATGCCACGTTTTCTAAGATTGTTATGAGTAGGAAGCTTGTGCATAACCGCCTGCCAGCAAAAGGGAAAACCGTTGAACATTTGGAGCTTTCCAGACCCAATCGGCCCACCACTTTTGATGTTGTTCTCGAAGTCTGCTCCAAATCTCCTTCGTGCTAAAACTACCATGCTTCCATGTAATAGCATCAGCCTGGGTAAGAGGCGTCCTCATGATCTTTGGCCAGATATCAAACATCTCAATAGCGGTGGGAGGAGGGAGGTGCCACTATTTTTTTTTGGTCGGTCAATCAAGAGAATGAATAAATTAATAATAGGAAGGAAGTTACAGTAGAAGGACTTGAGCCGGAGTCAAGTACTACAATCAGCTAAAGCGAGAAAAAGAAGAAGAACTCCGTAGACTAGAAACAATGTGACATCACAAGTTGATGACTACATTGTGTTGTTGATTCTAATATTAAATCTTTTACAGATGGCTTGTGACCGACCGGTGAGGGAAGAGTTGAATGGAATTGCTTCCATACAACTTCTAGCATCTTGAATAATAGACAAAGAGGTATGAATAGCCGAGTTGCAGATATCCTCAAAAGTACGATTGCACCTCTCTCTCCAAATCCACCAAATGGTTGCCCGAAATAGAAGACGAGCAAAGCTAGTGGCAAACCCGTCCTGGTTGAAACTATGGCATAGAGAACGAACTTCTTGCAAGATAGAGGGGCGGGGAGATCTATTCAGGCTAAGTCTTTTGAGAATCTCGCCCCAGACTTGAATTGAGTAGTGACACTTGAAGAAAATATGATCCTCACTCTCCTCCGATGTGCAACAAAGGATGCATCTACTAGGAATCTGAAAGCCTCTTTTCCTCAAATTGTTGATTGTAGGGAGTTTATGAATAATAGCCTGCCAAGTGGTCAAGGAAAAACGCTGAATAGTGGGTGCTTTCCAGACCCAAGCCGCCCAACCCACTTTCTGATGCTGCTGCCTAATATGATTCCAAGCCTCTTTAGTGTTGAAGATCCCATGATTCCAAACAATAGCGTCAGTTTGATGAAGCTGAACACTCTGGATCTTCGGGAAAACCTCAAACATGTCAATAGAGGTTTGCGGAGGTAAATTCCACTGATCATTGAGTATAAAAGAAGAGCAAGTGGTATCTTTATGAAGGGCAAGATGTTGTCTTAGCCAATCCCCCATCATCATATAAATGCTCTTTCCTTGGATCCAGGGATCGTAGAAAAATCTGAACTGACTTTGAAGACCAACTTTGTAGGTTATATGATTGAGAACCCAACTCCTTTGCTTGAGTATAGATTTCCAAGCCGAAGAGTAATAAGATTGCTGCTTGATGGACCAGATGGAATTTTTTCTGAGGTACCTTTCATGAACCCATTTAATCCAGAGAGAGTCCTGGTTCTGTAAAATGTCCCACAGGTTCTTAGTAGCACAGGACAAGTTCCAGTCTGTTAACCGCCGAAGGCCCAAACCACCCTCACTCTTAGGTCTGCAAATATCCTTCCAACTAACCATATGAATAGGATGATTAGAGGAGTTACCTTGCCAGTAGAAGTTGCACAAAGGACTCTCAATCTCCTTGAGAATAGCCGAAGGTAGTAAGAAGGAGGCCGACCAATAAATGGAGTAAGAGGAAAGAACTGATCTAATTAGCTCAAGAGGGAGGTGCCATTGACCTTTATGAATAAAGGAAGCACTAGTGATGTTGCAAGGAATTCCAAGATGATGTTTGATTCTGTCTCCTACCATCATATAAATACTTTTACCTTCGATCCAAGGATCATAAAGAAGCTGGTCTGTCTCCCATCACCAACATTGTAACTAATGTGCTGAAGAATCCAATCCTTTGCTTCAGAATTCCCTTCCAAGCCATAGAGTGATAAGGTCTGTGATAAAAGGACCAAATAGACTCCTTCTGAAGATATTTATTTTGTACCCAGTTGACCCAAAGAGAATCGGTTTTTTGAAGAATATCCCACAGGTTGCTAGTCGCACAGGCGGTTCGAATCCTTAAGTCGACGAATGCCTAAACCCTTCACTCTTAGGTCTGCAAATGTTCTCCAAACTGACCATGTGAATGGGATGAGTAACAGATTGGCCTTGCCAATAGAAACTGCTAAGAATTCTCACAATTTCCTTGATAACTGCCGCAGGAAGAAGAAAAGAAACAGTCCAATAGATGGAAAACGAAGAAAGGACAGACTTGATTAGCTCAGTCTTCCCGCTCTGGAAAGCAGCTTAGTCTTCCAACTCTCAATTCTTTGTTTGATCTTATCAATAATCGGTTGACAGAGATTCTTTTTGAGAGAAGTACTAAATAGCGGCAGTCCTAAGTAGGGTGTAGAAGTTTACCAATGGGCACCTGAAGAGCTTCTTGAATGGCCTTCTTATTCCTCACTTTCCCCCCAATATACAGTCTATCTTAGTAGAATTCAGCTGCAAACCAGAATAGTGATAGAAGTCTTGGAGAAGACACTTGATTTTATGAGCAGAAGAGACATCATCCTTGAAGAAAATTATGATATCATCAGCAAAAATAAAGTGCGAGATGGACATAGCACCAGCCCGAGGGACTTTGATTTCTTTATGGCGCACAACATCTTCCATGAGACAAGTAAAGCCTTCCATGACAATAGTAAAAAGGTAAGGTGAAAGAGGGTCACCCTGTCTAATGCCATTGGAGCTATTGAAGAAACCCGCAGGGCCGCCATTGACAAGAACCGAGAATTTGGCTGTTTCAAGACAACAACTGATCCAACTAATCCAACAGGAAGGAAAATTCATTTTCTCTTTTTTTTTTTTTTTTGGTCGGTCAACCAAGAGAATGAATATATTAAAATAAAGATTCAATGTACAATAGAAGGGCAAGGGAATACCCCGGCCCAACAAAAGGAGGGAGAACAAAGGAACATGAACCTCCTAAAAGAGCCCAATGTGACATCACAGGCTGATGCCTACATATGATTATTAGATCTGATATTGAATCTTTTACAGAGATAATGTGACCGACCAGAAAGAGGACTAGTGTGAGGAAAAGCTTCCACACAACTTCTAACATCTTGGATAATAGAGAGAGTTGTATGAATGGCTGAAGTGCATATATCTTCAAAAGGCCTTCTGCATCTCTCTCTCCAAATCCACCAAATAGTAGCCCGGAATAGGAGCCGAGCTAAGTTAGTTGCAAACCCATCTTTGGAGAAGCTGAGCCTAAAGAATGCACTTCTTGCTGAATAGATAAGCGGGGGTGACTTGTGAATGTTTAGTCTTTGAAGAATTCTCCCCAGACTGCGATAGAATAAGGGCATTGGAAGAAAAGATGGTCCTCGCTTTCCTCAGAAAGGCAACAAAGGATGCATCTACTAGGAAACTGGAGACCTTTCTTCCTCAAGTTGTTGATGGTTGGGAGCTTATGCAAAATCGCCTGCCAAGTAGTAAGAGAAAACCGCTGCACAGTGGGACCTTTCCAGACCCAATCCGCCCAGCCCACCTTCTGATTAGGCTGCCTAATTTGGTTCCAAGCTTCCTTCGTAGTAAACCTACCATGGTTCCAGATAATAGCATCATTCTGGTTCACATGAACACTTTGAATCAATGGATAGAGATCGAACATGTCAGTTGAAGTTGGAGGCGGAAGAATCCACTGATTATCTTGAATAAACAAAGCACAAGTAGTATCTTTGCTAAGCCCCATATGCTGGCGAAGCCTTTCACCAACCATCATATAAATGCTCTTTCCTTGGATCCAAGGATCGTAAAAGAAACTAAGTTGGCTGAAAACGCCAACTTTGTAAGTCAAGTGGTTGAGAAGCCAACTTTGCTACTTAAGGATTGTTTTGAAAGCTGATGAGTGAGAAGACTTTTGCTGGATAAGCTAGATAGAATGTTTTTTAAGATATCTCTCATGAATCCATTTTATCCATAAGGAGTTCTGATTTTGCAATATGTCCCACAAATTCTTTGTAGCACAAGCCAAATTCCAATCATTCAAGCTACGGATACCCAGCCCACCTTCAAATTTCGACCTGAAAATGTTCTGCCAACTTACCATGTGAAAGGGATGCTGAGTAGAATGCCCCTGCCAGTAAAATTTGCATAAAATTCTCTCGATTTCCTTGAGGACCGCAGAAGGTAATAAGAAGGAAACCGACTAGTAGACTGAGTAAGAGGATAGGACAGATTTAATGAGCTCCAGTCTACCGGCTGGAGAGAAAGTTAGTTCTCCAAGATTCAATCCGTTGCTTAATCTTGTCTATAATCGGTTGACAGTGGATCCTTTGAGAGAGCTACTCACTAAAGGCAAGCCCAAGTACGAAGTAGGCAGCTGACTAATAGGGATATTGAGGGTGTCATGAATTATTTTTCTGTGTTTCACCTTTCCTCCCATGTAAAGCCTGCTCTTTGCAGTGCTAAGCTGAAGACCAGAATAATGGTAGAATTGTTGGAGAAGAGTCTTGATAACTTTGGCTGAAGCAACATCATCCTTGAAAAAAATAATAAGGTCATCAGCGAAAATAAAGTGAGATATAGATAGATTGCCTGCGGTTGGGACTTTAATCTTCCTCTGCTGAACAGCTTCTTCGATCAGACAGGTGAACCCCTCCATAACAATAGAGAATAGGTAAGGAGATAAGGGGTCGCCTTGACGAAGACCATTTGAACTTCTAAAGAACCCTTCAGGGCTGCCATTAATGAGAACAGAAAATTTGCCAGTTTCCATACAACGTTTAATCCATCTGATCCAGGTGTTAGGAAAGTGCATTTTCTCATCATATAGTAAAGAAAATCCCAAGAGACGGAGTCAAAAGCTTTGCAGAGGTCAGCTTTGAGACAAATGTGTGTACCTTTGTGCCTAGAATGCATATCCTTAGCTAAGTCATTAGCCAGAAGAATGTTGCTTTGGATTCTCCTCCCAGGAATGAAGGCCGTTTGATGCTGGCTAATAAGAGAAGGTAGAACTAACTTCATGCGGTCGGCCATCATCTTGGTAATCACTTATAGATGAAGTTGCAGAGGGAAATAGGATGAAATTGATCAAGAGACTCTGCATTCTTGTTTTAGGGACAAGAGCAATAAAAGTAGAATTGATTTGGTTTTCCCATTGCCCATCTACAAAGAAAGACAAAATAGCTTTGGAGACAAGATCCCCCACAACCTCCCAACAACTAGTAAAGAATTCTGCAGTGAACCATCCGGACCAGGGCTCTTGTCTCTTGGAGAATTGAAGACAACATTGAGGACATCCTCATTGAAAAAGGTTTCATAAGCAAAGCAACATCTTCCACAGTAAGAGTAGTCCTGACTTCTAAGGATGGTTGATGGCTAACATGGGGCTTGTTCAGTAGACTGCATAGAAGGATAGGGCGTGGCCCTAATATCTTCATCAGAAGTAAGAATGGTACCATCATTAGATTTGCAGTGCTTAATGAGTTATGAATTCTTCTGGCTTTGATGGCTGCATAGAAGAACTTGTATTGGAATCACCAAGAGTTAACCATTACTGCTTAGATTTTGTTTAGCATACATCTCTTCCATATTCAAAGCTTTAAAGTAGTCAATTCTGCAACTCTTTTCTCTCTCATGAAGAGAAGTGTCAGAAGGGTTTTCACTAAGCTATTGCTGGACTTTGACTAAGGCTGCCCAGGCAGTAGAAGTGGTAGTGATAACATCTCCAAATTCCCTTTGTTCCCATCTCTCAATGCATCCTTTACTAGTCGAAGCTTCTTGCAGAGTTGAAAAGGAAGAGACCCATTCACATTAGAATTCCAAGCATTAGGAACCAAAGTTGTGAAGTTAGGATGAGACATCCACATATTGAAGAATTTGAATGGTCTAGGCTTAGATGGTGTTGTCTGAGTTTTATCACGAATGAGACCAGTAAAAAGGAGTGATCTGAAACCAGCATAGCCTCATAAATTGACACAGTATTCTCATACAAATTCACCCAAGAAGAATTCACCAACACCAGGTCTAGACGAGCAGAAAATACTTTGAGTACTAGTCTTCATATTACTCCATGAGAGAAAATTCCAGCATGATGAAGATCTAGAAGAGCAGCGGCATCCATAAAATGGTTAGATCTGCCATGTGTGAAGGTGGGACAGTTCTTCCCCTTCTTCTCATCCGGGTGTCTAATTGTAAAAGTCACCCAAAATAATCCAAGGTTCAGAGATGCTTTGAGAAAGAGTTTGTAATTTTTTCCAAAGGTCACTTCTTTATAAATAATGTTCAACCATACACAGCAGTGAGAAAATAATTTCACCAGTTCTAGAATTAGTGCACCTGACATGGATGTATTGAGAGCCTTCAGAGAGAAGGCAGATGTCAAATAGAATTGGGTTCCAAAGAACCCATAAACGCCCCCTCCAGGAACTGTTGTAATTGTGGATGATATTAGAGTTGGGCCAAACAGATTGCTTCACCTTGTCATAATTAACTTGTCTGATCTTGGTTTCACATAGGACAGCAATACTACACTTGGATCTCTGAAGCTCCTTATTCACAGCTAGCATTTTAGATTTGTTATTCATGCCCCTCTTGTTCCAAGATAAAATTTGCATAGTTAATGCTTGGTAGAGAGAGACCTCTGCCGGGATTTAGCCCGGTCTAGCTTGTTAACTCTATCCACATCCTTAAGTTTGGAGATATTAAATCTAGAGTCTGAGGATGTGTAGCTCTGGGACATACCTTGAATGGCAGCGACTTCCTTGAGTTTACCGGGATGAGGATGCCCAGTTTTAGCACCTTGGTTAGCAGCAGAAATAACCTTTCCTATGGAAGCATTAGAAGATAGCTTGCTGATATCTTGCAATATTTGATTTCCATTAGTCACCATGGGGCCAATCGGATTTACACTGTATTGGAGATTAGCTTCCATTTCCTTGCTAGCCACCGTAATAATCGGATTTACACCAGCCATAGCAGTCTGCTCAGAGAAAGGAGATATGATTGTACACTCGTCTACAACAGTATCATGTAAACCAGGGAAGGTGTCGATAGGTAGATCTTGAAAATGGGAAGTACCAGCTTCCTTCATGAAAGGATCTTGATGTAATATCAGAGCCATGCAAGAATTAGTACAATCTGCTGGCCCAGCTGAAGAATGAGCCACCGTGGGGCCGATCGGATTTACGCTCTCAATAACATCGCCCTCATTAACATGAGGAATAACTTGGATAGTCGCTGGGGAAGGAAAGTTACGTGCATGGGAGGTAACAACCACCGTCACTTCAAAATGGCAGATAAATCAAACGCCAAAGCCAGATTTATGCATGATAAATCTTCTGCAACCTTAGAAATAGTAGGAGAACGAATAGAAGATTCTAGAGCACGTGAGGATTCTGAATGAGATGGCACGCCCGCAACAGATGCGTCTTTCTCTACTGAGTTCACACGTGAAGATTTTGCATGGGAATGGATATTCTCTGAAAAAGGAGTGCTACGAACGAGGGAAACTCTAGCCACCGTCGCATCAAAAAAAGAAGGTGATGCCGGATTTATGCATGGATCTTCTGCTACCTTAGCAATAGTATCAGGAGGAATAGAAGCAAAGATTTGGTTTCCTTGAATAGAAGCTGGCGTGTCCGCGACAGAAGCTTTGGCTGCGTCTCTCTCTACTGAGTGAACTCGTGATGTTTCGGCGTGGGAGCTACCTGGTGCAACAACATGCTTTGGACGCCATTCCTGATAAGAGCTTCGATTCTTGTCATGAGATTTAACTTCCATTGAACAGGATCCATCTTGATGACCGAAAGATGAGAAAGTAGAGCAAGGTGATGGCCTCCATTCGTACTCCACTCTGATATCCTCAGTAGTTCCAGAGTCATGCAAAACCGTGATGGTAGAAGGGAACGAGAAATCTGAGGAAATAGAATACATACTCGGCAATAGGTGAGTCTTCTTCTTGAAGCAGTGAGCTTATCCATAAAGAGAGGTGTCCCAAGGACACTAGCCAGCTTACTAAGAGAGGTCTGTGACCAGAGGTAGAGGGGCAGGTTAGGAAAAGTTATCCACAAAGGGATAGAGGCAAGCATTGCCTTCTCCAACTTAGTGTCAAGATTCCATCTCTGGACTATAAAGGGGTGCCCTCGGATGTGCCAGAAGCCCTCAAGAGCAGCTTGCATATCCTCTTCCAGAGAGAAACTACACACAAAGAATCCTCCTTTGCGCATATGAAGGTCATAGCTTCCCTTAGGTTTCCATTGCTTATCAATGAATGACTTCAGAGGAGAATAGACAGGAGATAATCCCACAATGTAACCCACCACAGTGAAACGCTAGGAGTGCAAGAGCTCTTGTGAATCGGCTTCATGGAAAGATGTAACTGATCGATCGCCCATAACAGAAGGAGCAATGAAGGATAGGCGCAGACTAGAAGAAGGTGACGGACGTAGAAGAAGCTCCTGAAAACAACTCGTTCCAGGCCTTCTTAGAAGAGGAGGCAACAGGAACAGAATCTTTAGATGGAGACATACCTCTTGAACGACCAAAGGAATGATCAGCAGCATGGGCGGGGACGCCTAGAGAGGATCCACGTCCAGGGACAGGATCACTCGCAGAATCCACAGGAACTCTGGTGGAGATGGACTCCTCCCCCGGAGGGGGTGGAGGCTGACCTCCATGAGAACCTCCCGAGCTCACGATCACCATGTCCACCAACTGCCAGAAGGCGGGGGTGAACTTGATCGCGCAAGAAACCACACGCAAATCCCAGAGCTTCTCTCTCTAGAAAGCTAGAGAGAGAGAGCCACTTTCGCAAATCCTCGATTCATGGAAAAAAAAAGTGTAGACGAGTGTACAATCATGCGTGGGAGCTACCTGGTGCAACAACATGCACTCCCCTAAAGGATCAAGGCTATGTGTAAGGTCTCGGGTCTTTGCGGATCCTTATTGGGTCTTTTGGAGGTTCTGTGTGGTCGACGACAAGACCATTGTCGTTGACTTGGGGTTGACGGCCAGGGCTAGCCGTTGACTTGGTGTCAGCGTCCAGCAATGTGGACGTTTGAGGTTGAACTCAACGACATGTGATCTGGACGTCAAGCCTTTGGTGGTTCAGTTGGTGGCTAGGGTTGTGGACGTCAACTGGCCGGACCTGTTGAAATAGGGCAACCCAAGAGCAGAGCTTTTCCTTCTCATTTCCTCTCCTTCCCTCCACCTTTACCTTTCTCTATTTCCTCAGCTTCTGATGGTTGATGGGAGCTCGTGGGAAGGCTCTGGATCGCGTGGCGGTGCTTGATCGGGCGGGAAACGCGAGGTTTTGGTGCGATTCGCGCGGAGTCTTCGGGGGGTTCCGGCGCGATTAGTGGCTTTGGGGGTTTATAAAGCGTTCTGAGGTAGGGACTTAACTCCTATAACCCTCCTTAACAACCAGCATGCTAATTTGTGTGAATCAGTGTGCAAATCGTGGTTTAGGGTTGGGTTATAGCATGCCGGGATTTTTGGGTGTTTTGAATGATTCAAGAGCTGAATCACTTGTTTCTGAAGTTCTGTTAGTATAAATTGATGAGAGGAAGTATTTCCCTCCATCAGTCGGAGTTCTGTTGGGTGATTCTGCCCAATTGGACTGATTCGGAGCTGTTCTGGGTTTAGGGGACTGAAGAGCTTAACGTCCACATCTGTTGACGTTGAGATCTTCAGGGGTGATATTGACGACATGGTCGATGGCCGTTGAGTCAGGGTTAACGACATGATGAGTGCCGTTTACTTCATATTGGCGGCAATCGATATGGCCGTTAATCTCCTATGTCCCAGTAGACTTAAGTGTTGTATTTCAAGGCGATCGACATGTGATGTCTGCCCTGTTTACACATGTGGGCCAGGCTTAGAGTGTGACTCCGCCTGTGCATAGGAGTAGTTGATTGTGGCACGAGGTGTTTACTTACTGTACGGGGTTTCAGACGTTGAGTGTGTTCCGTCTGTTGTACGCGCGTTGCGTTACCATGTACCCGTTTCTGTTGTGTTACCTAGGCGTGGGTGCGACTCCGTCTAGACGACTAGCGTGTGGTTGTCCTCCGCTAGTGAGCCAGGACGCCGAGTGCGACTCTGTCCTGTGCGTACTCCTTGTGGTGGTTTTGAGCCGGTCTCCGTGGAGCCCCTTCTCTACCGCTAGGGTCAAGCGTAGGGGAAAAACCGGTCGTGGAGCAGACGCGAGAGAGAGCGTCTGTAGTGTGCACACGTGGCTGGGGTTGAGAGCCTCTGTGGTGACGGGACGCCGAGCCACAGACCGTAGCTGAGTCCTACTTACTGTGTGTGTGTGAGTGTGTGTTACTGAGCCGTGAGGTTTACAGTTTTGTGTTGTGGTGCGACGTGTACTTACTTTCAGTTCTTACTTTCCGCACTTTAGTTCTGTTTCCGGTGGGGTTACTTTTCCCTACTGGGTCTCTTTTCTTGAGACTCACTCCCCTCCCTTTCAGGTGGGTCTTCGTCGACTCCCGTTCCAGGCGAGTCTAGCCACTCCGGTGTTGGTGCTCCTTAGCTGCAGTGAGTAGTACCTTTTATTGTACTTCTGTACTCTGTACCTTGCTCAGACTCTGAGTTGTACATGTTATGTTTATATAGTGGAATTTTACAACTTTACATGGTGTGTATCTTCTTACATATAGTCTCCTCAGACGTTCACTTCCTACCCTTCCGAGCTTGTCTCGTGGGTTAGCGGGTCAGAATTCGGGTTACTGGTTGTTACTGGTAATGCAGATTCTGGGTCGTTACAGTTTGGTATCAGAGCCTGGTCTGATGAGATATATATAAGGAAATACCCATCATGTAGACTCAGAGTATAAAGAGTACAGCTGTAGCTATCTATTTAGCCCAGAGTTAGTTAGTATATTTATGTGTGTATTTTGCTCTGTGTATAGTACTATGGCTCCTAGGCGACGTCCTAGAGAGGGAGTGGCTGAGCAAGTGACTCATCAGGAGGCTGGAGATGCTCCGCCACCTCAGCAGACGCAGCCTTTGCCACAGGACGCACATAGTGGTATTGCTCCGCCGCCACCTCCACCTCAGGTAGCTCAGGGATTAGACATGACTCGATTTCTTGAGGGGATGGCTCAGTTTGTTGCTCAGCACCGTGACGCGCCGGTACCCCAGGGTGGTACTCGGAAGGTGTTGAGGGAGTTCTTGCAGTTTCAGCCTCCTCAGTTTTTGGGCCAGCCTGATCCAGATGCAGCGCGGGCATGGTTAGATGCAGTGGAGCGGACTTTTCGTTCCATGGAGTGTGTTCGCGAGGAGCGAGTGTTGCTAGCCAGTTACCAGTTGTAGGCGCAGGCGTTGACTTGGTGGTCCTCTGAGTGGCAGACTACTTTTCAGTCTCGTCCACTTAGACAAATTCCGTGGCAGGAGTTTGTCATTTCTTTTGAGAGAGCCTTCTGTCCTACTTACGTTCGGACGGAGAGATTGTACCAGTTTCTGGACTTGTAGCAGAGGGACTTTACTGTAGTGTAGTCCAGGGCCAAATTTGTAGAGCTAGGGCGTTATGCTCCGTAGATTATGGCAGATGAGGGTCTGAGGACTCAGCAGTTTGTGAGGGGCTTGAGGCCAAAGCTCAGGCAGGCGCTGATAGTTGCTCGTGTCACAGACTTGGATGCGGCCTATCAGACAGCGGCAGCGTTGGAGGCAGACACCTTGCGGACTCGTGCTCGGAGCGCAGAGGTTCAGACATAGGTAGTTCCTTCTCAGCCTCGACAGCAGCAAGGTAGTGTGCAGACGACCCCGAGGACTGCGACTTCCTACGCGTCCACTTCTACTGGGACGATGGGGAAGTCAGGATCTTGGAGGAAGTTTCGGCGTGATTGGAGGCAGGCAGACCAGAGGCAGCAGTCGGTTGGGAGTGTTCAGCAGTCGGCGGGTCAGCCTTCGCAGAAGGTACAACGTACTTTTGTTGGTCAGTGTTACCGGTGTGACCAGATGGGTCACATGGCGCGAGATTGTCCTTTGCTACCTCGTGTGCCGCAGCAGCAGACCCAGTCACAACCCCGAGTGCAACAGCAGCAGCAGGCACCTGTGCAGCAGCGTCAGCAGACTGGAGGTTTGGGTGGGTCGAGAGGTAGAGGTCGTGTTACTCACTTGACCCGTGCAGACGCGGAGGCAGCTCACTTAGTGGAAGGTACTGTTTCAGTTTTTGGTTGTACAACTAGAGTTTTGTTTGATTCTGGTGCCTCTCACTCTTTTGTGTCTGAGGAGTTTTTAGACTCCTTTGGAGAGTTGAGTTCGGGAGAGTCTGTTGAGTTGGCAGTAGAGTTGCCGACAGGGGACTTTGTCCTTACGTCCTACTGTCTCGAGGAGGTACCTGTGCAGTTGCAGGATCAGTGGTTGTCAGTTCGTCTGTTTTCTTTGCAGTTACATGACTATGATGTGATTTTGGGTATGGACTGGTTAGAGCGGTATGGTGCAGTGATGGATTGCTAGAAGAAGAGGGTGCACTTGCGGATACCTGGGGAAGCGGCATTCTACTTCCAGGGTATCGTACCTCTTACTTCTCGCTTTTTAGTTTCTGCTTTGAGGGCAGGGAGGTTACTTGCTTCTGGTTGTCAGGGTTTCCTAGTTTCTGCAGTTACTCTTGACCAGATTGCCTCGGGAGTGGGAGACATTCCTGTAGTGAGTGAGTTTCCGGATGTTTTTTCGGAAGAGTTGCCTGGTCTACCGCCAGAGAGAGAGATTGAGTTTACTGTAGAGTTGGTTCCTGGCACTATACCTTTTGCTCAGGCACCGTACCGTATGGCACCAGCAGAGTTGAGGAAGTTGAAGAGGCAGCTTGAGGAGTTGTTGGAGAAGGGCTATATTCGTCCTAGCTTTTCTCCGTGGGGGTCACCTGTTCTGTTTGTCCGGAAGAAGGATGGTAGCCTGAGATTGTGTATTGATTATAGGAAGCTAAATCAAGTGACCATCAAGAATAGGTATCCTTTGCCTAGGATTGATGATCTCTTTGATCAGCTTCAGTCTGCTCGTGTCTTTTCGAAGATTGACTTGAGGTCGGGCTACTATCAGTTGCAGATTAGAGATTCTGATATTGAGAGGACTACTTTTCGGACCAGATATGGACACTTTGAGTTTTTGGTGATGCCGTTTGGGCTCACCAATGCTGCAGCGGCCTTCATGGATCTGATGCACCGGGTGTTCCACCAGTTCTTGGACCGGTTTGTCGTAGTGTTTGTTGACGACATTCTGGTGTACTCCGTTTCAGAGGAGGAACACGCCGAGCACCTGAGGATCGTGTTGCAGACTTTGTGAGAGCACCAGTTGTATGCCAAACTTAGTAAGTGTGAGTTCTGGCTACAACAGGTTCACTTTTTGGGGCACGTGATCTCAGGTGAGGGAGTTTCTGTGGATCCAGCGAAGGTTGAGGAAGTTTTGCAGTGGGAGAGTCCCAGATCTGTGTCTGAGATTCGTAGCTTTCTAGGTTTGGCAGGTTACTACCGCAGGTTTGGTCGAGATTTTTCTCAGGTTGCTGCACCCTTGACTCGGTTGACGAGAAAGGGAGTTTCGTTTGAGTGGTCGGAGCAGTGTGAGCAGACCTTCATAGAGTTGAAGCGACTGCTTACATCGGCACCAGTTCTTGCCTTACCTTCAGGTGAGGAGGGTTTTGAGGTTTGCACAGATGCTTCAGGTGTTGGTTTGGGTGCGGTTTTGATGCAGCAAGGCCGAGTGGTGGCTTATGCGTCTCGCCAGCTTAATCCCCACGAGGAGAGTTACCCGACCCACGACCTAGAGCTTGCAGCTGTGGTATTTGCTTTGCGGATTTGGCGTCTTTACCTGTACGGAGTGAGTTTTGTAGTCCGTACCGACCACCAGAGCTTGAGGTATGTGTTTTCTCAGAGGGATTTGAATATGAGGCAGCGTCGATGGATGGAATATCTGAAAGACTATGATTTCAGCATTGAGTATAAGCCTGGAAAGGCGAATGTGGTTGCAGATGCCTTGAGTAGGAAAGCACAGATAAGTCATCTGATGCTTAGAGAGTGGCAGTTGTGGCAGTCTGTGACAGAGGGGTCTTTCAGAGTTTTGTCCAGTCGTCGACAGTTTGTGCTGGGCAGTTTGTTAGCGGCTCCCGCCGTTGTGAGACAGGTTGCTGAGGCTCAGCAGGCAGATCCCGAGTTGCACAGTGTGTTGCTTCTCCCAGAGGTTGAGCTTTGCGAGGACGGGACTGTTAGGTTCCGAGATAGACTCTATGTTCCTATTGAGGAGTCTATCAAGAGAGTTGTGTTTCAGGAGGCACATGGTTCTAGGTACTCGATTCATCAAGGGTCGACCAAGATGTATTACAGGTTGAGACGTCAGTTTTGGTGGCCTGGAATGAAGAGAGACATAGCGGCTTTTGTTGCTAGGTGTTTGGTCTGTCAGCAGGTGAAGGCCGAACATCAGCGTCCAGGAGGACTTGTGCAGCCGTTAGAGATTCTGATGTGGAAGTGGGACCATGTGAGGACTGACTTTGTTTGTGGTTTGCCGAGGACAGCTAGAGGTTTTGACAGCATTTGGGTTCTTGTGGATAGATTGACGAAGACTGCCAGATTCTTGCCTGTCAGGACTAGTTGGGGTGTAAGTAGGTTGGCCGCGTTGTACATAGAGCGGATTGTTCCTTTGCATGGCGTGCCGATCTCTATTGTGTCAGATAGGGATCCTCGCTTCACTTCTGGATTCTGGCGCAGTTTCCAGAGAGCTTTGGGGACAGAGTTGGCTTTTAGTTCCGCCTACCACCCTCAGTCAGACGGTCAGTCAGAGCGGACTATCCAGACTTTGGAGGACATGCTTAGAGCTTGCTGTCTGGAGTGGCAGGGGTCGTGGACAGCTCACTTGCCGTTGGTCGAGTTAGCATATAATAATAGCTATCACTCCAGTATCGGTTTGGCACCATATGAGGCTTTGTACGGACGACCGTGTCGCACTCCTCTTGACTGGTTCGAGGTTAGTGAACGGGTTGTCACAGGGCCAGAGTTGGTACAGCAGGCAGTTAAGGTAGTTCAGCTTGTGAGGCAGAGGCTTCAGTCAGCTCAGAGTCGGCAGAAGAGTTATGCAGATCAGCGCAGACGACCGCTCGAGTTTTAGGTAGGGGACCAGGTGTTTGTCCGTGTGTCTCCCATGAAGGGAGTGGTGAGGTTTGGTGGGCGTGGAAAGTTGAGTCCTTGCTTTATTGGACCTTTCACCATTTTTGAGCGTGTCGGAGGTTTGGCGTACAGACTTGAGCTTCCGTCAGAGTTGGCAGCAGTCCACGATGTGTTTCACGTGTCGATGCTTCGGAGGTACCTTTCTGACGAGTCTCACGTTCTGCAGAGTACAGAGTGGTCTGAGGTGACTCCAGTGTTGACTGTACCAGAGTTTCCGTTGCATATTGAGGATCGCCGAGTTCAGAGGTTGAGGAACAAGGCAATCCCGTTAGTTCGTGTTGGGTGGCAGCGACACTCCGGTGGTGAGTCGACATGGGAGCGAGAGGACGAAATGCGCGAGCAGTTTCCGTACCTCTATGGTGAGTCTTCTTTCTTTATGTTGTTTGAATTTTGAGGGCAAAATTCCTTAAGGGGGGAGGGCTGTAAGGTCTCGGGTCTTTGCGGATCCTTATTGGGTCTTTTGGAGGTTCTGTGTGGTCGACGACAAGACCATTGTCGTTGATTTGGGGTTGACGGCCAGGGCTAGCCGTTGACTTGGTGTCAGCGTCCAGAGATGTGGACGTTTGAGGCTGAACTCAACGGCATGTGATCTGGACGTCAAGCCTTTGGCGGTTCAGTTGGCGGCTAGGGTTGTGGACGTCAACTGGCCGGACCTGTTGAAATAGGGCAACCCGAGAGCAGAGCTTTTCCTTCTCATTTCCTCTCCTTCCCTCCACCTTTGCCTTTCTCTATTTCCTCAGCTTCTGATGGTTGATGGGAGCTCGTGGGAAGGCTCTGGATCGCGTGGCGGTGCTTGATCGAGCGGGAAACGCGAGGTTTTGGTGCGATTCGCGCGGAGTCTTCGGGGGGTTCCGGCGCGATTAGTGGCTATTTGGGGGTTTATAAAGCATTCTGAGGTAGGGACTTAACTCCTATAACCCTCCTTAACACACCAGCATGCTAATTTGTGTGAATCAGTGTGCAAATCGTGGTTTAGGGTTGGGTTATAGCATGCCGGGATTTTTGGGTGTTTTGAATGATTCAAGAGCTGAATCACTTGTTTCTGAAGTTCTGTTAGTATAAATTGATGAGAGGAAGTATTTCCCTCCATCAGTCGGAGTTCTGTTGGGTAATTCTGCCCAATTGGACTGATTCGGAGCTATTCTGGGTTTAGGGGACTGAAGAGTTTAACGTCCACATCTGTTGACGTTGAGATCTTCAGGGGTGATATTGATGACATGGTCGATGGCCGTTGAGTCAGGGTTAACGACATGATGAGTGCCGTTTACTTCATATTGGCGGCAATCGATATGGCCGTTAATCTCCTATGTCCCAGCAGACTTAAGTGTTGTGTTTCAAGGCGATCGACATGTGATGTCTGCCCTGTTTACTCATGTGGGCCAGGCTTAGAGTGTGACTCCGCCTGTGCATAGGAGTAGTTGATTGTGGCACGAGGTGTTTACTTACTGTACGGGTTTCAGACGTTGAGTGTGTTCCGTCTGTTGTACGCGCGTTGCGTTACCGTGTACCCATTTCTGTTGTGTTACCTAGGCGTGGGTGCGACTCTGTCTAGACGACTAGCGTGTGGTTGTCCTCCGCTAGTGAGCCAGGACGTCGAGTGCGACTCTGTCCTGTGCGTACTCCTTGTGGTGGTTTTGAGCCGGTCTCCGTGGAGCCCCTTCTCTACCGCTAGGGTCAAGCGTAGGGGAAAAACCGGTCGTGGACCAGACGCGAGAGAGAGCGTCTGTAGTGTGCACACGTGGCTGGGGTTGAGAGCCTCTGTGGTGACGGGACGCTGAGCCACAGACCCTAGCTGAGTCCTACTTACTGTGTGTGTGTGAGTGTGTGTTACTGAGCCGCGAGGTTTACAGTTTTGTGTTGTGGTGCGACGTGTACTTACTTTCAGTTCTTACTTTCCGCACTTTAGTTCTGTTTCCGGTGGGGTTACTTTTCCCTACTGGGTCTCTTTTCTTGAGACTCACTCCCCTCCCTTTCAAGTGGGTCTTCGTCGACTCCCGTTCCAGGCGAGTCTAGCCACTCCGGTGTTGGTGCTCCTTAGCTGCAGTGAGTAGTACTTTTTGTTGTACTTCTGTACTCTGTACCTTGCTCAGACTCTGAGTTGTACATGTTATGTTCATATAGTGGAATTCTACAGCTTTACATGGTGTGTATCTTCTTACATATAGTCTCCTCGGACGTTCACTTCCTACCCTTCCGAGCTTGTCTCGTGGGTTAGCAGGTCAGAATTCGGGTTACTGGTTGTTACTGGTAATGCGGATTCTGGGTCGTTACACTATGAAAGTACAACTGAGCTGCTTAAGCATTCTAGAAGTATTAAAGAAGTGTTTGACCACCTCCACCACTTGCGCACCCACAATATCCCAAGTACATTGATAGAACTCGGCAGGAAAGCCATCAGGGCCAGGGCTTTTTCCTTTAGGGGAGTGCATGACCACTTCCTTAATTTCTTCCTCAGTGATATCCCTGCAAAGGATCTGAATATCTGAATCTGAAAGCTTATGTCTTGGCTGGATACTAACATGATTCCTTTGACTAGAAGACTGATTCAATAAAGATGAGAAAAAGTTGACTGAATGCTTCTTAACCAAATCCATATCAATAACAATATTACCCTCTGAATCAATACATCTACTGATAGTACTAGCAGCCTTCCTCGATTTGCAAGAAGCATGGAAGAATTTAGTGTTACTATCCCCAAGAGTTAGCCAATGCTGCTTCGACTTCTATTTGTAGAAAGCTTCCTTAGTGTCCAGCGCTTTCTGGTAATCCAATCTAATTTGATTCTCCTTAGCAATAAGTAACTGGTTAGTGGGGGCATCTTTCAGAAAAAATTGAATATCCTCAAGAGAATCTCTGTACTTTTTAACTGAGTTATGCACATCACCAAAAACCTCCTTATTCCATTTCCTCAAAGCTAGCTTAACTTCCTTCAACTTCTTGAACAAAATAAAAGTGGGAGAGCCAATGAAATTTTGCTGCCAGGCATGGTTAACAATCTCCATAAACCCAGGGTGTTTAATCCACATAGGAAAAAACTTGAATGGCTTATGACCATTACCAATAACCTTGGGAGGATGCACAAGTAACATTGAGTGATCAGAGAAATAAGAGGAGCCATATTCAGAAAACTCATCAGAAAAGGAAGTAGACCAATTGTCATTAACTAGACATCTATCCAGTCTAGCTGCAATCCTTTTATCACCCAGAGAGCAATTGGACCAAGAAAGGACATTTCCGACAGCTTTCATGTCCATCAAGCCAGCATTACTTATCATGTCATTAAAGGAGTCTAGCATGTGTAGCGGAACAGGATTCCCTCCCACCTTCTCAAAAGCATACCGAATACAGTTGAAGTCCCCAGTGACCATCCAGGGCGAAGAACCAATTGTGTTCTTGGAGTAGTTAAGAATAGACTCCCATAAAGACAGTCTTTCCTGATGGATGTTTGAAGCATAAATAGCCGAAATGTGTAAAGATTTCTTTGAAGATTGATGAATTCCATGCAAAAGAATAAACTGCTTATCAGACTCAGTGATGGTAAAGGAGTAAATTGCCGGATTCCAGAAGACCCAAATCCGACCGTTGGAGCAGTTACTGTTATGAGCAAGAGAAGCATCACCCCAAATTTGCGATTTGTAGATATCAACATTAGAAGCTTTGATTTTTGTTTCAAGTAAGATAACGATATCACACTTGTGCATCTGAATAATCTGTCTCAGCTCAAGACGCTTGCCAACTTTATTAATACCCCAAGCATTCTAGCTAATAATCTTCATGAGAAACTAGGTTCGATTAGGATATTTCTGCTCTTTGTTTTTAACTTTGGAAACATGGCTTTGCGTAGCCATTCCCACCTTCTTCCTTTTGTCCATCTCATCCATGGCATGTAAGGATGTGAACCTTCTATTTATTTCCCCAACAGTATCTGGAGAATGGATGTGCTCCCGCCCTCCTTCAATGCTAGAAACCTTGGTTGTAGGAATCTTGGATATTCAATTTTCCATCACACTTGTCATATGCAAATCATTGCAAGGAATCGGTGAAGTTACCTCCCTCTCCTCTTGCGCAGCATCCATACCTTTCCCTGCGTTGTCACAAGATGTAGTTATCGAGTCACTAGAATCTGTAGGCGGACAGCTGCTTCTGGCGATTGCCTTGCATGGCGGAGGTAAGCTTACCTCCTTCCCCTTTATACCACCGGTTTCCTTCATCCCATGATACGTATCGGGAATAGATTTTGTTGCTAGCTCACACCCAGGAAGGACAGCCGATTCCTTTATATTCCCTTCCTTCTCCACAAGCTGCACATCCAAATCCTTAGATTGCATATCTTCTGTAGATGGGAACTTACCCAAAGCGACATTGTTGTCTTTTGGAAAACTCCTATCTTTTATGAACCAGGCCTGCTCACCATTTCTTTTTTTTTGGTCGGTCAACCAAGAGAATAAATATATTAAAATAAAGATTCAATGTACAATAGAAGGGCAAGGGAATACCCCGGCCCTACAAAAAGGAGGGAGAACAAAGGAACATGAACCTCCTAAAAGAGCCCAATGTGACATCACAGGCTGATGCCTACATAGGATTATTAGTTCTGATATTGAATCTTTTACAGAGATAATGTGACCGACCAGAAAGAGGACGAGTGTGAGGAAAAGCTTCCACACAACTTCTAACATCTTGGATAATAGAGAGAGTTGTATGAATGGCTGAAGTGCATACATCTTCAAAAGTCCTTGTGCATCTCTCTCTCCAAATCCACCAAATAGTAGCCCGGAATAGGAGCCGAGCTAAGTTAGTTGCAAACCCATCTTTGGAGAAGCTGAGCCTTAAAGAATGCACTTCTTGCTGAATAGATAAGCGGGGTGATCTGTGAATGTTCAGTCTTTGAAGAACATCTCCCCAGACCGCGGGGGAGCTTTCCTTCTCTCTCTAGTCGATTCTAGAGAGAGAAGCTCTGAGGAAAGGGGCATTTCCTGGGGGGTTTCCGGGCTCCTCCACCGCCCTTCCGGCGGTGGGAGGGTTCCCTAGAGGGTTGTCCGGTCCTCTTGGTGAGCTTCTTCTTCTCGTTGAAGAAGTGGTTCCTCTGAGGACAGCCACCGGCTGAAACTCCTTCAACCGGGGTCTACCTTCTGAGGGTCGTTGGTGAGTGCTCTTGGTGCTTGGTGTGCTTTGCTCTTGAGCGTGTTTGGCGATGGAGCAGACTTCTCGAGAAGGCAGAGGGCGTTCTATGGACAGATCAGATGTCAAAGGTCACTCTCATTCAAAGTCTTCAAGAAAGATGGTCAAGAGTAGCTGTCCCGGTGTCTTAAGCTCCGAAGTCATGGGCTAGTCTCTTCTCAGCCCCTTCTTCAAGCGATTTATCTCATGACCTCTCTTTCATCGCCCCAACTATTGTCAAGGATGATAAGAAGATAGCAATCTTTGAAGTGGAGGATTTGGAAGAGCTGCATGGAGCTTGGGACAGAACTATAGTTGGGTACGTAGTTGATCTTAAAACTTCTTTTATGCCCCTTTCTTCTTTCTTCAAGAACAGATGGGGAGTGGTGGGGTTCGACCTGCATCTCTTGGAGAACGGGTTCTTCATATGCAAGCTTGATAGCGAGGAAGATGTCCAGCGTATTCTTGAATCCTTTTGGTCAATAAGAGGACATCCTATGATTCTTCGAAGATGGGAGAGAGGGATGCGCATGGAGTTGGAGAGTTTAGAAAATATTCCAGTTTGGATATGCATCCATAGCTTACCTATTCATCTTTGGTCAAGAAAATTTATCTCCAAATTGTGTAGTACGGTGGGTGATCCTCTCTTCATGGACAAACTTACAGCAGAAAGGAAAAGGTTATCTTTTGCTCGTGCATGTGTTATGGTCTCTTCTAAAGCTGAGCTCCCGGCCACTGTAACCTTCAAGGACTTAGACGGATCCATGCATTCTCTTCATATCTCCTATTCCTGGAAGCCACGTAGGTGTTCTGCCTGTGGAACTTTTGGCCACCTGGTCGATCAATGCCTTATGAATCCCAATGCTACCATTAAAACTGCTCAAGCTGTCTTCAGAAGGAAGGAACCCTCCGTCCCTCTCCAAGGCAATTCCACCTCAATCAGTTCATCAAGTGAAAGTGACCAGAACATTGGGAAAGTTAACAAATTTTCTATCCTTGATAATTTACAAGATTTGAAATCTAATGATTTGAGGATCCTGGAAGATGGCGAGATTAGTGAGCAAGGAAATGGAAAAGGGAAAGAGGTTAACCAGGGAGAGAAAGATGGAACAAGGCAACTTGAGGAAGTAGGGAACGATTTGAATCCAAGGAAATCTCTTTTGCAAAGGAAGGATAATCCTCATCAAGAGGAAGAACAAAGGCTGGTTTCTCCATCCAATGGCAAGGCGCAAGGAAAGGAAGACAATCTTCATCAGTTTGAGGCAAGTGTTTCACCGCAAGATACTTTACACAAGGAGGAAGGGTCGCTGCTGGCTTATTCTCCCAAGGAAACAGCAAAAGAGATAGAAGAGCTTTCTATGGTTACCCAATCAAAAGAAATCCAGCAGGGCCAATCGGGCAAAGGAAAGGAGGTAAGCTTAACCGCCCCATGCAACTTTCTGCCTCCAAATCAAGCTAGTCACATTCCTTCTTCTGCTACGTTGGTTTCTAAATCCAATGATGGGAAAGGAAGCATTCATCATGGGGGAAACTCTTCACTTATTTTGAGGTCTCCAAACAGTGAAGGGGAAAAAATTAAGAAATTTACCACTCTTAATGTGGTGGATGAAATGGAAAGAAAGAAGAAAAGGTAGGTATCCCCTTCATCAAAATCTGCCAGGTGTGAAGGGAGTACTTTTGGCTCGTAGGTCGCTGCCAGACAATAGAAAACCAATGTACCTTGGGGTATATGGTTCTCTTCAGGTCGTAAATGTTCTTGTTGCTAATGTTACCATTATTATGCTTCCACATTATGGCATCACTTTCATTTTCAGAAATCGGAATGCTATAGATCGTTGGCCAAAGATCAAGCATCTCAGGAGATGTTGGATGAGGGAGACACCACCTCCCATTTTGGATAATGGAGCTGACTGTAGTAGATAGAGGCAAACCAAGCAATCTCCTAATGTCTTGTCCACCAAGGGAATGAATGGATTCTCCATGAATCCATGGGTCTTGCCATAAGTTGAGCGTGGTACCATTGCCAACTCTATAGTTCACATGTGGCCTAATCCAGTCCCGAACCTGTAGCATACCCTTCCAGGCTTGAGAATGATAAGTATGAGCTTGCACCTCCCAAATGGATGTCTTCTTGAGATATCTGTTCGTCACCCACTTGTTCCATAATGAATCATGTTGTTTGAGAAGTCTCCAGAATTGCATGGCAATAGTAGTGGAATTCCAGTCAACCAGCCTCCTTATCCCCAGACCTCCCTCATCTTTTGGTCTACAAAGAAGTTCCCACTTCACAAGATGGAACGACTTGTAATCTCCTGAGGAATGCCAGAAGAAGTTTCTGAGTAGCCTCTCCACTTCTCCAATCAATCCCTTAGGAAGAATGTATGAGACCGCCCAGTACACTGTGTAAGAAAGTAGAACGGATCGGATCAGCTCCAGCCTGCCAGCTTTAGAGAGTAAGCGAGTTTTCCATGATGCTATTCTTTTAGTGATTTTTTGAAGGATTGGAGCACAATGTTTGCTAGTCAGCCTCGTAGAAAATAATGGAATCCCCAAATAAGTGGACGGCAAGTAACCCTCCTGAACTTTCAAAGCATCGAGAAGAGGTCTCTTCGCATGCACCTTCTCACCAATGAAGACTTTGCTCTTTATCAGTATTTAATTGCAGGCCAGAATAGGTATAGAAGTCTTCAAGAATTTTGGAAATGCACCTTGTTGTAGAGATGTTAGGTTTCATGAAAAGAAGAAGATCATCTGCAAAAACCAAATGTGACAATTTTGTATCTCCAAAACCCGGAACATGCAACACTCCTTGTCGGATTCTCTGCTCAATCATGATAGAGAGACCTTCCATTGCAACAAAGAATAGGTATGGTGAAAGTGGATCTCCTTGCCGAATACCATTAGCTGAGTGAAAGAAACCAATCAGACTCCCATTAAGAAGCACAGAAAAAGAAGCTGAATTAGTGAGGACATCTATCCATTCAACCCACTGCTAAGGAAATCCCATCTTTCTCAGAATAAGAAGAATGAAGTTGTGGTTAACAGTGTCAAAAGCTTTTCTCAAATCAACCTTCATGCATAATAAGTTGCCCCTATGTTTAGAATGAATATCTCTCACAAGATCATTGGCCAGGAGGATGCTATCTTGGATTCTACGGCCTTTAATAAAGGCTGACTGGTTTTTGCTGATCAGAAATGGCATGAACTCTTGCATTCGATTGGCAATGAGTTTAGTGAAAATCTTGTAAACAAAATTGCATAGTGAAATGGGACGGAACTGATCAAAAGAATCCGCATTTTCACCTTTAGGGATGAGGGATATGAAGGTATGATTTACCTAACGATGCCATCTACCTCCAGAGAAGAAATACTGGACTGCCGCAATCACATCATTTCCCACAATATTCCAAGATGTTTGAAAGAATTCAGCAGGAAAACCATCAGGACCTGGGCTTTTAATCTTAGGAGCAGACATGATAACTTCTGTGATTTCTGTGTCTGTGAATTTCCTCATGATTCTGTTTCTATCAGCCTCAGTAAGAATTGAAATAGCATGGATATCAGGAGCTTCATAATCTTGCGGTTGGTTCAAAAGATTAGAATAAAATTGAACAACATGTTCCTTGATCTTGTGCACATCATTAGTAAAATTCCCATCAGGCAATTTACATCTTCGAATAGTATTCATCATTCTCCTACCTTTAATACTAGCATAGAAGAATCTAGTATTATCATCAGTCTGAGTTAACCAATGTTGTTTAGCACGTTGCTTGGCATAAGATGTTTCCATGCATAAGGATTGAAGGTAGTCTTCTCGAGCTTGATTTTCCTTGTGAGCATAATCTTCATTCTTAGGATCAGTATCTAATTTATTTTGGGCCATGTGAAGAGCTTTAGCTGCATTTTCTACTTTATGATTGATTTCTCCAAATTCCACCCGATTCCAAACCTTGAGGGCAGCCTTAACTGCTCGAAGCTTTTGGCAGAGGATAAAGAGTGGCGTTCCTTTCACTTGAGATTGCCAAGCTTTCTCCACAGTAGGAAGGAAACTGTCATGCTACGCCCACATAGAAAAATATTTAAAAGGTTTTGGCCCTCCTACAATAGACTCTTCAGTGAAAATGGTGAGTTTTTTTTTTGGTAAATCAACCAAGAGATTCAATTAATAATGAAGATGAATGTACAGAATAGGTGAAATCGGGTGATTACACCCGAAAACTAGTAAACTAAAAAAACGAGGAGATGACACCACAAGATGGTGACTAACTCCAACACCCTCTTAAGTAGTACATAGTCTAAGATTAAATCTCTTAAAAATAGCATTAGACCGACCAGACATAGCTCGGTTAGAAGGGTTGGCTTCCATACAAGACCGCGCATCATCAATAATAGCTAAAGTGAGTTGAATTGGAGATGGCTTTGAATCTTCAAAAATTCTTCTGCACCTTTCATTCCAGATCCACCAGATAGTGGCACGAAATATAATACGAGCAAATTCAGTACCAAGCCCATCTGATTTAAAACTCGCCCTCAAAGAAGAGACTTCCTCTAGAATTGTTTGGCGTGGCATTCTTGTAATGTTAAACCTGTGAAGAATTTCTTTCCAAATTTGGATGGAGTACACGCATCGACAAAAGATATGATCCTCACATTCTTCATCTTGATAGCAAAGAATGCATCGACTGGGCATAATCATACCACGTTTCCTTAGATTGTTCTGAGTTGGCAATTTGTGCATGATCGCTTTCCAAGTAGTTAGGGAGAAACGTTGAACCGTTGGTGATTTCTAGACCCAATCAGCCCAACCAACTTGTTGATGCTGTTCACGAACTCTATTCCAGGCGTCTTTGGTGCTAAAATTGCCATGTTTCCAGGTGATAGCATAAGGGAGAGTAAGAGGCGTGCTATTGATTTTTGGCCAGATTTCGAACATGTCAATAGAAGTAGGAAGAGGAAGTTGCCACTGACCATTGTGAATAAAAGAAGCACAAGTAATGTCTTTAGAAACACCAAGCTGCCACTGCCATGTTTCTAGGTGAAAATGGTGAGTTGAGCATGATCCGAGTGCAATTTATCCCCATAAGCTACATAACTGTCAGGGAAACTATCCAGCCAATGTTGATTGATCAAAGCTCGATCAAGTCTGCATGCAATTCTTCTAGCGCCAACTGAACGATTACTCCATGACATGGTGCTTCCGATACACTTCAGGTCCAACAAAGAGGATTGATCAATACAGTCGTTAAAGTCCTTAAGAAGAGAAGGAGTTAGCCTCCTGCCACCACTTTTTTCATCCGGGAATCTCACACTATTGTAATCACCAACAAGAATCCATGGCCCCGAAGTAATAGTAGAAATAGCTAAGATATCCTGCCAAAGCACTCTCCTTTCATGATTAAGATTTGACCCATACACAGCAGATAGATGAAAAAGTTGACCAGTTGAGTTATCCATGCATTGAAGATGAATAATCTGTGCTGTAACTTTCACACACTTTATTTGAATAGCAGTTTCATTCCATAAAACCCAAATTCGGCCTGCAGAGTGCTCACTATAATTATGTATCGTGTTTAGATGAGGAGCAATACAAAGTCTTCTACTAACCATCTTTTCCATTTTAACTTTAGTTTCAAGGAGGACAATAATGTGCACATTTGAGCTGAGAATGGAGCGTTTCACACTCATTCTATTCACAACTTTATTGAGACCACGAACGTTCCATGATATGATCTTCATAATTAACTTAGAGATAAAGATCTGATTCTAGCTTGTAGCTTATCCATGGTATTGCTCACAGACGTACCTGACGTTGTTGCATGGGTATGCATGGTATCATAACGTGCAGGCGAGGTAGGAGTTGGCTGCCCATCGCCACCCTGTCCATCTTTTGCCAAATTTCCAAGTATGGATAGAGTAGCACCCGTATGAGTAGATTCAGCTTCAAATGCAATAGCCCATGAGGGCATATCGCCAGGATTTCTAAAGCTCTCAATACATCCATTTCAGGTGCACTAATTCTAGAACTGGTGAAATTATTTTTCTCACTGCTGTGTATGGTTCGAACATTATTTATGAAAGAAGTGACCTTTGGAAAAAATTACAAACTCTTTCTCAAAGCATCTCTGAACCTTGGATTATTTTGGGTGACTTTAATACAATTAGACACCCGGATGAGAAGAAGGGGGGAAGAACTGTCCCACCTTCACACATGGCAGATCTTAACCATTTTATGGATGCCGCTGCTCTTCTAGATCTTCCTCATGCTGGAAATTTTCTCTCATGGAGTAATATGAAGACTGGTACTCAAAGAATTTCTGCTCGTCTAGACCGGGTGTTGGTGAATTCTTCTTGGGTGAATTTGTATGAGAATGTTGTTGTCAATTATGAGGCTATGCTGGTTTCATATCACTCCCTTTTACTGGTCTCATTCAGTGATAAAACTCAGACAACAACATCTAAGCCTAGACCATTCAAATTCTTCAATATGTGGATTTCTCATCCTAACTTCACAACTCTGGTTCGTAATGCTTGGAATTCTAATGTGAATGGGTCTCTTCCTTTTCAACTCTGCAAGAAGCTTCGGTTAGTAAAGGATGCATTGAGAGATTGGAACAAAAGGGAATTTGGAGATGTTATCACTACCACTTCTACTGCCCGGGCAGCCTTAGTCAAAGTCCAGCAACAGCTTAGTGAAAACCCTTCTGACACTTCTCTTCATGAGAGAGAAAAGAGTTGCAAAATTGACTACTTTAAAGCTTTGAATATGGAAGAGATGTATGCTAAACAAAAATCTAAGCAGCAATGGTTAACTCTTGGTGATTCCAATACAAAGTTCTTCTATGCAGCCATCAAAGCCAAAAGAATTCATAACTCAATTAAGCACTGCAAATCTAATGATGGTACCATTCTTACTTCTGATGAAGATATAAGGGCCCACGCCCTATCCTTCTATGCTAGTCTACTGAACAAGCCCCATGTTAGCCATCAACCATCCTTAGAAGTCAGGACTACTCTTACTGTGGAAGATGTTGCTTTGCTTATGAAACCTTTTTCAATGGAGGATGTCCGCAATGTTGTCTTCAATTCTCCAAGAGACAATAGCCCTGGTCCGGATGGGTTCACTGCAGAGTTCTTTACTAGTTGTTGGGAGGTTGTGGGGGATCTTGTCTCCAAAGCTATTTTTTCTTTCTTTGTAGATGGGCAATGGGAAAACCAAATCAATTCTACTTTTATTGCTCTTGTCCCTAAAACAAAGAATGCAGAGTCTCTTGATCAATTTCATCCTATTTCCCTCTGCAACTTCATCTACAAAGTGATTACCAAGATGATGGCCGACCGCATGAAGTTAGTTCTGCCTTCTCTTATTAGCCAGCATCAAACGGCCTTCATTCCTGGGAGGAGAATCCAAAGCAACATTCTTCTGGCTAATGACTTAGCTAAGGATCTGCATTCTAGGCACAAAGGTACACGCATTTGTCTCAAAGCTGACCTATGCAAAGCTTTTGACTCCGTCTCTTGGGATTTTCTTTACTATATGATGAGGAAAATGCACTTTCCTAATACCTGGATCAGATGGATTAAACGTTGTATGGAAACTAGCAAATTTTCTGTTCTAGTTAATGGCAGCCCTGAAGGGTTCTTTAGAAGTTCAAATGGTCTTCGTCAAGGCGACCCTTTATCACCTTATCTATTTTCTATTGTTATAGAGGGGTTCACCTGTCTGATCAAAGCAGTTGTTCAGCAGAGGAAGATTAAAGTCCCAACCGCAGGCAATCTATCTATATCTCACTTTATTTTCGCTGATGACCTTATTATTTTTTTCAAGGATGATGTTGCATCAGCCAAAGTTATCAAGACTCTACTCCAACAATTCTACCATTATTATGGTCTTCAGCTCAACACTGCAAAGAGCAGACTTTACATGGGAGGAAAGGTGAAACACAGAAAAACAATTCATGACACTCTCAATATTCCTATTGGTCAGCTGCCTACTTCGTACTTGGGCTTGCCTTTAGTGAGTAGCTCTCTCAAAAGGATCCACTGTCAACCGATTATAGACAAGATTAAGCAACGGATTGAATCTTGGAGAACTAACTTTCTCTCCAGGGCCGGTAGACTGGAGCTCATTAAATCTATCCTATCTTCTTACTCTCAGTCTATTGGTCGGTTTCCTTCTTATTACCTTCTGCGGTCCTCAAGGAAATCGAGAGATTTTTATGCAAATTTTATTGGCAGGGGCATTCTACTCAGCATCCCTTTCACATGGTGAGTTGGCAGAACATTTGCAGGCCGAAAACTGAAGGTGGGCTGGGTATCCGTAGCTTGAATGATTGGAATTTGGCTTGTGCTACAATTAATCTGTGGGACATATTGCAAAATCAGAACTCTTTATGGATAAAATGGATTCACGAGAGATATCTTAAAAAGCATTCTATCTGGCTTATCCAGCAAAAGTCTTCTCACTCATCAGCTTTCAAAACAATCCTTAAGCAGCGAAGTTGGCTTCTCAACCACTTGACATACAAAGTTGGCGTTTTCAGCCAACTTAGTTTCTTTTACGATCCTTGGATCCAAGGAAAGAGCATTTATATGATGGTAGGTGATAAACTTCGCCAGCATATGGGGCTTAGTAGAGATATTACTTGTGCTTTGTTTATTCAAGATAATCAGTGGATTCTTCCGCCTCCAACTTCAACTGACATGTTCGATCTCTATCCATTGATTCAAAGTGTTCATGTGAACTAGAATGATGCTATTATCTGGAACCATGGTAGGTTTACTACGAAGGAAGCTTGGAACCAAATTAGGCAGCCTAATCAGAAGGTGGGCTGGGCGGATTGGGTCTGGAAAGGAATTTTTCTCTTACTACTTGGTAGGCGATTTTGCATTAAGCTCCCAACCAACAACAACTTGAGGAAGAAAGGTCTCCAGTTTCATAGTAGATGCATCCTTTGTTGCCTTTCTGAGGAAAGCGAGGACCATCTTTTCTTCCAATGCCCTTATTCTATAGCGGTCTGGGGAGATATTTGTTTTTGGTAAGTAATACTTGAAATAGATTGAAAGATTGGAATATACAAAGAGCACATGACCAAAACACTGGTGCATGTGCAAGACACTCCTTATGGAGGACAGGAGAGTGCACCCCACTTTCTTTTTTTTTTTTGGTCGGTCAACCAAGAGAATGAATATATTAAAATAAAGATTCAATGTACAATAGAAGGGCTAGGGAATACCCCCGGCCCTACAAAAAGGAGGGCAAGGGAACCAACTAAAAGAGCCCAATGTGACATCACAGGCTGATGCCTACATATGATTATTAGATCAGATATTGAATCTTTTACAGAGATAATGTGACCGACCAGAAAGAGGACTAGTGTGAGGAAAAGCTTCCACACAACTTCTAACATCTTGGATAATAGAGAGAGTTGTATGAATGGCTGAAGTGCATATATCTTCAGAAGTCCTTCTGCATCTCTCTCTCCAAATCCACCAAATAGTAGCCCGGAATAGGAGCCGAGCTAAGTTAGTTGCAAACCCATCTTTGGAGAAGCTGAGCCTTAAAGAATGCACTTCTTGCTGAATAGATAAGCGGGGTGACCTGTGAATGTTCAGTCTTTGAAGAATATCTCCCCAGACCGCGATAGAATAAGGGCATTGGAAGAAAAGATGGTCCTTGCTTTCCTCAGAAAGGCAACAAAGGATGCATCTACTAGGAAACTGGAGACCTTTCTTCCTCAAGTTGTTGATGGTTGGGAGCTTATGCAAAATTGCCTGCCAAGTAGTAAGAGAAAAACACCTTTCCAGACCCAATCCGCCCAGCCCACCTTCTGATTAGGCTGCCTAATTTGGTTCCAAGCTTCCTTCGTAGTAAACCTACCATGGTTCCAGATAATAGCATCATTCTGGTTCACATGAACACTTTGAATCAATGGATAGAGATCGAACATGTCAGTTGAAGTTGGAGGCGGAAGAATCCACTGATTATCTTGAATAAACAAAGCACAATAATATCTCTACTAAGCCCCATATGCTGGCGAAGTTTATCACCTACCATCATATAAATGCTCTTTCCTTAGATCTAAGAATCGTAAAAGAAACTAAGTTGGCTGAAAACGCCAACTTTGTATGTCAAGTGGTTGAGAAGCCAACTTCGCTGCTTAAGGATTGTTTTGAAAGCTGATGAGTGAGAAGACTTTTGCTGGATAAGCCAGATAGAATGCTTTTTAAGATATCTCTCGTGAATCCATTTTTTGCATAAAGAGTTCTGATTTTGCAATATGTCCCACAGATTCTTTGTAGCACAAGCCAAATTCCAATCATTCAAGCTACGGATACCCAGCCCACCATCAGTTTTCGGCCTGCAAATGTTCTGCCAACTCACCATGTGAAAGTGATGCTGAGTAGAATGCCCCTGCCAGTAAAATTTGCATAAAAATCTCTCAATTTCCTTGAGGACTGCAGAAGGTAATAAGAAGGAAACTGACCAATAGACTGAGAGTAAGAAGATAGGACAGATTTAATGAGCTCCAGTCTACCGGCCCTGGAGAGAAAGTTAGTTCTCCAAGATTCAATCCGTTGCTTAATCTTGTCTATAATCGGTTGATAGTGGATCCTTTTGAGAGAGCTACTCACTAAAGGCAAGCCCAAGTACGAAGTAGGCAGCTGACCAATAGGAATATTGAGAGTGTCATGAATTGTTTTTCTGTGTTTTACCTTTCCTCCCATGTAAAGTCTACTCTTTGCAGTGTTGAGCCGAAGACCAGAATAATGGTAGAATTGTTGGAGGAGAGTCTTGATAACTTTGGCTGATGCAACATCATCCTTGAAAAAATAATAAGGTCATCAGCGAAAATAAAGTGAGATATAGATAGATTGCCTACGGTTGGGACTTTAATCTTCCTCTGCTGAACAACTGCTTTGATCAGACAGGTGAACCCCTCCATAACAATAGAAAATAGATAAGGTGATAAAGGGTCGCCTTGACGAAGACCATTTGAACTTCTAAAGAACCCTTCAGGGCTGCCATTAACGAGAACAGAAAATTTGCTAGTTTCCATACAACGTTTAATCCATCTGATCCAGGTATTAGGAAAGTGCATTTTCCTCATCATATAGTAAAGAAAATCCCAAGAGACGAAGTCAAAAGCTTTGCAGAGGTCAGCTTTGAGACAAATGCGTGTACCTTTGTGCCTAGAATGCAGATCCTTAGCTAAGTCATTAGCCAGAAGAATGTTGCTTTGGATTCTCCTCCCAGGAATGAAGGCCGTTTGATGCTGGCTAATAAGAGAAGGTAGAACTAACTTCATGCGGTCGGCCATCATCTTGGTAATCACTTTGTAGATGAAGTTACAGAGGGAAATGGGACGAAATTGATCAAGAGACTCTGCATTCTTTGTTTTAGGGACAAGAGCAATAAAAGTAGAATTGATTTGGTTTTCCCATTGCCCATCTACAAAGAAAGACAAAATAGCTTTGGAGACAAGATCCCCCACAACCTCCCAACAACTAGTAAAGAATTCTGCAGTGAACCCATCCGGACCAGGGCTCTTGTCTCTTGGAGAATTGAAGACAACATTGCGGACATCCTCCATAGAAAAAGGTTTCATAAGCAAAGCAACATCTTCCACAGTAAGAGTAGTCCTGACTTCTAAGGATGGTTGATGGCTAACATGGGGCTTGTTCAGTAGACTAGCATAGAAGGATAGGGCGTGGGCCCTAATATCTTCATCAGAAGTAAGAATGGTACCATCATTAGATTTGCAATGCTTAATTGAGTTATGAATTCTTCTGGCTTTGATGGCTGCATAGAAGAACATTGTATTGGAATCACCAAGAGTTAACGATTGCTGCTTAGATTTTTGTTTAGCATACATCTCTTCCATATTCAAAGCTTTAAAGTAGTCAATTCTGCAACTCTTTTCTCTCTCAAGAAGAGAAGTGTCAGAAGGGTTTTCACTAAGCTGTTGCTGAACTTTGACTAAGGCTGCCCGGGCAGTAGAAGTGGTAGTGATAACATCTCCAAATTCCCTTTTGTTCCAATCTCTCAATGCATCCTTTACTAACCGAAGCTTCTTGCAGAGTTGAAAAGGAAGAGACCCATTCACATTATAATTCCAAGCATTACGAACTAAAGTTGTGAAGTTAGGATCAGAAATCTACATATTGAAGAATTTGAATGGTCTAGGCTTAGATGTTGTTGTCTGAGTTTTATCACTGAATGAGACCAGTAAAAGGGAGTGATCTGAAACCAGCATAGCCTCATAATTGACAACAACATTCTCATACAAATTCACCCAAGAAGAATTCACCAACACCCGGTCTAGACGAGCAGAAATTCTTTGAGTACCAGTCTTCATATTACTCCACGAGAGAAAATTTCCAGCATGAGGAAGATCTAGAAGAGCAGAGACATCCACAAAATGGTTAAGATCTGCCATGTGTGAAGGCGGGACAGTTCTTCCCCCCTTCTTCTCATCCGGGTGTCTAATTGTATTAAAGTCACCCAAAATAATCCAAGGTTCAGAGATGCTTTGAGAAAGAGTTTGTAATTTTTTCCAAAGGTCACTTCTTTCATAAATAATGTTCGAACCATACACAGCAGTGAGAATAATAATTTCACCAGTTCTAGAATTAGTGCACCTGACATGGATGTATTGAGAGCCTTCAGAGAGAAGGCAGATGTCAAATAGAATTGGATTCCAAAGAACCCATAAACGCCCCCTCCAGGAACTATTGTAATTGTGGATGGTTGGGCCAAATAGATTGCTTCACCTTGTCATAATTCACTTGTCTGATCTTAGTTTCACATAGGACAACAATACTACACTTGGATCTCTGAAGCTCCTTATTCACAGCTAGCATTTTAGACTTGTTATTCATGCCCCTCATGTTCCAAGATAAAATTTGCATAGTTAATGCTTGGTAGAGAGAGACCTCTGCCGGGATTTAGCCCGGTCTAGCTTGTTAACTCTATCCACATCCTTAAGTTTGGAGATATCAAATCTAGAGTCTAAGGATGGGTAGCTCTGGGACATACCTTGAATGGCAGCGACTTCCTTGAGTTTACCGGGATGAGCATGCCCAGTTTTAGCACCTTGGTTAGCAGCAGAAATAACCTTTCCTATGGAAGCATTAGAAGATAGCTTGTATCAATCTTGCAATATTTGATTTCCATTAGTCACCGTGGGGCCAATCGGATTTACACTGAATTGGAGATTAGCTTCCATTTCCTTGCTAGCCACCATGATAATCGGATTTACACCAGCCATAGCAGTCTGCTCAGAGAAAGGAGATATGATTGTACACTCATCCACAGCAGTATCGTGTAAACCAGGGAAGGTGTCGATAGGCAGATCTTGAAAATGGGAAGTACCAGCTTCCTTCATGAAAGGATCTTGATGTAATATCAGAGCCATGCAAGAATTAGTACAAGCTGCTGGCCCAGCTGAAGAATGAGCCACCGTGGGGCCGATCGGATTTATGCTCTCAATAACATCGCCCTCATTAACAGAAGGAATAACTTGGATAGTCGCTGGGGAAGGAAAGTTACGTGCATGGGAAGTAACAGCTACCGTCGCTTCAAAATTGGCAGATAAATCAGACACCAAAGCCGGATTTATGCATGATAAATCTTCTGCAACCTTAGAAATAGTAGCAGAACGAATAGAAGATTCTAGAGCACGTGAGGATTCTGAATGAGATGGCACGCCCGCAGCAGATGCGTCTTTCTCGACTGAGTTCACATGTGAAGATTTTGCATGGGAACAAACTTGGATATTCTCTGAAGAAGGAGTGCTACGAACGAGGGAAACTCTAGCCACCGTTGCATCAAAAAAAGTAGGTGATGCTGGATTTATGCATGGATCTTCTGCTACCTTAGCAATAGTATCAGGAGGAAGAGAAGCAGAGATTTGGTTTGCTTGAACAGAAGCTGACATGTCCACGACAGAAGCTTTGGCTGCGTCTCTCTGTACTGAGTCAACTCTTGAACTTAGAAGAAATGAATTATTATACGAAGATCTAAAAGATAAGAATAAACAAATTAATAAACTTGAAAAACAAGCAAGCACAGACGAATTAAAAACTGAAATTAAGACTATAACAGAAGAAAATATACAGTTATCTAGCACATTAGAAAAAATCACAAATGGCAAAAATTCCTTAATATTAAAAGGTGCTAGAAGATCAGGTAGGAATAAACATGAATTAGGATATACACCTCCGGATAATGAAGAAACTATAGTCTATCCTAAAATATACCCGACTCCAAAATTTGTACCAGAACAAGACATAGAATATAAAGCAAATTTCAAATATATTGAAAAAGTAACTAAAACATCTTTTTTTTTGGTACGTAATAAAGAATTGCATTAACGAAATAATGTACAAACCTATGATCAAAATGATACATAGGCGAGGATTCCTAATGGAGAATAGGAGAGTGCACCCCACCTCAAAGAAGTGGAATGTTCTCACTCCACCACTCTCAACAATAGGAAAACCAAACTAAACAACCCATGACCACACAGGTTGTGGACTATGAGTTAGAAGGAAAAAAAGAATACAAAAGACGCACAAAGAAGTTAACATCTTTGGATAATGAAGTTCCTCACTATTCTATTCATCTTGCAAGAAGAGGGAGTCTTCTGAATATGGTATTCTGTGATGCTTCGAATATCCGAAAGAATGGAAAGGAGTACTTGCATGTGGCTGCACTTTTTGGAGTCAAAGATATGCGAGCATCTCTCTTTCCAGATCCACCAGATAGTTGCTCTAAATGCAGTGAAAGCCACCATCCTTCCAGTACCAAGATCACAGAAACTTCTGACCAAACTTTCACTTTCAGCGTGGATGGAATCTCTTGGTCTTCGATGGATGGACCTATGCAAGAGTTGTAACCAAATCCAGGAGCTATAAGAGCATTGGAAGAAGAGATGGTTGATATACTCATCATGCTGATTACAAAGAAGACATATAATATTAGAACCATGCAAGCCACGCTTCTAAAGAACATCAAAGGTTGGTAAACCATCTATCATGACTTGCCAGGTGAGAAGGGATTGCTTCTGATTAGTAGGACGCATCCAGACTATTTGGAACCAAGGGACTTTAGGATAGTTAACTCTCTTCAAGTCATAAATATGCTTGTTGCTAATGGCACCATTATTATGTTTCCAGACAATAGAATCTTCTCGGTCTGCATAAATGGTAATTTGTAGAATCCGTGGCCAGAGATCCATCATTTCGGAAGAGGTTGGAGTAGGAAGGCACCATCTCCCTTCTTGAATAAAGGAACTAACAGGAGTAGAAAGAGGCAGGCCAAGTAAAGTTCTAACATACTAACCTCCTAAAGAGTGAATGGAGTGCCCATCAATCCAAGGATCATCCCAAAGGTTGATATTTTCCCCAGTACCAATAGCATATGTCACATGAGGAAGTAACCAGTCCCTTACCTGAAGGATGCCTTTCCAAGCTTGGGAATGGTAAGGTTTAGATTGCACAGTCCAGATAGAAGTCTTTTTGAGATATCTATCTTTCACCCTTTGATGCCAAAGCGTGTCTTGATTATAGAGGAGTCTCCAGAGTTGCATAGTAAAAACAGTAGAATTCCAGGTTTCAAGGCTCCGAAGCCCCAGACCACCCTCATCCTTTGGTCTACAAATACGGTCCCACTTCACAAGGTGAAAAGGTTTGTACTCACCAGAGGCATGCCAAAAGAAATTTCTTACTAATCTCTCCACATCACCAATCAAACCCTTAGGTAAGAGGAAGGAGGCAGTCCAGTAGAGTGCATAAGAATTCAGCACAGATCTAATCAATTCAAGTCGACCTGCTCTAGAAAGCAGTCGCGATTTCCAAGAAGCAATATGCCGCCTGATTTTTTGAAGAATGGAATTGCAATGGGAGCTGGTCAGCCTCGTGGAGAACAATGGAAGACCTAGATAGATAGAAGGCAAGAACCCTTCTTGAACTCTTAAAGCATTAAGAAGAGGTCCCTTGTGCTGGACCTTAGCTCCTATAAAAGCTGAACTCTTAGAGACATTCAACTGAAGGCCAGAATAGGTGTAGAAATCATCAAGAATACCAGTTATGCATCGAGCTGTCGAGATATGAGGCTTCATAAAAAGAAGAAGGTCATCAGCAAAAACCAAATGAGATAGCTTGGTGTTACCATAGGTTGGAACATGCAATAGTCCATCCTTCATTTTCTTCTCAATCATCAAAGAAAGGCCTTCCATAGCAACACAAAAAAGATAAGGGGAAAGTGGATCTCCCTGCCGAATACCATTAGAGGAGTGAAAGAAGCCAACCGGACTCCCATTAAGCAACACAGAGTAAGATGCAGAACTAGTGAGACCATCAATCCACTGGATCCATTATTCAGGGAAGCCCATCTTCTGAAGAATTAGGAGAATAAACTTGCGATTCACGAAATCAAATGCTTTTCTCAGATCAACTTTCATGCATAATAAACTGCCACGGTGTTTGGAATGGATGTCTCTAACAAGGTCATTGGCCAGAAGGATACTATCTTGGATCTTGCGCCCTTTAATGAAGGCAGACTGATTATTGCTAATGATTTGAGGCATAAGTATTTGCATACGATTAGCAATAAGCTTTGTGTAGATCTTATACAGGAAGTTGCACAGCGAAATGGGTCTAAACTGATCAAAGGAGGCTGCATTGTCACTTTTGGGAATAAGTGATATAAAAGTGTGATTTACCTGTCTGAGCCATCTACCTCCCTTGAAGAAATATGACCCCTGGATTAATGGGAAGAGTCTCTATATGCTGGCTGGAGATCGTATAAGACAACACCTTGGTATCAACAAAAATGCCACCTGTTCTCTTTTCATTACCAATGGTCACTGGTCTCATCCCCCTTCTACCTCTGTGGATATGTTTGATATCTGGCCTGTGATTCTTAACATTCCTCTTTTCAACTTCAATGATATCAGTTGGAAACATGGTACTTTTAATGCTAAGAATGCTTGGAATCTTCTGCGTGATCAGCAACAGAAAGTCGGCTGGGCTAGTTGGATCTGGAAAGGCCCTACAATTCAGAGATGTTCACTTACTAGTTGGCAAGCTGTCCTTCATAAGCTACCAACCATCAACAATCTCAAAAAATGTGGATTTCAGATCCCTAGTAGGTGCATCCTTTTTTTGGTCGGTCAACCAAAAATGAATAAATTAATTGAAAAGAGCAAAGTATGTTGGGTTGAATGCAAATTCATATCATTTCCCTCCTATTTTGATGATGACAAGAAGTGTTCTTAAAGCAATTTAATTGAAGCATGTCAAAAACATCATACCTGAAATTCATGTTCAAAAAGTATTTTTCAGATCACATTTATCATTTATAGTCATGATAAATCATTTAACTAATGATATATGTGTTTATTTTTCAGGAACAAACATTTTTATGCAAAAGTGTGTCGACACACCCATCAATGGTGTCGACACATCAACACAGATTCAAAGGAAATATGTGTAAAAATGTTGAGACTGTGTCGACACATGTCAAGAGTGTGTCGACACGAGTTGAAGTTTTTCAGGTTTCAGCCTACTCAGGTCGACACACTCTCAGAGCAGGTCGACACTAGACCCAGTTCCCAGAACAACCAATTTGAGGAATTGGGACAGCAGGTCGACACACTCAAGAGCAGGTCGACACGGGACTCTCTTCCCAGAACAGCCCTTCTTATATCTGGGACAGTGTGTCGACACTACCACCAGGGCAGGTCGACACACTACAGAAACTTTCTATCCTAAAAGTTGATGGCTGCCACGTGTCCTCCTAGAGCGATCAGAATCTTCCTAGGGAAGCGTGCCTTTGTACCCCAAAAGGGTATCCTTGGAATCCTAAGGCTATAAAAGGTTCTTTTCGGCCATCCTTCAAAGAAGTGAAGGACCCAACTCTCTCAGAGCCTCCAAGAAGCTCCTGGCGGCCAGAAGAGCTCGTGTCTCCTTCCTCTGCACTCCAATTGCTTCTAGAAGACCAATTCCCACCAATTCAAGGTGTGGGAATTGGAATTTGAGTCCTGAAGATTCCTCTGAAGCATTCCAAGGAGGCAGATCCTGTAGAAGACTTTGTTGGTGAAGAATTCGAGGAAGATCCAACTTCTCAGATTGCAGAGCATCGTTTTGGACTTCAAGCTTCACATGCCTCTTCCCAATTCAAGCCTCTACAAGGGAGTACACTGAAGAACGAAGACTTTTAATACAATTTACCTTTTCTTCTGTTCTTCTGAGATATCTTTTGAGATTATGCAAGTGCTTCTGCATAATTCTCTTTAGAGTTCTCAAACTTCGACTAGATTTGTTGCTAGAGGATCTTAGTCTTTAGTTGGTGTCTAGCAAATTTCTGTGTGAGCATTGTGCTCAGGGTGTTGTGAGCCGTCGAGCTCAGCTTGAGTTGTTAAGCTCAAGGTTGGTTTGAGCAGTCTTGCTCTGTGTTTCTAGAGTAGTCTTTCTCTAGAGGTTGTGTGAGTTGTATGCTCTGAAGTATTGGAGTTGTCATACTCCTTTGGGTGTGTAGCCCAGTTGTGTTAGTGAAGCCTCACGGGTTGTGAGGGGTGGATGTAGGAATCACATGGGTGATTTCCGAACCACCTAAAAATCCTTGTGCATTTGTCTTCTGTGGTTTGACTGATTCATTCGCTAGATGCTTGCATAGGATCCGTATTTAATTCACTCAATCAACTTGCTTCACATCTAAATTTTTCAACTCACTCAAATCTAATCAGATCTGTAGTTTTTCACTGATAACTTTGCCTCTGATTCTAAATAGTTTTCAAATTGCTTAAGCTTCCGCAAAAGTGGCTAAGATCTATTCATCCCCCCCTTCTAGATCTTTTCCACACATTTACTTCGATCCTTCAATTGGTATCAGAGCGGGTTTACATCGATCTGATTTGAACTGAGCAGCTTTTGTTTCTGAGTATTGAGTGTTTGTTTGTTTGTTTGTTTGCTTGCTTGCTTAACTACTTCTCTGTGCATTTACTTAAGTGTCATGGATTCAAAGGGTTTCATAGCTGAGGGCCATTCCATAAATAGACCACCATTCTTTAATGGTTTGGACTATTCTTATTGGAAAAACAGAATGCAAGTATTTCTGAGGGCCCAGAACTATGAGATCTGGAAAGTAGTTGAGGTGGGTCCCTATGAGACCAGGGAGAAGAAGATACCTGGACAAGGGAACAGATAAGGAAAGCTACACTGAATTATAGTGCCATGAACATGATTCAGTGTGCTGTCCATCCCAAGGAGTATTCGAGAATCTCTATGTGCAAATCTGCCAAAGAGATGTGGGATAAACTCGAATTACTCTATGAGGGAACATCTCAGGTCAAGGAGACCAAGGCAAACATTTTAGTTTCAGAATATGAACTCTTTACGATGAAATCTAATGAATCTATTTCTGAAATGTTTGCCAGATTCATGGTGATTGTCAATGGACTCAAGGCTTTGGGTAAGGAGTATACTGATGCAGACTTGGTAAGAAAGATTTTACGTTCACTTTCTTCACTTTGGCATACCAAGGCCACTGTTATTGAAGATTCAAAAGATTTGTCCAAAATCTCTTTCGATGAATTGATTGGATCTTTAATGACATATGAAATAAACTTAAAAAGAAATGAAGAACACATCATTAAAACCAAGCCTTTAGCACTCAAAGCTTCTTCAAGCAATAAAGATAAAAATCAAGATAAAACAAGTTCTGAAGAATCTGAGTCGAATGAGGATGAAATTGCCCTCATGACCAGACAATTCAGAAAATTTTTGAAATATAGGAAAGGGAAAATGACTGGGAAAAAGAGATTTCCCTCAGGTAAGAAGAATATTTCCTCTTTCAATTTCAATAAGAATAATAAACCTGATGAGAATGTTATCTGTTACAGGTGCAACAAGCCAGGACACATGAAGGGAGAGTGTCCTGAGAACAAAAAAGAAAAGCACAAGAGATTCTAGAAATATAAGAAGCCAAAGGCCATGATAGCCACTTGGTCTGATGAAGACACAAGTGAGGAAGAAGAAGAGAAGAAGTCCTCAAGCTCAGAGAGTGAGGAAGTTTGGTTCATGGCCAACAGCTCAGATGGCAAGGTAAGTACTTCTTTTGAAGACTATTCCATTGAAGATTGGCAGGATGTGTATGCAGAACTGGTTGAAAAATATTTTGAAATGAGAAAAGAAAACAAACACATCAAAAAGAAAATTGAAAATCTTTACCATAACCAATCCTCAAACAAAAGAATAACTGAACTGGAATCTGAAGTAACAGAAATGCTTGAAGAAAAGGAAAATCTCCTAAACCTAATTGATGAACTAAAACTTGCCTCTCAAAAGGCCTCCCAAGAATTCAGAAACTTAAATGAAAAGCTGGAAATTGAAAAACAAGAAAAACAACAGAAAATCGAAGAAATTGAAGCTCTTAAAAACCAGCTAAAGGAAAGGGAGGAGGTTATCCAAACCTTCACAAAAGGCCAAGATAACCAAGAGGCATTGCTAGGATCCAACATGACAACCACATCTCATGGATTAGGATTCAACAAGAAGAAACCCCAAAAAGACAAATCTGGTGAGAAAAAGGGAAAAGCACCACTAATTAATTTTGTCAAGGGTCCTAATCTGGAAAACACTGAAATTCAACAAACAGCAAACAAAATCCTAAACAAAACTCAAAACAAATCAAAAACCCAAAAACAAAAGAAGACTATCAGGTCGACACAGTCCCCTGACAGGTCGACACCCGTCCACAAGAAGAAGACTTCTGTGGCAGTTGTGTCGACACCAGTACAGGAGAGGTCGACCTGCTCAACACCAAAAATCACAAACAACTCAACCAAAAATTCAAATAAAAATCTAAAAAATAAGAAAAAGGGAAAAGAAATAATCCATGAAAAACCTTGGACCTCCAAGACAACACTTCAAGAAAGTTGGACTAATCCTTGGAACCAATGGTATGAAAATCCCTGTTGGTATTATCCTCAATACCCTTATCCAAATTTCTTGATGTACCAACACAATCCATGGATTCCACCTCCTCCTCTGAACCCAAATTTTCAAATGAAAAACTCCCCTCCAACCAAAAACAAAGATCTTGGTGCTTTCATTCCTAAAAGAAAGAACAAACAGAAAAAGGCTGAAAACACCATAGTAACAAAACAAAAATCTAAAACAAATCAAATTTGGGTGAGAAAGGATTTGATGTCTTCGCTAAATCATTCTGATGGTCCCAACTCTGTTTGGGTACCAAAATCTTCTCTCCACTGATCTTGTTGCAGGGAGGTCGTGCACCCAACACAAATGTATGGTTTCTTGACAGTGGGTGTTCACGACATATGACTGGAGATAGAGCCAAATTTTCCTGTCTAATTGAAAAGGAGGGAGGGTCAGTCACCTTTGGAGGTAAAAATAAAGGAAAGATCATTGGATCTAGAAAGGTTGGTCAAACTTCTTCAAACTCAGTAGATAATGTTTTGTTAGTTGATGGACTTGATTATAATTTGCTTAGTATCAGCCAACTATGTGACAAAAGTCACAAAGTTGTGTTTGAATCTGACTTTTGCAAGATAATTGATTCATCAACTGATAAAATCAAATTCTGTGGAAAAAGAGAAAACAATGTCTACATGATCAACCTTAATAAAAACTTTTCTGAAAATCTTTGTTTTGTTGCAAATAAAGATGAAATTGCATGGACTTGGCACAAAAGACTTGGCCATGCAAGTTTCAGAACAATGGATAAGTTATTAAAATTGAATTTGGTTAAAGGTCTTCCTGAATCACTCTCTAAAGTTGAAAATCAACTTTGTGGGATCTGTGCTAAAGGAAAACAAACAAGAAAATCTTTTAAAACCTTCAATGAGGTACTTACTTCTAGGCCACTAGAACTTCTTCACATGGACCTTTTTGGGCCAACAAGAGTTCTAAGCTTAAGTGGCAAGAGATATGGATTTATAATCATTGATGATTTTACTAGATTTACTTGGGTTATTTTTCTATCCCACAAAAGTGATACTTGCCTTGAATTCAGGAATTTCTATACCACTATCTTAACAACTTATCCATATAAAATCAAAAACATTTTAACTGATCATGGGGGCGAATTTGATAACACATCCTTTTCTGATTTTTGTGCTGAATTTCAAATATTCCACAAGTTTTCTTCACCAAGAACTCCAGAACAAAATGGAGTTGTGGAAAGAAAGAACAGAACTCTTGTGGAAATGGCTAGAACCATGCTTCTTGAGAGTAACTTGCCCAAATCCTTCTGGGCTGAAGCTGTGAACACAGCAAACCACATACTCAATAGAGCATTGGTCAGACCAAAAATCAAGAAAACCCCCTATGAATTATTGAAAAACAAAAAGCCAACTGTTTCCTATTTTAAAGTCTTTGGGTGCAAATGCTATGTACACAATAATAACAAAGAAAACCTTGACAAGTTTGATGCTAAGAGTCAGGAAGCTATCTTTCTTGGCTATTCTGAAGTGTCAAGGGCCTTCAAAGTGTACATAATGAAAACCAAATCTGTTGAAGAATCTCCACATGTAATTTTTGATGAAAATTCCTTTTCCACTAATGATTCTAAATCTTGCAGGGAAAAACAAGACAATGAAGAGGATGACCTCATTGTGGATTCTTCACCAACCATTGAGGAGATTAACAACATTGAAGAAAACCTGAACAACAACTCACCATCTCCAAATGGTTCAGGTAATATTGCTCCAGAAGTGGGCACTTCTCAACAGGTAATTTCTGAACCTCGTTTTCTAAGAGATCACCCATTAGACAGTGTAGTTGGCAATCTAAATGATAGAGTTAGGACCAGATCATCCTTTTTGCAAAACATTGAAGAAGACTCACTAGCTCTAATTTCCCAAATTGAACCCAAGTCAATTGATGAAGCCTTATCCAGTTCTAATTGGATTAATGCTATGCATGATGAACTTCATCAATTTGAAAGAAATCAAGTATGGGAATTAGTGCCTAGACCTAGTGATCAAACAGTGATTGGCACTAGATGGGTTTTCAGAAATAAATTGAATGAAGCTGGTCAAGTAATAAGAAACAAAGCTAGGCTAGTTGCAAAGGGTTATAACTAAGAATTTGGAATTGACTTTGAAGAATCTTATGCCCCTGTAGCTAGACTAGAAGCTGTGAGAATTTTCCTTGCTTTTGCATCCTCCATGAAATTCAAAGTCTTTCAAATGGATGTCAAAAGTGCATTTCTAAATGGATTTATAAAGAAAAATGTGTTTGTTGAACAACCTCCTGGATTTGATAATGAAAAATATTCTAACCATGTTTTCAAGCTTAATAAGGCACTCTATGGTCTTAAACAAGCTCCAAGAGCTTGGTATGATCGTTTGAGTTCCTTTTTACTTGAAAAAGGATATTCTAGAGGTAATGTTGATCAAACATTGTTCACAAAATCAAATAATTGTGGTCCAAATTTATGTTGATGACATAATTTTTGGCTCCACCAATAAAGGTCTTTGCACTGAATTTTCAAATCAAATGAAGAATGAATTTGAAATGAGCTTGATGGGAGATTTAACATTCTTTTTGGGATTGCAGGTTAACCAAACGAATGAAGGAATCTTTATCAGTCAAACCAAATATGTCAAGGAGCTATTGAAAATGTTTGACTATCAGAACCTTAAACATTCAAGCACACCCATTGCAATAAATGCTAAGCTAGAAGAAGACCCATCTGGTAAGTCAATAGATCCAAAGACCTACAGAGGTATGATTGGCTCTCTGCTCTACCTTACTACTTCTAGACCTGACATTCAGTTTTGTGTGTGCTTATGTGCAAGATTCCAATCTAATCCTAAAGAAAGTCATATGATTGCTGTGAAAAGAATTTTTAAATATCTTGTTGGGACATGTGACTTAGGAATTTGGTATCCTGCTGGTTGCAAGTTAGAATTGTTTGCCTACTGTGATGCTGATTATGCTGGGTGTAAGTTAGATAGAAAATGCACAAGTGGCTTGTGTGTATTTCTAGGTGGGTGCTTTATTTCTTGGGCTTCTAAGAAACAACATTCAGTTGCTGTGTCAACAACAGAGGCTGAGTATGTTGCAGCAGGTAGATGTGGAACTCAGATTCTCTGGGTAAAACATCAACTTCTTGATTATAACCAAGATTTAGGGTGTGTACCCATCCTATGTGATAACACAAGTGCAATCAACCTTTCTAAAAACCCAATTCAGCACTCCAGAACAAAACACATTGAAATTAGACATCATTTCTTGAGAGATGAGGTTGCAAAGAAATCTTTTGAACTCCATTTTATTAAAACTAAAAAACAAATTGCAGACATATTCACCAAACCCCTTCCTGAAAACAGATTTTTATCATTAAGGAGAGAACTTGGTCTTTGTAAATGTCCACCTTCTTGATCTCTCTTAAGGTTTGGGTTGAGTGCTATGCATTGTCTAAGGGGGAGTTCTTTGCATTTCATAACTCCTTGCTTCCTCAAGCTACATTGCTAATATCTCTCTCATTTTCAATTCCATTTCCCTTTTTACAATAAATTCCTCACTTCTGATTGTGTTGAAACTTCTTGGTATATCAAATAGTGACTTGGAGAAGGACAGGTTATGCTTGTCTGGACACTTTCACTATGCGTGAGAACATATCTCCGCCAAGTACTAAGAAGTCAATGTGCACTAATTGAGGGGGAGCTTTTATTGTTCAAAGAGAATTTCTTTTCTGATTTCAAAACTTGCACAGTTTTAACTTCCATTTCTTTTTGATAATGAATTCTTCAACTTTTATTGTATTGAAATCTCTTGGTATATCAAATGGTGACTTGGAGAAGGACAAGTTATGCTTGTCTGGACACTTTCACTATGCGAGAGTATGTGTCTCCGCCAAGTACCAAGAAATGGATATACAATTGTTGAGGGGGAGTCTTTGTTGTCCAAGAAGAAAATTTCTTTCTGATTTCAAAACTGAATATCCTTATTTTGATGACAAATGGTTGAAATCATCATCTCAGGGGGAGTTAGAAAATTCACAAGTCATCTTTTTGTAAATTTCAAAACCCTTCTTGCATTTCATCAATTCCTTGCATGATGTCCTCATTCTAAAGTCTAGAATCACAAAATGAACCTTGAGTGATATATTATATATTTTTTTCACCTTACAACTATGTCTCTCAATCCACAGAAATTCAGATCTCTTCCTAAACTAAATGAAAATTTGTGTCTTGAACTTAAAACATTTCCTTGTTTGCAACTGATGACTGGATGTATTTGAATTCTATCTCACAAACTCTCCAAAATATTGTAAAATCCAACAGAGCAATGGCATTTGTGCTGAGAAACTGCACACCTTCACAATGAATGAAGTGCTATGTATGTCATGAGGCATTATTGCTAACTCTGTTCAAAGGGGATCCAAATTCAAAATAACTTCAAATTTAAGCAATTATGTGCTATGCTTTTTGATGATGACTGAGTAACTGGAAATATTGGCGTCTACAAAACGTATATTTTCATGTCGAAAGGTCATCATTTACCCCTTTGAGACTTGACAATGACTAAATCTTAAGTATCCAGGGACTATGGTGTGTAAAAAGCACTAGTACTTGAGTGAAAGAGATTTATATCATTTGATAGTTTGTTAAAAGAACAAAAATATGAAAATTATTGGAGATTTGTTTAGAAAGAATCATCTTCCTCCTTCATCAAGTTGTTATTTAAGTTTGTGTTTTACTTTCAACACAACTGTATTTAGTCTAGATGATATCTTTAATTCTTGAGAATTGAGAAACATGGTAGCTTTTGGTTGATTGTTAGATACATTATATCCCTCAATTTATCATTTTGTTGATTCAAGTCTTGGAATGCTAATATCCTGTTGGAAATTGTGTGAAACACTTGAACTGTGATGAATTTTTGCAAAATACAACAAATGAATTTTGAGGCCTCTTAAAAATCCTTGAAATGATAATTCCTCTCATTATTTATCATTATAAAGATGTCCCCAAATTTCTCAAAAATTTCCTCTCAAAACTTCAAATTTATTTCAAGGCTGTGTCGACACAATTCTCTCTCGTGTCGACACACAACCCCAGTCAGGTCGACACACCCTTCCTCATGTGTCGACACTGCCTTCTTGCCAGACCCTTTTCAAACCTTTCGGGTTCACCTTAAACCCTTGTTGTTCCTGCGGGGCAGTGTACCACTGCATCCCTTTTTGGGCATCAGATCGACCCGACGGCCCCATTTCCACTCCTTTCCAGCAAGAATTCCTCCAAATTCTCTCTAAATCGCATCAATCCTTCATCACCTCTCAATTCTTCCATTTCCTCTCCAAATTCCACTCCTCTTGCACCATGGTCCGCAAGCTGGGTCCCCGCCGTGGCGCAATGTAGTACCCTAGAATTTCTTTAAATGTATTCTGTTCATTGTGTGTTTATTTCTGCATAAATTGATTTCTGTTCTGTGTAGAACTAGGCGTCAAGATCATTGGACGTTAAAGCTTGTAAGCGGCAACATCGCATGCCGTTTATAGGATGTTAACGACGATAGGAATTGACGTTAATATTTTCTGAATTATTTTAATTATGGGCAAGAATATAAACGACATCAACGATGGACGTTTATATCTGGGATAAACGACAACCTATATTGACGTTAAGTCGACTTGCCTGTTTTTGAGCTTTCCGTTCCGGATCAAGGAAAACGGCCGTTTCGGGAAGGCTTTAATGAGCTGATCCGAGGCGGTTAGATCCGAGGGTCAGGGTTGGATTTGGCTTTTGCTTGAGAGGTCTTTATAAGACCAGATCTCGTAGGAAGAAAGAGGGTTTTTGCCTTGGTTCTGGAAGAGAGAAAGAGGGCCGAGGAAGGGATTTGCAGAGCGATCTGGTGCTTGTTCGTGCGGATTGAAGGCATCTTCACCGAGGAGAATCATAGGACTACGTGCCCAAAAGCTCATCCAGGCGGAGGAACTTCATCGGAGGAGGTTTCGGACTGCTTGAAGACGGAGGAAAGAACTGTCTCCCTAGCGAGACGGGCGTCTTCGAGCTCGGATTCGACACTCCATTAGGAGGGATTGAGGCAAGTTACATGGGGGATTTAGTTTAGGATATGATATACTAAGTAATTAACATTTTTCCGTATTTTTTTTAAAGCATGTAAACAACCTACGGGAAGGGTTAGAAACGTTGTCATTTCATGCAGGTATCTGTGTTTTTGTGTCTTAGAACTCGACGTCAAGGGTATTGCCGCCTATATTATGTAAACGGCAATATCGACTGCCGTCTAGTCCATCCCGAAATATATATGTATTTTCTATCTTTTTATATGTAAACGGCGCTATGTGCCGCCGTCGGTCTGTGTTAACGGCGCTATGTGCCGCCGCCTATAAATACTTAACGACAACGTATATGGACGTCGATTATAGTAAACGTCTTACCATTGACGTCAAGTTTACCAGAATTGTATATTTCCAGAAATCCGAGTGAATGGGTTTTAAATGCATAAATTATGAATGTATGCGTTTCAGCCATGTAAAATTAGAGTATGATAATGTTATGGACTGTCTATTTCTGTAATGTGTAGGTTCTATATATCTATATATAAATGAATTGATGAACATGCATAGTTACATGACAATAATGAAGGTTTAAATTGTATAAGATAAGTGCAATGATGTAAAAGAAAGCATGTTAATTGATGTTTAGATTACTGCAATAAATATGATGTGTCTGTTTCATGTAAAAATTGTGAGCTTTTCTCAATATTAAACCATGTTAGTTAGTTGATTTAATAGAGTTAATTTCATGAAAAATAGTTGCAGAAATCAGAAAATTATGAAATTTGGCATGTGTATTGTGATTACTGATTTCGAATTTTTGTTAAAATTTCAGAATTTTCAGACATGTGTACGTTCTGTTATAAATTTCTGAACCATATATTACACATAGAATTGAATAAAAATGAATGAAAATGCAAGAATGAAAATTTGTATCATGATAGAAATCTGTTGTACAGTAAATAGGACTTCAGAACTGAAAGTGTTGTACTTCGAAATATTGCATTGACTCATGTTAATTAGTATGAAATGAAATGTCACTATCTATTATATATGTTAGTGTATGCATTATAACAATGATGCCAATAAGACATTGCTATCTTAGAGATTCCTACAAGGAACTACACCGTAGATGCCCCTATGGTAATGGTTCACCTGCATGAAAAGAAATGAATCCGTGGGCAACGGATTGAAATCCTGGAGGTAGACTTGTTCTACTGGTCAAGGTGGGAAGGACTTTCCCCGGTTTTGCACAAATACCATGACTTCATCACCGCATTGCCTAGGTGATAAGTGAATGATAAATGACTACTGATCTCTAATTTAGTGTGGGCTATGTCTTGGCAACTATATGAAAATGACTACAAGTTACATGTCTATTTGTTCTACATGCTACAAGTTACATGTCTATTTGTTCTACATGCTACATACTACATGTTATATGCTCACATTCCTACATGTGAACTTGTTCAAAGAAATTCATGTTACATGTTGATGTTTAATATTACTACATGAAAATTATTATGTAAAAGAACAGATTCCATGAATAAGTAATTCCATGCTACATGAGAAACAGTTTTATTTCCTTAATAGTTAGTATCACTATGAAATGAATGATTGTCGATGGACATAGAACTATAGTAAGAAAAGTATATGATATCAATGAATGAAATTCTAATGTACTACCATGTTTTAAAATTTATATACTGTTAATATCTTGAACTGTCTTCCATGTGATTTGCTGGGTCTTGTAGACTCATACTTGCTTAACATTTCAGGAGAGCCACAGGATACGAAGGAGTTAGTGCAGACTGACTCAGAGCGGGAGGACGTGGAGACTTAGATGATATAGAGAGTTTTGAGTGAAAATTGTATGTGAGAATCTTATGTAATTTCCTTTATGCATCTGATCATTGAATTGTAATAGACTTTGGACTATTGTTATCTTTTATGCATTAGATTTGCTTTTGAATAAAATGCTGATTGCAAGTGTTTAATTCCATGGTCTGTTAATTATCATTGGAATTTAATAGTTATTTGTGTATATTTCAACCTGTATTGAAATTGTTGGATTCGTTCCACTGTAATACCTCTACTAGATCCAATGTGAGTTGGTGTAACTGTACTGGGTCTAAGAGGGGCGTTACAGAGATTGGTATCAGAGCGATCCAGGTTGAACATGTACATAAATAGAATATCAGTATTGTATTCATATTTCAAGTCTGCATAAAGAATTAGTCCAAGTCATGTAGAATGATAGGTTATTAAATAGGATGTTTATTTTGCAGACTATGGCGACTCGTGGACGTAGAGGAGCTGGCCCGGCTCGAGGTGATGAGTCAGCGGGTGATCAGCAGGCTCAGTACCAGACTGGTGTACCTTTGCCACCCCCACCACCACCTGTAGACTATGGAGCATTGATGCAAGGATTAGTGCATGCGATGCAGACTCAGGCTCAGACTACAGCGGCATTGCAGGCGCAGGTTCAGGTCAGTAGCTGCAAGAATTATTCAAGGTGTTAACTGAAAGAGTTGTCATCTGAGAGATGTTTTGGATTGTAGGCTCGAGCACCTGCTCAGGATGCAGTTTTTGGAGGAGTGCCTATGATGGAAAGATTTCGGAGGATGACCCCGCCTTTCTTTAAGGGGGAGAGTGATCCCATTCTTGCAGAGAGTTGGCTTAGAGAGACGGAGAAGATCTTTCGTGCCCTTCGTTGTGCGGAAGAGGAGAGAGTGTCCTTAGCTACTTATATGCTATAGGTAAAGATAGATTTTAAGGAGTTTATGGGTATTGGTTGGAATATATCTTAGATGTACTTACCTTCTTTTCAGGAGCGTGCCGATGTGTGGTGGTCCTCTGTACTACGCACACAGTTTGAGGATGGTGCTATGGAGGTCGCATGGACTGAATTCGTCCGTTTGTTCAAGGCGAAGTATATTCCAGAGCACGTGCAAGACCGCATGGAGCAGGAGTTTTTGACATTGACCCAGGGGTCAATGAGTGTACTTGAGTATGAGGCAAGATTTGCGGAGCTGGCCAAGTATGCGCCTCACATTGTGGCAGATGAGCGGAGGAAGGTAAAAAAATTTATCATGGGGTTGAAGCCGTCCCTGAGGACGAGGCTAGTGGCATTAGGACATAGTTCCATGGAGGAAGCCTTGTCAGCAGCTTGCATGCAGGAGGCGGAGATGGAAGTTTACCTTGAAGAGAAGAGAGCTTCTTTGAAAAGGCCAGCATCAGCTTTCCAGCGGTAGGATAACAAGAAGAAGACCCCAGTTTTTCAGCAGAGAGCAGTGGTTCCAGCGAGAGCAGCGGCACCGACTCCAGGCGGAGGTATGATTGCAGAGAAGCCAGTGTGTACCCAGTGCGGGAAGCGTCATGGAGGCGAGGTGTGTTGGGTGACTACTGGGAGATGCTTGAAATGTGGTGACAAGAACCACAAGATCAGAGATTGTCCGAAGATGGCGCAGCAGACTGCAGCGGCAGCAGCACCAGCAGCAGCGAGACCGGCACCGAGAGCAGCAGGGAAACCGAGGGCTCCGGCTCGAGTGTTTGCCTTGGCTAGAGACGAGGCAGAGTTGGCAGAGCACGTCACTGAAGGTACAATTCTAATTATGGGAATGCATGCTAGAGTCTTATTTGATACCGGTGCTACGCATAGTTTTGTTTCCGAGAGATTTGCCAAGGTCTTGACTAAGGAGAATGGTCTAGTTCCGGAATAGTTGGAGGTTCCCTTGTCTGTTCATACTCCAGCAGGAACTATCTTGACCGAGCAGTGTTTTTCGTCGATTTCTGTGTGCATTGAGGAGCAAGTTTTGCCTGGTAGATTCTATTTGCTGAAGATGAAGGATTATGATGCTATCTTGGGGTTTGATTGGCTCGAGGAGCATTATGCTCTGATGGATTGTCGGCGGAAGCTCATTGTTTTTCGGATTCCGAGAAAGGAGGAGTTTGTTCACCCTTTACCCAAGATCATGTCGGGTAAGTTTGTGATTTCGGCTTTGAAGGCATCTCGGATGTTGAGCAAGGGTTGTTCGGGTTTTCTGGCTAGTGTGGTTGTGACCGAGGATTCGAAGAAGGCTCTTTCTGTCGAGAATATTGAGGTGGTTAAAGATTTCAGCGATGTCTTTCCTGAAGATTTGTTGGGTTTGCCACCTGCAAGGGAGTTAGAGTTTGGCATTGAGCTCGTACCTGGCACAGCACCTATTTCCATTGCACCTTATCGCATGGCACCAGCAGAATTGGCAGAATTGAGGAAGCAGCTGCAGGAATTACTTGATAAGGGCTTCATCAGGCTGAGCATTTCGCCTTGGGGAGCACCTGTTCTTTTTGTGAAGAAGAAGGATGGATCGATGAGGTTGTGCATAGATTACCGTAAGCTTAACCAGGTAACTGTTAAAAACAAGTACCCTTTACCTCGTATTGATGACTTGTTTGATCAGTTGAGAGGAGCTTCTGTATTCTCTAAGATTGATCTGCGTTCTGGCTATCATCAACTCCGAATTAAGCCGGAAGATTCTGCTAAGACGGCTTTTAGGACAAGATATGGCCATTATGAGTTCCTTGTCTTATCCTTTGGTTTGACAAATGCTCCAGCAGTTTTCATGGATTTGATGAATAGAGTTTTTCGGCAGTATCTGGATTCTTTTGTGGTAGTCTTCATTGATGATGTGTTGATTTATTCGCCCGATGAAGAGTCTCATAGAGAGCATCTGAAGATCGTGTTGAGTGTCCTGAGGGAGCATAAGTTGTATGCTAAATTCAGCAAGTGCAACTTCTGGATGAAAGAAGTCCATTTCTTGGGTCATGTTATATCTGGAGAAGGCATGTCTGTAGATCCAGCTAAGGTGCAAGCTGTTCTTGATTGGGAAACACCGAGATCTTCGGCTGACATCAGGAGTTTTCTCGGTTTGGCTGGCTACTATAGGAGATTCATCGAAGGATTTTCATCTATTGCGGCGACTTTGACGAGGTTGACAAGGAAAGGAGTCAAGTTTGAGTGGTCAGAGGCTTGTGAAAGGGCGTTCCAGGAATTAAAGGCTCGTTTGACCTCAGCGCCAGTGCTTGTTTTTCCCAATGATGTAGATTCTTTCTCTATCTACACAGATGCTTCGAAGATTGGGCTTGGTTGTGTTCTGATGCAGGATGGTCGAGTTGTGGCGTATACTTCTAGGCAACTTAAGGAGCATGAGCGCAACTACCCGACGCATGACTTGGAGTTAGCAGCTGTGGTCTATGCTTTGAAAATCTGGAGGCACTATCTATATGGAGTTAGATTTGAGCTCTTCTCAGACCACAAGTGTCTCAAATACCTGTTCTCGCAGAAGGAGTTGAATCTGAGGCAGCGGAGGTGGATAGTGTTGCCCAGCTAGCTAGCCCAGAGGGGGGGGGGTGAATGGGTTAATAAAACTTCGATCTTTGATTAAAACCTGTTTACTGAAAAGATTGCACACTTTAATAACAAGGTTAGAGTTAGAACAAACAAGATAACAATCACACAAAACACATCCACAAGACACAAGGATTTTATCCTGGTTCGGAACTCCTCTCCACAGGAGACCTACGTCCAGTCCCTGAGCAATACCTCAGGATTTTACTATCAAGGGTACAATCCCCCTTAAGGATCCTTACACCCAGCCTCAACTGGTCTTCCTTCAGCCTGAAGGGAACAACAACCACCCTGGATACCACCAGGTCTTCCTTCGTCCAGAAGGGAACAACAACCACCCTAGATACCACCAGGTCTTCCTTCGTCCAGAAGGGAACACAAACTAATCAGAAAAAGGTTGTGAAAACAGGCTTCAGATTCTAGCTTGACCAGCTACAACCTGAAGCTCCTAAGCCCCCGAGAGAGAAAGAGATTTAACAAGGTTTTTCTCTCCAAGGACCACACAGGCTCTTACAAATGAGAGGATTCCTTTTGAGCACAGAGAGCTAAGAGCTTAGAACCAGGTTTGGAGTGGAGGCTTCGCTCTTCTTCAAGGTTCTAAAGATTGTGAGAGATGGATTTCCTTCTTCTTCTGAAATCAAGCGATGTTACGCCCTCTATCTTTTTCTTTTCGTCTTGAGTCTTCTATTTAAACTGCTGATTCAAATTCGAACGTTGAAGTGTCCGTTGTCTCTTATCCTTGTGTACGTTAGACTGGTTACTGAGGAAGCTTCTGATCGTCAGTCTTTTATCCTGGTGTACACGCCAAAGAGATGTCATAGAACTTTGTATCTTGTGTCCAACGTTGTCCAGAAGAGTCTTGTCAGATATCTGTAAGCATAACATCAATAAATAGAAGACAGCTAGGACTGCTGTCTATTGTTAGTTGAGATGGAACAGATATTGCAGTATATAGCAAAGCTCCTTTCTGTATAAAAAGTACGTAGACAGAGTAGCATCCAAGAAGTACGTAGACAGAGTAGCATAGAAATTGTCTGCATGCATGGGAGATACGATCGGAGAGCATTTAATGCATAGCAGTCAACGGACAAGATATGACTTTGACTTTTCAACGCTTATTAAAAAGCATTATACTGATGTATCAAGAAATTCGATAAAAAGAATCTTGCTGACTTCATAACTTATGAAATCGTTAAGAATTATAGCAAGTCGTTATGAACTGTAAAGAAATCGTTGTGATAACTTATGAAGCCGTTACAACAGGCAAGTCGTTGCGAGTTCTAAAGAAATCGTTGCAAGAAATCGTTATGACTAATAAAGAAGTCGTTACGCGAAATCGTTATGACTAATAAAGAAGTCGTTACGCGAAATCGTTATGACTAATAAAGAAGTCGTTACGCGAAATCGTTATGACTAATAAAGAAGTCGTTACACGAAATCGTTATGAATAATAAAGAAGTCGTTACGCGAAATCGTTATGACTAATAAAGAAGTCGTTACGCGAAATCGTTATGACTAATAAAGAAGTCGTTACGCGAAATCGTTATGACTAATAAAGAAGTCGTTACACGAAATCGTTATGACTAATAAAGAAGTCGTTACGCGAAATCGTTATGACTAATAAAGAAGTCGTTACGCGAAATTGTTATGACTAGAGAGTCGTTGCGAGTTCTAAAGAAATCGTTACGAGGTCTAAAGAAGTCGTTACGGCTAGAGAGTCGTTGCGAGTTCTAAAGAAATCGTTACGAGGTCTAAAGAAGTCGTTACGGCTAGAGAGTCGTTGCGAGTTCTAACGAAATCGTTACGAGGTCTAAAGAAGTCGTTACGGCTAGAGAGTCGTTGCGAGTTCTAAAGAAATCGTTACGGTAACGATTTGAGCGTTCCGGTCAAGGAGGAAGTCGATCTGCTTATCAAAGAAGTCGTTACAGGGACTTGGATAGAAATGATGGGACTTACCAGATTGTCTTGATCTTCCATTTTTCTTTTGCTTCCTGTTCTCAAGGCTCAAGAAATCCATTAGTGTTATTTTGTTAATCATCAAAATTAATATATAAATAAATGGAAATATTTATTATGGGGACAGTTTGGTCATCAATCTCCCCCTTTTTGATGATGACAAAATATACTAAACATCAGACAAAGAATGAAATATGTTTTTCAGATTTACGTTAGTTGTCTCCCCCATTTTGTCATTAGGCAAAAAGATAAACTGTGAGACAAAGAAGAGAGAAAGATTTTTATTAAGAGGGAGAAAGATAATACAAAGGAGATAGCAAGGAGGCATGCTGTGAGATAACAGCCCATGCCTTGATCTCAAGATCCTCAAAAATTTGCAGAAACACGCCAAAGGTAACTGAGAAGGAGGGTCCCATGGAAGGGATGTTCCTCTGAATGTAGAGTTGCCTTTGCTGCTCTATGAACTCTCCATACTGAGTTTTGACCAAAATGAATCTGAAGTAAGTACTCTTGCCAAAACTGGCCCTATGGAGAAATCTGTCCAAGGAAATTGGATAGTGAAGTTGTTGATTTAACAGATCCTGCTTTAGGGCATAGAAGGCAGAATATCTAGCTGCCCATACAGCATAGAGCTCTGGTATGGGTGCGATGGAATTGAGATCCATAAAGGCTTCTGCAGAAAGAGCAGGCTTCCTCTGACTAACTAGATCTTGATTGATAGCTTCCAATTGCTGATAAGAGGCCCGATATAGAAGCTCCCATTCTGATGAGGTGAGTCGTTCACACTCAGAAATGAGTGGAGCTAAGGTCAGAGAAGAGATGCGGCCAGAGTGATATTCTCTGAAGATGAACCGCAAGAAGGAGGGAGATCGGCCCTGCTTGGCTGACATCCGGCCCAGCTGCCTTGCAAACATATCTAGAGCGAGAGATCCAGCATCTGAATTAAACACTAACGAGTGCAGCTTCGGCAGAAGAACTGGAAACTCAACCTTGAAGGAGACAAAGTCTACTGTAAGAGGAAGGTTGAGAGGGGTCTCTGATTGCAGCACAGTAATCTGCGAGTTGAACTGGCAAAACTGAACTTCTGGAATTTTGTTCAAGTAGCAGAAGTCACTGTACAGCTGAAAGGCTCTGGCAACGCGAATTTCCTTCAAAATGAAGGATCCCCAAGAGTTCTTGTGCTGGAAGATAAACCACTCAGAGAAGGTGAGTGGGTGAGCTCTGAGAGAGAGGGATTCGGCCCTTGCAGTCAGGTATTTTGAGTACTGAGCCTTGTTTCCTTTGATAGCTGCCCACTGATCTTCAGTCTTGAACTCAGTGCCCTCAAAGATTTTGGATTTGAAAGCTTGAGATATCTGAGTAAAGGGAAGAACAATGGCCAGGTGTTCGGAGAGGTTGAGAAAAGGAATACCATAAATGGTAGAAAGAATGCATTTCTGGAGGTATTCTTTGTAGATAGGTCTTCTCTTAGGATCAAGGGTAAGAGAGTACCATAAAGGAGGGTAGAGAGAAGCAGAAGGAGTGCTTAGAGAGGAAGATGTTTTTCTCTTTTTCAAGACAGGACTAGGAGGGTCAGTCCTGTGAATGTGAGAGGCTGTGGAAAGAATGGTGAGGAGAGTGTTCCTTTCAAAATGGTCTGGAACATTGGTGTCAAAAATACCAAGAGGCAGAGGTTTCACTGGAGGAAAGGTAATAGAATTAGGAGGAGTAGGAGGATAGAAAAAGTGTTTAGGATTAAAGGAAGAGGTTGGTTGAGGATGAGATGTTTGGGTTTTAATAGGTGAAGGTTGAGGAGTTAATGAGGATGAAGCTGAGATGAGAGCTGGAGTAGGTGAGAAGGAGGGTTGAGAGGAAGTAGAGGATGAGGAAGGTTGGGTGCGAGGCATGGGATGTTTTATGGTTGGTGGAGCAGGAGGTGCAGTAGGAGGAGATGAAGGTGTGGAGAGGGTTGGAGTGGCAAGAGATGAAGTATCAGGGGCCTTGGAGACTGACACTGGCTCTTTTCCTCTGGCCTGACTTTCTCTGACTGCAGGAGAGGGTCCTGAAGACCCTGAGGCTGCCACTGGTCCGGGTGACCCTACAACTGATGGCCCTGATGGCCCTGACCCTTGAACTGGCGGCCCTGTTGGCCCTGAGACTTCTGCTGGAGGCCCTGGTGGCCTAGGAACTTCAGCTGGACTGCTCTGAGTAGGTGCAGGAGGGACACCACTAGACTTTGAAAGATGAGCCAGCAAATTCTTCATATCAGACATTTCTTTATTGAAATACCTCATTGCATTTCTTATTGAGGATACGTCTGAGGAGGTTGAAACTTGAGTTGAAACAATTTCTTGTATACCAGACTGAACTGATGCCAAGATCTCTCCTTGGGCTTTTAACAAGGCCATAACATGCTTCAATTTTACTTTCCTATGGCCCTTCCTTGACCTCCTGTGAACAACTCTTTTCTGCTTACTTGGCTGAGAGACAGGCTCCTCAAGATTTATAGTTGCACTTGGGCCTTCACTAACATCAACCAAGGCTGGAGCTGGAGTTTCCTGAGTAGGTGCAGCTTTCTCAGAAAAGGCTTCCTTCTCTGTCTTTTCACTCTCAGCATGCTCCCCCTGAATGGGAGCAGGGACTTCAATACTTTCTTGCTCCCCCTGAGCAGGAGCTTCTTCCAAGACAACATCTTCATCAGGTTCACCAAAAGCTCGAGCTTCGGATTGGCATCCCACAGCTGACTCAACTGGTTCTTGCTCTGCTGGACTTGCTGCTGCTTGCTCTACTTCTACTGCTTCTGGAATATCTGCAATAACTGCTTCTCCTTCAGCCACAGAGGATTTCGACCAAACTCCTTCTTGCACTGAAAAGCCACTTTTCTTCAGGTTTCTGGACCTTATAGACTGGCCCATCTTTTCAGCTACCGCACCTGACAGATCTACTCCAAAGTGCTGGAAAATCTTGGTCAGAAGATGGGCATATGGAAGGGAAACATTCAACTTGCTCTTTGTTTCCCATAACTGAGCATGTGCAAACATCATTCGCTCAATCATCACTGCGGCCAGGTTTATCTCTTTGTTCTGGATTGCCCAGAACATTATGTCCGAATCTGCCCTAGTGCATGAGGAAAAGGTAGCACTACGGGGAACTAAGATTTGGCAGACTATGAAGTGAAGCAATCGGTTGAACGCGGACATCTGATTAATATCAAGCTTCCCATCCTTCAACTTAAATCCTGGACCGATAATCCCGAGACCTTTGACTTCATCATTCACAGAGTGAATGCCACTAAATCCCGAGGTCTTTACTCCAAACAGATCACGCAACAGCTCATGGGTTATTCTGATTTGGATACCCTTGACAGAGGAAACAAGGGATCCATCTGCTTCTGACTTCAGACAGATGTAGAAGGCTTTTACCAAGTCCGGGTAGCTTACCTCACTGAAGGTGACCACATCCATCCACTGCGATCTTCTTAGAGTATCAACTAGCCTGGCCATGCCACTCTTCTCAAGATTCTGAACATCCACTGCCTTATTTCCGCAAATCTTTGTCTTCACAAAAGTAAATCTTTCTTGCTCCCTTGGGGATAAATACTCAGCACTGTAGCCCCCAACACTTCCGGAGATCAACGGAGCGGCCATGGGTGCAGAGAAGAAAAGATTCTGGAAGAGAGGATGATGGAAGGGACGGAAGTTCTCGAAGGAGTTCTTCGCGGGAAGAGAAGAAGGCTTCGAAAGATGCAGAGAGTCGATCCCAAAATCGTTAGGGCATCAGCTTTGGGTGAACAGATAGAGAATAAAAAGGGTAAAGGTGGAAGACGAATCGATCTCAAAGCGATTTGGGTAAATAATATTACTTTAATGACAGGAGGAGCGCCAAAAGGCGGCAAAGGTAGAAAGCGACAAAAAGGTTTGACAAGTCAAACAACTTTCTACACAGAAGCGGTCAAAGCATGTAGATAACTAGTTTTGTTTAACTTTAACGGAGAGAGAACTTTTCATTTAATCTGAAAATTTATATGTCAATAAAATCACAGAAATTCTTTCACAAATTGCACATCCCTAGTTCCCTTCTAAGAGATGTAAATCTCTCTTCAGGTAGGGCTTTTGTGAAGATATCTGCCAATTGACCATTTGTATCTATAAACGAAATTTCTAAATTACCACTAGCTACATGGTCTCGAATAAAATGATATCTTACCTCAATGTGTTTCGTCCTTGAGTGTTGAACTGGATTTTTGGTGAGGTTGATGGCACTTGTATTATCACACAATAGAGGAATTGATTTGATGTGAATGCCGAAATCTTCAAGTTGTTGCTTTATCCAAAGAAGTTGTGTACAGCAACTTCCAGCAGCAACATATTCCGCCTCAGCTGTTGATAGAGCTACTGAATTTTGTTTCTTGGATGTCCATGATATTAAGCATCCTGAAAAAAACTGACAACATCCACTGGTGCTCTTTCTATCTACTTTGCAACCAGCATAATCAGCATCTGAATATCCTATTAGATTTATCTCACAAGATCTAGGATACCAGAGACCTAAATCATGAGTTCTAGCTAAATATCTAAATATTCTTTTTACAGAGATTAAGTGAGACTCTCTAGGGTCTGCCTGATATCTAGCACACATGCATACACTGAACAAAATGTCTGGTCTACTGGCAGTTAAGTAAAGTAATGATCCTATCATACCTCGATAATTCTTTTGATCTACCCTTTTACCTTTTTGATCACTGTCCATTCTGGTTGATGTGCTCATTGGAGTTGATAATGGCTTTGCATCTTCAAATCCAAATTTCTTCAACAGCTCTTTGGTGTACTTTGCTTGACAGATATGAGTGCCATCCTTCCCTTGCTTGATTTGCAATCCAAGGAAGTAGCTTAACTCCCCCATCAAGCTCATTTCGAATTCTCCCTGCATAAGCTTTTCAAAGTACTTGCAAAGAGATTCATCAGTAGATCCAAAAATAATATCATCCACATAGATTTGTACAAGAAGTATATGTTTAACCTTAGATTTTATAAATAATGTACTATCTACTTTACCTCTAGTGAAACCATGATTTAATAAGAAATTACTGAGCCTTTCATACCAGGCTCTAGGAGCTTGCTTTAGACCATATAAAGCCTTATGTAGTTTAAATACATGATTTGGAAATTCAGAGTCGTCAAAACCTGGAGGTTGTTCAACATAAACTTCCTCCTTGATGAAACCATTTAAAAAGGCTGATTTGACATCCATTTGAAAAAGTTTTAAATCAAGTGCGGATGCATAAGCAAGTAAAATCCTAATAGCCTCAAGTCTAGCTACAGGTGCATAAGTTTCATCGAAATCTATGCCTTCCTCTTGGGAGTAGCCTTGAGCCACCAATCTGGCTTTGTTCCTTAAGATTATTCCAGACTCATCCAGTTTATTTCTGAACACCCATTTGGTGCCAATAACTGAATGATTGGATGGTCTAGGAACAAGTGACCATACTTGGTTTCTCTTGAACTGATTTAGTTCATCTTGCATGGCTAGTATCCAAGATTCATCAGATAAAGCTTCATTGACTGTCTTAGGTTCTACTTGAGAGACAAATGCTAAATAGTCGCATGGAATTACATTACCTCTAGTTCTTACCCCTACAGATGGATCACCAATGATGTTTTCAGGAGGGTGATCTTTCTGATGTCTCCATTCCTTTGGAAGATCTTTATGTTGGATTTCTGTTTGCTGCAGTTCTTCCAGAGTTGGATCCTCTTTGTCCTTAATTGAAGTTTTCTTTAATTTTTCGGACAGGACATCTGCATCATCAATGTCACTAATTTCTTCCTTTTTCAAGGAAGGGTTAGATTCATCAAAAATAACATGTACTGATTGTTCAATTAATAAGGAACGTTTATTGAAAACTCTATAACCTTTAGGTTTAGAGGAATACCCCATGAAAATGCCTTCATCTGATTTGGCATCCAACTTACCAATGTTCCTTTTTCCATTGTTATGGATGAAGCAAGGACATCCAAATATTCTGAAATGGCTAATCTTTGGCTTCTTTTCTTTGTAGAGTTCATAAGCAGTCTTTTTCAGAATTGGCCTGATCATCACTCTATTTATGATATAACATGCAGTGTTGATAGCTTCGGCCCAGAAATATCTTGGCAGATCATATTCTGATAACATTGATCTTGCCATATCCAAAAGAGTTCTGTTTTTCCTCTCAGCAATTCCATTCTGTTGAGGTGTCCTTGGAGCTGAGAAGTTGTGCTCAATTCCTTGATCATCACAGAACTTCGTAAACTTTTCATTCTGAAACTCACCACCATGATCTGATCGAATAGAGACAATTGAGAATTTCTGATCTTTCTGAACTTTCTTACTGAAGCTGACAAAATTCTCAAATGTGTCATCTTTGTGCTCTAAAAAGGATACCCAAGTGAATCTTGAATAATCATCAACTATTACAAATCCAAAATTCTTTCCTCCCAAACTGGTAGTCCTCATTGGCCCAAATAAATCCATGTGAAGTAGTTCTAAGGGCTTTGAGGTGGTTACTACAGTCTTTGATTTGAAGGAGCTCTTGGTGTGCTTTCCTCTTGCACAAGGTCTGCAAATGCTATCCAATCTGAAATTTACCTTTGGCAGTCCTTCAACTAGTTTTCTTTTTCTGAGCTTGTTCAGCCCATCCAAGCTGCAGTGGCCCAATCTTCTGTGCCACAACTCAGTTGATTTATCTTTGCTAGCTGCCAAACACACATCTTGATCCTTGAGTTCATCGAGATATAGAACATACAAATTTCTTTCTCTGTAGGCTTCAAATATGACTGCACCATCCTTTAAGATACTGCATTTTGATTCTTGAAACTGAATTTGATGGCCTTTGTCACACAACTGGCTGATGCTGATGAGATTGTGCTTTAACCCTTTGACCAGCATTACATCCTTTATGACTGATTTTCCTTTGATGTTCACAGACCCGCTTCCTATCACAGTCCCTTTTCCATTATCTCCATAGGTGACTGTACCTTCTTCAGCTTGGAGATCAACAAATATCTTCTTGTTGCCTGACATATGCCTTGAGCACCCACTATCCAAATACCATTTGGATGCTCGAGGGTTAACCTGAAATGAGAACATCAAGCTTTAGGTACCCAAATTCTTTTTGGGTCCTGATTGGTTAGTATCATCAACTTTACCTTTTAATATCCATTTTTTATGTCTTGTTGGGCATGTCATTTTAATATGTCCTAACTTGTTGCAGTGACTGCAGCAGGATAACTTAGTTACTTTTTCTATGTATTTGAAATCAGCTTTGTATGCTACATCTTGTTCAGGTACAAATTTTGGTGTTGGATATGTTTTAGGGTATATTATGGTTTCTTCATTATCTGGGGGTGTATATCCTAATCCATTTTTCTTTTTACCCGATCTCCTAGCACCTTTTAATATTAAAGAGTTTTTACCATTGGTAAATTTTCTAGGGTGCTTGCTAGTGTATTGTTTTCTTCATTTAATTCATTTACAGTTTTTCTTAAATCATCTGAGTTTTCCTGTTTTTCTAGGTCAGTGATTTTTCTGTTCTTGTCTTTTAAATTTTCACATAATAGTTCATTTCTTCTCTTAAGCTCAACTATTTGTTTTTCTAGTTCTTCGTTTTCAGATTTTAAATCTGAGTTGGTATTTTCGAGACATGTGATATTTTTCTTGCTTAGCTTAAGTAGTTTACACACTTCTTTATACTTATTGTAGAGTTCATTAAATGCACTTTCCAAATTATCCGAATCTGAGTCATTACAGGAATCGAAAGAAGAATCAGATGTTACCTTATCCTCGGTATTCGCCATGAGAGCCAAGTTGGCTTCTTCACCTTCACTGCTCGAGCTTGACTCACTATCTGAGTCGCTGCTGTTGTCCCATGCAGCTGCCATGGCTTTCTTTTTGAATCTTCTGAACTTCTTGGAGCTGTCCTTCTTCTTGTGATCATTTTTCTTTAACATTGGACAGTCTGCCTTGATATGTCCAGGTTTCTTGCATTCATAGCAAAGTGGCTCATTCCTCTTCTGATCTTTTCCATCTGGTCTCTTGAGATCTTTGTTTTTCTTGAAGTACCTCCTACCAGACTGGAACTTCTTTTTCTTTGCCAAGATTCTCTGCAATCTTCTTGAGAGCATGGCTTCTTCATCATCACTACTTTGCTATCTTCACTGTTATCTAAGGATTCTTCTGATGAGTCCCCATTAGCTTTAAGCGCATTTGACTGCTTCTTTCTACTGGAGGATTCTCCTAGTCTTTCCATGTTTATTTCATGGGCCATGAGAGACCCAATGAGTTTTTCTACTGACATTCTCTTAAGATCATTAGCTTCTTCGATAGCTGTGACCTTTGCCGTCCATGAAGATGGCAGGGATCTGAGAATCTTCCTTACCATATCTGCATTTTCAAATGACTTTCCTAGACTTGCTAGGCCATTAGTAATGTCAGTAAATCTACTAAACATTTGGGTAATAGACTCACCTGTTTGCATTTGAAATCTTTCATACTGAGTGACAAGAATGTCAATTCTTGTCTCCTTTACTTTGTCTGTACCTTCATATGTGATCTTTAACTTTTCCCACATTTCCATGGAGGATTTGCATGCTGAAACTCTGTTGAACTCTTTCTTGCTTAGAGCACAACATAGAATGCTCTTAGCTTTACAGTTCAAGGAGATTTTCTTTCTATCTTCATCTGTCCATTGTGCTTTCTCATTTGTGACGACCAGATCACCTTCTTCCACTATTGACCAGATTTGATAATCGTGGCCTTGTAGAAAGTATTCCATCCTGGTCTTCCAATACGTATAATCTTCACCATCGAACAAGGAGGTCTGTTGACAGACTGACCTTCGAAGTGACTTTGGGCTGCCATTGATCTTTGCTCTTCAGATCGTTGGATCTTCTTCTTTGTCGAAGAGACGGGCTCTGATACCACTTGTTGCCCAGCTAGCTAGCCCAGAGGGGGGGGGTGAATGGGTTAATAAAACTTCGATCTTTGATTAAAACCTGTTTACTGAAAAGATTGCACACTTTAATAACAAGGTTAGAGTTAGAACAAACAAGATAACAATCACACAAAACACATCCACAAGACACAAGGATTTTATCCTGGTTCGGAACTCCTCTCCACAGGAGACCTACGTCCAGTCCCTGAGCAATACCTCAGGATTTTACTATCAAGGGTACAATCCCCCTTAAGGATCCTTACACCCAGCCTCAACTGGTCTTCCTTCAGCCTGAAGGGAACAACAACCACCCTGGATACCACCAGGTCTTCCTTCGTCCAGAAGGGAACAACAACCACCCTGGATACCACCAGGTCTTCCTTCGTCCAGAAGGGAACACAAACTAATCAGAAAAAGGTTGTGAAAACAGGCTTCAGATTCTAGCTTGACCAGCTACAACCTGAAGCTCCTAAGCCCCCGAGAGAGAAAGAGATTTAACAAGGTTTTTCTCTCCAAGGACCACACAGGCTCTTACAAATGAGAAGATTCCTTTGAGCACAGAGAGCTAAGAGCTTAGAACCAGGTTTGGAGTGGAGGCTTCGCTCTTCTTCAAGGTTCTAAAGATTGTGAGAGATGGATTTCCTTCTTCTTCTGAAATCAAGCGATGTTACGCCCTCTATCTTTTTCTTTTCGTCTTGAGTCTTCTATTTAAACTGCTGATTCAAATTCGAACGTTGAAGTGTCCGTTGTCTCTTATCCTTGTGTACGTTAGACTGGTTACTGAGGAAGCTTCTGATCGTCAGTCTTTTATCCTGGTGTACACGCCAAAGAGATGTCATAGAACTTTGTATCTTGTGTCCAACGTTGTCCAGAAGAGTCTTGTCAGATATCTGTAAGCATATCATCAATAAATAGAAGACAGCTAGGACTGCTGTCTATTGTTAGTTGAGATGGAACAGATATTGCAGTATATAGCAAAGCTCCTTTCTGTCCAAGAAAAAGTACGTAGACAGAGTAGCATAGAAATGGAAGATATTGTCTGCATGCATGGGAGATACGATCGGAGAGCATTTAATGCATAGCAGTCAACGGACAAGATATGACTTTGACTTTTCAACGCTATTAAAAAGCATTATACTGATGCATCAAGAAATTCGATAAAAAGAATCTTGCTGACTTCATAACTTATGAAATCGTTAAGAATTATAGCAAGTCGTTATGAACTGTAAAGAAATCGTTGTGATAACTTATGAAGCCGTTACAACAGGCAAGTCGTTGCGAGTTCTAAAGAAATCGTTGCAAGAAATCGTTATGACTAATAAAGAAGTCGTTACGCGAAATCGTTATGACTAATAAAGAAGTCGTTACGCGAAATCGTTATGACTAATAAAGAAGTCGTTACGCGAAATCGTTATGACTAATAAAGAAGTCGTTACACGAAATCGTTATGAATAATAAAGAAGTCGTTACGCGAAATCGTTATGACTAATAAAGAAGTCGTTACGCGAAATCGTTATGACTAATAAAGAAGTCGTTACGCGAAATCGTTATGACTAATAAAGAAGTCGTTACACGAAATCGTTATGACTAATAAAGAAGTCGTTACGCGAAATCGTTATGACTAATAAAGAAGTCGTTACGCGAAATCGTTAGACTAGAGAGTCGTTGCGAGTTCTAAAGAAATCGTTACGAGGTCTAAAGAAGTCGTTACGGCTAGAGAGTCGTTGCGAGTTCTAAAGAAATCGTTACGAGGTCTAAAGAAGTCGTTACGGCTAGAGAGTCGTTGCGAGTTCTAAAGAAATCGTTACGGTAACGATTTGAGCGTTCCGGTCAAGGAGGAAGTCGATCTGCTTATCAAAGAAGTCGTTACAGGGACTTGGATAGAAATGATGGGACTTACCAGATTGTCTTGATCTTCCATTTTTCTTTTGCTTCCTGTTCTCAAGGCTCAAGAAATCCATTAGTGTTATTTTGTTAATCATCAAAATTAATATATAAATAAATGGAAATATTTATTATGGGGACAGTTTGGTCATCAGATAGATCATGAAGACTATGATTTTGATCTGTCTTACCATCCAGGAAAGGCCAATGTAGTGGCAGATGCGTTGAGCAGGAAAGACAGATGATGGGCAAGACTGGAAGATGCTAGATGAAGTTTCAAGTTCTTTAGCTGTCCTAGAACCTCAATTGTGTAAATCGTTCATGGCACAGTAGTCTTTGAGATCTCTATTCTGATGGGTCATTGCGTTGCAGAAAGATGATCTGTTGTTGCAGGAGTTGGTTGGAAAGAGTGGAGTTACAGAGATGAAGATGATGTAATTCGGTTGAATTTAGGGTTTGTGTCCCTAATAATATTGATCTGAGGAAGGAAATTTGGAGGAGGCTCATAGATCCCAGTTCTCTATTCTCCAGGCAGTGGGAAGATGTATAAGGATCTGAAGCGTTTCTTTATGGTGGTCTGGCATGAAGCGAGATGTGGCTGATGTTGTGGCAAAGTGTCTGATTTGTCAGCAGGTGAAGGCAGAGCGTCAACGACCTTCAGGTTTGATGCAGAGGCTAGATATCCCTCAGTGGAAGTGGGAGCAAGTGACCATGGACTTTGTATCCGGATTGCCTAGATCGGCTAGAGGAAATGATTCCATTTGGGTGATCGTTGATAGATTTTCGAAGAGTGCTCATTTCCTTGCCATGAAGAAGAAGCAGTCTGTTGAGAGCTTGGCCAGGCTGTACATTGATAATATTGTGAAGCTGCATGGGATTCCGAAGTCGATTATCTCAGATCGTGATCCGAGATTCACTTCCAGGTTTTGGCAGAGTTTGTAGCAAGCTTTTGGCAGTCAGTTGAAGTTGAGTTCGGCATTTCATCCGCAAACGGATGGACAGTCCGAGAGGACTATTCAGACGTTGGAAGATATGCTTCGAGCTTGTGTTTTAGAATGGAAAGGGGATTGGGAGCGCCATCTATCTCTTGTGGAATTTGCTTATAATAACAGTTTCCATTCGAGCATAGGTATGGCACCTTTTGAAGCTTTGTACGGAAGACCCTGTAGATCCCCTTTGTGTTGGGAGGAGTCAGGAGATCGACATCTGGTTGGACCTGAAGTAGTGCAAGAAACTTCAGCAAAGATTCAGATGATTGTGCAGAAAATAAAAGTGGCTCAGGATCGTCAAAAGAGTTATGCAGATGCAAGAAGAAAGGATTTGGCATTCGAGGTTGGAGACCATGTTTTCCTTAAGGTTTCGCCAACCAGAGGTGTAGTAAGATTCGGAAAGAGGGGTAAGCTGAATCCGAGATTCGGTGGACCCTTTGAAATTCTGAAGAAGATTGGGAATGTGGCATACCAGTTAGCTTTGCCACCATCTTTAGCAGCGGTGCATCCAGTATTTCATGTTTCCATGTTGAGGCAGTATGTTAGAGATCCGGCCCATATGATCAGTTATGAGCCGATTCAGTTGCAGCCAGATTTGTCTTATGCTGAGCAACCTGTGGAGATTCTGGACAGGAAGGTGCAAGAATTAAGATCAAAATCCATTCCATTTGTGAAGATTCTATGGAGGAACTTCTCACGTGAAGACGCAACGTGGGAGCTTGAAGAAAGAATGAAGAAGCTTTATCCATCCTTGTTCGGTGAGTAACTTAACTCAATCTCGAGGACGAAGATTATTTAAGGGAGAGAGGATGTAGTACCCTAGAATTTCTTTAAATGTATTATGTTCATTGTGTGTTTATTTCTGCATAAATTGATTTCTGTTCTGTGTAGAACTAGGCGTCAAGATCATTGGACGTTAAAGCTTGTAAGCGGCAACATCGCATGCCGTTTATAGGATGTTAACGACGATAGGAATTGACGTTAATATTTCTGAATTATTTTAATTATGGGCAAGAATATAAACGACATCAACGATAGACGTTTATATCTGGGATAAACGACAACCTATATTGACGTTAAGTCGACTTGCCTGTTTTGAGCTTTCCGTTCCGGATCAAGGAAAACAGCCGTTTCGGGAAGGCTTTAATGAGCTGATCCGAGGCGTTTAGATCCGAGGGTCAGGGTTGGGTTTGGCTTTGCTTGAGAGGTCTTTATAAGACCAGATCTCGCAGGAAGAAAGAGGGTTTTTGCCTTGGTTCTGGAAGAGAGAAAGAGGGCCGAGGAAGGGATTTGCAGAGCGATCTGGTGCTTGTTCGTGCGGATTGAAGGCATCTTCACCGAGGAGAATCATAGGACTACGTGCCCAAAAGCTCATCCAGGCGGAGGAACTTCATCGGAGGAGGTTTCAGACTGCTTGAAGACAGAGGAAAGAACTGTCTCCCTGGCGAGACGGGCTTCTTCGAGCTCGGATTCGACACTCCATTAGGAGGGATTGAGGCAAGTTACATGGGGGATTTAGTTTAGGATATGATATACTAAGTAATTAACATTTTTCCGTATTTTTTTTTAAGCATGTAAACAACCTACGGGAAGGGTTAGAAACGTTGTCATTTCATGCAGGTATCTGTGTTTTTGTGTCTTAGAACTCGACGTCAAGGGTATTGCCGCTATATTATGTAAACGGCAATATCGACTGCCGTCTAGTCCATCCCGAAATATATATGTATTTTCTATCTTTTTATATGTAAACGGCGCTATGTGCCGCCGTCGGTCTGTGTTAACGGCACTATGTGCCGCCGCCTATAAATACTTAACGACAACGTATATGGACGTCGATTATAGTAAACGTCTTACCATTGACGTCAAGTTTACCAGAATTGTATATTTCCAGAAATCCGAGTGAATGGGTTTTAAATGCATAAATTATGAATGTATGCGTTTCAGCCATGTAAAATTAGAGTATGATAATGTTATGGACTGTCTATTTCTGTAATGTGCAGGTTCTATATATCTATATATATATGAATTGATGAACATGCATAGTTACATGACAATAATGAAGGTTTAAATTGTATAAGATAAGTGCAATGATGTAAAAGAAAGCATGTTAATTGATGTTTAGATTACTGCAATAAATATGATGTGTCTGTTTCATGTGAAAATTGTGAGCTTTTCTCAATATTAAACCATGTTAGTTAGTTGATTTAATAGAGTTATTTCATGAAAATAGTTGCAGAAATCAGAAAATTATGAAATTTGGCATGTGTATTGTGATTACTGATTTCGAATTTTTGTTAAAATTTCAGAATTTTCAGACATGTGTACGTTCTGTTATAAATTTCTGAACCATATATTACACATAGAATTGAACAAAAATGAATGAAAATGCAAGAATGAAAATTTGTATCATGATAGAAATCTGTTGTACAGTAAATAGGACTTCAGAACTGAAAGTGTTGTACTTCGAAATATTGCATTGACTCATGTTAATTAGTATGAAATGAAATGTCACTATCTATTATATATGTTAGTGTATGCATTATAACAATGATGCCAATAAGACATTGCTATCTTAGAGATTCCTACAAGGAACTACACCGTAGATGCCCCTATGGTAATGGTCACCTGCATGTAAAGAAATGAATCCGTGGGCAACGGATTGAAATCCTGGAGGTAGACTTGTTCTACTGGTCAAGGTGGGAAGGACTTTCCCCGGTTTTGCGCAAATACCATGACTTCATCACCGCATTGCCTAGGTGATAAGTGAATGATAAATGACTACTGATCTCTAATTTAGTGTGGGCTATGTCTTGGCAACTATATGAAAATGACTACAAGTTACATGTCTATTTGTTCTACATGCTACAAGTTACATGTCTATTTGTTCTACATGCTACATACTACATGTTATATGCTCACATTCCTACATGTGAACTTGTTCAAAGAAATTCATGTTACATGTTGATGTTAATATTACTACATGAAAATTATTATGTAAAAGAACATATTCCATGAATAAGTAATTCCATGCTACATGAGAAACAGTTTTATTTCCTTAATAGTTAGTATCACTATGAAATGAATGATTGTCGATGGACATAGAACTATAGTAAGAAAAGTATATGATATCAATGAATGAAATGCTAATGTACTACCATGTTTTAAAATTTATATACTGTTAATATCTTGAACTGTCTTCCATGTGATTTGCTGGGTCTTGTAGACTCATACTTGCTTAACATTTCAGGAGAGCCACAGGATACGGAGGAGTTAGTGCAGACTGACTCAGAGCGGGAGGACGTGGAGACTTAGATGATATAGAGAGTTTTGAGTGAAAATTGTATGTGAGAATCTTATGTAATTTCCTTTATGCATCTGATCATTGAATTGTAATAGACTTTGGACTATTGTTATCTTTTTATGCATTAGATTTGCATTGGAATTGAATAGTTATTTTGAATATTGAAATGCTGATTGCAAGTGTTTAATTCTTCAAATTATCATGGAATTTCTTCTTCTGCACCTCTGAGGGCTTCCAGCGTGGCAGGACCTCCACTTCAGACAGAGGTGGTAATATCTCAAACCTAGACCACAGACATTTGGGAGCTTCCCTGACCATCCTGAGATCATCTTCCTCCTCTTCTTCTGAGTCTCCAATATCCCCTCAGAATCCGTAAGTGCAGCCCAATTGATTTTGAAGCCAGGATACTAGACCTTTCAGACATCCAACTAGCAGACTCCCTTCCTGATATTCAAACCTACTTTTCCTTTCAATCCTGGATACCTTTCATTTTTGAATTTCAAGTCTGCTATCCAAGATTGGTTAGAGAGTTCTACAAGAACCTCACATGCACAGACGAAGGGTATGAATCAAAAGTCAAGGGAATAGCCATAGACATCCCACTGCAGTAGTGCCTCCATTTTCAAAGTACAGAATGAAGGGGCAGACTACCATGAGTTTGAGTTCAATTTACATGAAGCCTACTCCATTTTGACAGGCCTACCTGCAGATGAATCAGATCCCAAGCAGACCTATGTAACCAGTACATGCCAATACATTCCCACCTGTGTAAGGTTCATCCACCACATCATAACCACAATAATTACCCCTCAAGGTGGTGGGAGGGATAGGTTGACAGACATTCAGAGGTTCATCCTCTTTTGCTTGGTGAAAGACATCAGGTCAACCTCCATGTGATTCTCTATCAAATAATATCTGAAACAACAAGGAAGACCTAAAGAGATCACTTCCTTATGGAGCACATCTGACCTCAGTATTCAAGCACTTTGGTGTGCCCTTGGAGAATGATAGGCCCAGTCTATTCCCAATTCAAATATCTACACCTTTAAGAATATCCGAAGTTCATGGATTTAGATTGGAGGGCAATCAAATTAGAGAGGACCAGCTGTGGTTGAGGCTCCTCCAGTTCAAGAGGAACAGCCTCAAGATCAAGGGGAACAGCCCCAACCTCAGGAGGACCAGCCTCAGGTTCAAGGGGATCACCCCAAGCACAAGAGGAACACCTCCAGCTGAAGGGGATCAGCCCCTAGGTCAAGAGGATCAGCCTCCTATGCATGAGTCAGCCCCAAGTTCCTAATGAAGGTGACAGTCCTTTTCATGCTCCTCTCTCACCTCAACTTCCTCATTTTTCTCCACCAACCCTCATTCCAACCATCCACATCCTCTGGTGGGCCTCCAGTTCCACCAAATTGATATCCTTCCTCAATGACAAATTTGAATCCTTCAACTCCTCAATTCAATCCATGTCCACCCTTTTGAGCTATGGATTCAAGACTGGAAACACAGTGTCAGCCAAATTTATTGAGCAGAAGGCAGCTTCAGATTATGCAGCTCAGAGATTTAACAGACTTATAGGCACTCTGGGAGATTCCTATATTGAGCTGAGAGAGCACCAACAAAGCTAGAAGTTGTACTTCAGGGAATTTTGGCAAATTCCCAATCAGATGTCTTCAACACTACAGAGTCTCTTTCTCAGCTTGCTCATCTAGCTGATGATTTGGAAAGCATGAAACTTCAATGAAAACATTGGTAAAGAGATCTCATCCTTGCACAAGGAAGTGAAGATTATTTCAAGGCCTGGTTGGTTAGATGGATCTTCATCAACCTCTCAAGCTGTTTCAAATGACTTGAAAAGAAACTCAGAGCACCTTGATAGAGCATTCTGATAGAGTGGAGCATTATCTTCACACTAGGCTGACAACTATCCATGAAAACATTAAGTCAAGCATGAAGTCAATGGACAAACGATGTCAGACATTGAGATTCTTCTAGCTCCAATTCCTCCTCCTCCTCCATCTTCTACCTAATGTACATTTTTTTTTGATAATGTCAAAGGGGGAGAAGAATGAATGAATTGAATGTATATTTTGATGTAATGATCTTTTGAATGAAATGAATGAAATGAAATGGTTGTTTGGCTTCAATACAAACTTTTGTCTTTGTGTGTGAATACTTGTTCATTTGTGACTTGTGTGCACAAAACTTCTAATTTCAAGTAACATTGTATCTCATAAAAATATCATCAATTGTCTGAACAATATCAAAAGGACATTGACAAGTATGAAGAAAAAGGAAAACAAAACTTAAACAATAAAATTGCTTAAAAATCACACTTCATCAAAACCACATTCAAATATGGATTTAATGTTGCCATCATCAAAAAGGGGAGATTGTTGGGTTGAATGCAAATTCATATCATTTCCCTCCTATTTTGATGATGACAAGAAGTGTTCTTAAAGCAATTTAATTGAAGCATGTCAAAACATCATACCTGAAATTCATGTTCAAAAAGTATTTTTCAAATCACATTTATCATTTATAGTCATGATAAATCATTTAACTAATGATATATGTGTTTTTTTCAGGAACAAACATTTTTATGCAAAAGTGTGTCGACACACCCATCATGGTGTCGACACATCAACACAGATTCAAAGGAAATATGTGTAAAAGTTGAGACTGTGTCGACACATGTCAAGAGTGTGTCGACACGAGTTGAAGTTTTTCAGGTTTCAGCCTACTCAGGTCGACACACTCTCAGAGCAGGTCGACACTAGACCCAGAATAGCCAGTTTGAGGAATTGGGACAGCAGGTCGACACACTCAAGAGCAGGTCGACACGGACTCTCTTCCCAGAACAACCCTTCTTATATTTGGGACAGTGTGTCGACACTACCACCAGGGCAGGTCGACACACTACGGAAACTTTCTATCCTAAAAGTTGATGGCTGCCACGTGTCCTCCAAGGGCGATCAGAATCTTCCTAGGGAAGCGTGCCTTTGTACCCCAAAAGGGTATCCTTGGAATCCTAAGGCTATAAAAGGTTCTTTTCAGCCATCCTTCAAAGAAGTGAAGGACCCAACTCTCTCAGAGCCTCCAAGAAGCTCCTGGCGGCTAGAAGAGCTCGTGTCTCCTTCCTCTGCACTCCAATTGCTTCTAGAAGACCAATTCCCACCAATTCAAGGTGTGGGAATTGGAATTTGAGTCCTGAAGATTCCTCTGAAGCATTCCAAGGAGGCAGATCCTGTAGAAGACTTTGTTGGTGAAGAATTCGAGGAAGATCCACTTCTCAGATTGCAGAGCATCATTTTGGACTTCAAGCTTCACATGCCTCTTCCCAATTCAAGCCTCTACAAGGGAGTACACTGAAGAACGAAGACTTTTAATACAATTTACCTTTTCTTTTGTTCTTCTGAGATATCTTTTGAGATTATGCAAGTGCTTCTGCATAATTCTCTTTAGAGTTCTCAAACTTCGACTAGATCTGTTGCTAGAGGATCTTAGTCTTTAGTTGGTGTCCAGCAAATTTCTGTGTGAGCATTGTGCTCAGGGTGTTGTGAGCCGTCGAGCTCAGCTTGAGTTGTTAAGCTCAAGGTTGGTTTGAGCAGTCTTGCTCTGTGTTTCTAGAGTAGTCTTTCTCTAGAGGTTGTGTGAGTTGTATGCTCTGAAGTATTGGAGTTGTCATACTCCTTTGGGTGTGTAGCCCAGTTGTGTTAGTGAAGCCTCACGGGTTGTGAGGGGTGGATATAGGAATCACATGGCTGATTTCCGAACCACCTAAAAATCCTTGTGCATTTGTCTTCTGTGGTTTGACTGATTCATTCGCTAGATGCTTGCATAGGATCCGTATTTAATTCACTTATCAACTTGCTTCACATCTAAATTTTCAACTCACTCAAATCTAATCAGATCTGTAGTTTTTCACTGATAACTTTGCCTCTGATTCTAAATAGTTTTCAAATTGCTTAAGCTTCCGCAAAAGTGGCTAAGATCTATTCATCCCCCCCCTTCTAGATCTTTTCCACACATTTACTTCGATCCTTCAAAGTACTGAAAGTACAGACGGACTAAAGGTTGAGAAACCTATAGTCTAGAAAGAGAAAACAAAAATAGGATGACACCACAGGTGATGCCATTCCTATAAAGAGAAAACACTCCAACAAGGAGTTTACATGGGTTTATTCAAACTAATATTGAACTTTTCACAAAGTTTTTTTGACCGACCCGAAAGGACAAGGCCGAAACACCTGGCCTCTAAGCAGCTCCGAACATCCTCAATGATAGATAAAGTAGTATGGATAAGAGAAGTGTTTATGTCTTCAAATGTTCTAGTGCATCTTTCTTTCCAAATCCACCAAATACAAGCTCTAAAGAGGAGGCGAGCTAAACAAGTTCCAAAACCATTGTTTTAAAGCTAGATCTGAGGGCGTGCATTTCTTCCAGGATATTCTGGTGAGGGAGTCTTGTAATGCTCATATGTTGGATGATCTCCCCCCAAACAGATATAGTGTAGGGGCAGCGAAAGAAAATATGATCTTCATCTTCCTCAGCATTATAGCATAGAATACATCTGCTTGCAATAAGAAAACCCCGCTTCCTCAAGTTATTAATTGTGGGCAGCTTATGCATTATGGCCTGCCAACAAGTAAGAGAGAATTTATGAATAGTAGGGCCTTTCCATACCCAAGTATCCCAACCAACTTTTTGATGTTGTTCACGGATCAAGTTCCAAGCATTCTTAGTAGAAAATCTTCCATAATTCCATCTGATTTCATCAGTTTGTTGGATTGGAATTTTATCGATCATTGGCCATATATTGAACATATCAGTGGAAGTAGGGAGAGGTAGAACCCACCGGCCATTAGACATAAAGTAGAACAGGTAACATCCTTAGGGAGAGCCATATGTTGTCTCAGGCGATCGCCCACTAACATGAAAATACTTTTTCCTTCGATCCAAGGGTTATGGAAGAAACTGAAGTTGCTGCCCTCTCCCACCTTGTAAGTAATATGCTAGAGAATCCAGTTCCGTTGAGTAAGGATACCTTTCCAAGCAGCAGAGAAGTAGGATTTTTGGTGCAGACACCAAATGGAATTCTTTTTCAAGTATTTTTCCTGAACCCAAGAAGCCCAAAGCGAATTTGACTTCTGAAGAATATCCCATAAATTCTTTGTAGCACAAGCTAGATTCCAGTCCTTGAGTTGCCTTAGACCCAATCCGCCCTCAGATTTAGGTCTGCAAATGGCCTTCCAGCTAACCATATGAGGAGTACCTTGAGTGGAATTGCCTTTCCAGTAAAAGTTGGCAAGAGTTCTTTCAATATCTTTGATCAAGGCAGAAGGCAGAATGAAGGAAATAGACCAGTAAATAGAGAAAGAAGCTAATACTGATTTAATGAGCTCCAAGCGACCAGCTCGAGAAAGAAGACAAGTCCGCCAAGATTCTATTCTCCTTTTAATCTTGTCCAAAATCGGTTGACAGTGGGTTTTCTTTAAGGAACTACTAACAAGTGGGAGACCAAGGTAAGTAGTTGGAAGCTTACCTTTGGGAATTTAGAGAGCAGATTGGATTTCTCTCTTATTCTTAACATGACCCCCTAAATAAATCTTGCTCTTATCGGAGTTAAGCTTAAGACTAGAGTAAGTGTAAAACTCCTCCATAAGATTTTTGATAGCAATAGCCGAGTTGACATCAACTTTGAAGAAGATGATAAGATCATCAGCAAAGACAAAATGAGATATAAATAAAGAACCCATAGAAGGAACTTTGATAGCCTTTTGTTGCACAGCGTCCTCCAGAAGACAGGTGAAGCCTTCCATGACAATAGTAAAAAGATACGGGGACAACGGATCACCCTGTCTGATGCCATTGGAACTATGAAAGAATCCCTCAGGGCTGCCATTCACAAGAACAAAAAAACAAGCTGATTCCATGCAGCAACGAATCCATGCAATCCAAGAAGATGGAAACTTCATCTCCTTCATCATATAGTAGATGAAATTCCAGGAAACAGAATCAAATGCCTTGCAGAGGTCAGCCTTTAAACAAACACGCGTCCCTTTATGCTTAGAGTGGAGGTCTCTTGCCAAATCATTAGCTAAGAGAATATTATTTTGAATGCTCCTTCACTCAAATCATAGAGGTACCCGAATTTGCTTAAAGGCAGACCTGTGCAAAGCTTTTAATTCAGTGTCTTGGGATTTCATTTATTATATGATGAAGAAAATGATGTTCCCTCCTGTCTGGATTGATTGGATTCGTCGTTGTCTGGAGACAGCTCAGTTTTCTGTTCTTGTTAATGGAAGTCCTGAGGGGTTTTTTAACAGCTCAAATGGTATTCGTCAAGGTGATCCATTATCTCCTTATATTTTCACTATAGTGATGGAAGGTTTTACTTGTCTTATTGAAGATGCTGTCCAGGCAAAGTCCATCAAAGTGCCTACTGCGGGTTCTCTTTCCATATCTCATTTCATATTTGCTGATGATTTGATTATTTTCTTCAAGGATGATGTTACTTCAGCTCACACAATCCATCAGCTCCTTGAGAAGTTCTACAGTTATTCTGGGCTCCAACTTAACAGTAATAAGAGTAGGATCTACATGGGCGGTCATGTCAAGAACAAAAGCGAAATTATCTTTGCCTTAAATGTGCCGCAAGGTAAACTCCCAACGTCTTATCTGGGATTACCTCTTATTAGTACTGCTTTGAAGAAAACCCATTGCCAGCCAATTATAGACAAGATAAAAAGAAGAATTGATTCATGGCGCACTGGTCTGCTATCTCGGGCAGGTAGACTGGAGCTTATCAAATCTGTCCTTTCTTCCTATTCCATCTATTGGTCGGTTTCCTTTATTCTTCCTGCTGCTGTGATTAAGGAGATTGAAGTTACTCTTTCAAATTTTTATTGGAACGGGCATTCCCCTCAACGTTCCTTGCATATGGTTAGCTGGAAGGCTATTTGTAAGCCGAAATCTGAAGGGGGAATGGGTATTAGAAGATTGAAAGATTGGAACTTAGCTTGTGCTACCAAGAACCTTTGGGATATTCTACAGAATTCATCATCGCTCTGGGTTCAATGGATTCAGCAAAAGTATCTTAAGAAGGAGTCTATTTGGAGTGTGCAGCAGAAAGCTTATCATTCTACTGCCTGGATGAGTATTCTTAAGCAAAGAACTTGGGCCCTTCACCATATTCGATATGAGGTGGGTAAAGACAGTAACTTTAGTTTCTTTTATGATCCTTGGCTCCAAGGCAAAAGCATTTTTATGGCTGTAGGGGACAGTATTAGGCGTCATCTGGGTGTCAGTGCTAATGTTCCTTGTGCTATCTTCATGAACAATGGTCAATGGTCTCTTCCTTTGCCTACTTCTTCGGAGATGTTTGATATTTAGCCCATGATAAGCAGGACGGTCCTCCATCCATCGGATCAGATCAAATGGCATAATGGCAGCTTCACCATTAAGAATGCTTGGACCTTAATTCGTGATCAAAATCAAAAGGTGGGCTGGGAAGACTGGGTCTGGAAAGGACCAACAGTTCAGCGTTTCTCACTGGCTTGCTGGCAGGCGGTCATGCATAAGCTACCCACCATCAACAATTTAAGGAAGAGAGGTTTCCAAATTCCTAGTAGGTGTGTGCTATTCTACAATGCTGAGGAATGTGAAGACCATATTTTCTTCGCTTGTCCTTACTCCCAATCTGTTTGGGGAGAGATGCTTCACAGAATGAATATTACAAGGCTTCCCCGGCATTCCATCCTGACTGAGATGCATGCTTTGAGAGTTAGCTTCAAGAAAGATGGTTTTGGCACTTCTTTGGCTCGCCTTCTATTTAGAGCCTCCATATGGTGGATTCCTATCTATTATGAATGATGTCCAGAGTTGTTTGGAGGCGAAGCCTTACATGCAGACTTTATCTGGTCGGTCTAAAGTCTTTTGTGAGAGGTTCAATATTCAGTTAAACAAATCTTTGTAGTCACCATTTCCTTGTGGTGTCACGTTTCTTTGTTGTTTTCTGGAGACTTGGCACCGGTTTGTGGTGTCAATCTCCATTTGCGTTTTACTATTCTAGACTATTAGGTTCTTGAACCTTAATAGTCCCTCTCTTGTATCATTCTTTCTATTTATATAATTCACTTGGTTGACCGACCAAAAAAAATACTTTGAATGCTCCTACCCCGAATGAAGGCAGCTTGATGAGGACTGATAAGAGTAGGTAGCACTTGTTGCATACGAATTGCCATAAGCTTAGTGATTACCTTATAAATGAAATTACATAGAGATATGGGGCGGAATTGATCAAGAGACTCGGCATTTGGTTCCTTAGGAACAAGAGCTATGAAAGTAGAATTAATCTGCTTCTCCCAGGATCCCTCTTGAAAGAAGGATAAAACAGCCTTTGAGACCAGAACACCAACAATATTCCAAGTATTAATGAAAAACTCAGCAGTGAATCCATCAGGACCTGGACTTTTGTCTCTAGGCGAGTTAAGGACCACTTGGCGAACATCTTCAAGAGTGAAAGGACGCAAAAGAAAGTTGATATCCTCTTCACTAAGAGTAGCCCAAGGCTTGAAGGTAGGCACACAGTAGTTGTGGTCCTTATTTAAAAGGGACTGGTAGAAGGATAAAGCATGAGAACGAATAGCATCATCTTCAATAAGAACCTCGCCTTTAGATTTTTTACAGCTTTTGATAGAATTATGGATTCGGCGGGCCTTGATAGCCACATAGAAAAATTTTGTATTTGAATCCCCCAGAGTCAACCATTGTTGCTTGGACTTTTATTTAGCATACGTTTCTTCCCTACTTAGGGCAAGAAGGTAAGCAGCACGACAGTGTTTCTCCTTCTCTTGAATGTCAGCATTATCAGGGTCTTCAGCCAAAAGAGTTTGATGGTGAATAAGATCTATCCTAGCAATGGAAGAGTTAGACTGAACATTACCGAAGACCTCCTTGTTCCAGGTCCGCAAAGCACATTTGACAAGCTTGAGCTTCTTACACAATTGAAAAAGTAAAGAGCCAGAAACGTGAGCGCTCCAAGCTCTATGCACAATAGTCTGAAAATCTGGATGTGAAGTCCACATATTGAAAAATTTAAACGGTCTTGGCTTAGAAGGCCGAATTCCATCAATAGTTTTTACCAACATCAAAGAGTGATCAGAAACTACCATATTCTCATAAGAGAGATTCCCATCATCATACAAATTTGTCCACAAAGAGTTGACCAAGACGCGGTCCAGACGAGCAGAAATGCGTTGATTACCAATTTTCCTGTTACACCAAGACATAGAGTTTCCAGTGTGCGGCAAATCAAGCAGCTTAGCATAGTCAATAAAGATATGAAAGTCTTCCAAATTTCTAGGAAGAATGGTACGCCCTCCAATTTTTTCATGAGGGAAACGAACAGTGTTAAGGTCCCCAAGAATGATCCAAGGTTGAGTGATAGAATTAGAAAGTTGCATAAGATCACCCCATAACTGTCTTCTATCAGCAACCAGATTAGAACCATAGACAGCCGTTAAAATGAACTTATCATTAGAATCCATTCTAGAACATTGGACATGAATGTACTGTGCACTTTCAGCAAGAGTAGACAAGGTGAACAATTCGTGATTCCAGATGATCCATATTCTGCCTCTCCAAGAGCTAGTATAGTTATGAGTAGCACTGAATTTAGACCCGAAACAATTTTTCACTTTGTCACAATTGGACTCTTTAATCTTAGTCTCACAGAGGACTGCAATGTCAAATTTGTAAGTCATGAGCTCCTTCTTAACAGCCAACATCTTGGACTTATTGTTCATACCTCTCACATTCCAGGAAATAATATGCATAATTACTGTTTATATGGGATACCCCTAGGCCGCACCAATTGCCGGCCTATTTTGCTAACCCTGTCCACATCTTTGAGTTTTGAAGTATCAAACCCCGCATCTTTAGCTTCTATAATAACCACAGCCTTATCTTTATGAGAAATGGACTTGTTGCACTGTGGTACACCACTAGGTTTCGGGTTTAAACTAATAGAATTACTATTAGCCACCGTAGACCTCAAATCATTGCCCGGGTTTATGCTACGTCTAATGGAATTACCAGCCACCGTAGGCATCAGATTACCATGATTAGAAGGAGCATCAGAAATAATGGATCCCAGATTTACGAAAAGAGGGTTGGGATTACCTTCTACCACCATGGGTTCCAAGGGAAGAGAGATAGGAATATTGCCATTAGTCACCATAGACTCAATTTGCTTTACACTAATTGAGGACCTAGCTTCCATAATCAGACTAGCCACCGTGGGAACCGGTTTTACGCTAGTTAAAAGCAGCTGCTGAATGGAAGCAGAAATCTTTGAGGGATTGCATGGGGGCAGTGCAGTTACCACCCTTCTCGAATGCGAGTTGGAGTTGCCCATTTTAGAAGATCCTTGCAACCGAGGGGGCCGGCCAGTGTTCGCTGAATTTAACGGATCCGGATTTAAACTGACAGCTAGTTTGTCAGCCACCGTAGAACCCAAAGCCTGATCACTTGAAGAAATAGAAGGAGATCCCGAGCTGTCAACCAAAGAAATCAGACGCTGGCCATCCAGACAAGGAAAGTGAGGAGAACAGTTGGTATCACGCACAGTATCAATGCAAGTCACCGTGGAGACCGGATTTACGCTAGCCAAAGGAGAATACTGAATGGGATCTATATTAGATATATCATTTCCATTAGTCACCAAGGTATCCTCCGGGTTTACAGCAACGAAGAGGGTAGTTTCCTTATGCAGGCTAGCCACCGTAGGGTCAGGGTTTACACTCGCAGTAGAATGATCATGAGAGGAAGTAGTAGATGCTGAAGGATCTAAGACATTCTGAACATCCACTCCATGAGAGGAGAGAGTGTGCTCATGGGCAGAATCCATTGCAAGATCCCGAGAAGACTGCATGTCAACCACCGTCGCAACCTGCATGCCATTGCTGTGCAAAGTTGCCAGATTTATGTTGGGATCCATGATTTCCGTAGAGGTTTCCTCAGAAGTGGACAATAATTGAAATCTATTTCCATTAGTAGCAATGGGTGATACGATGATCTAATCTCATCTTCACCATACAGAACAGTTCCATCTGACCGAGGACTAGTCGACTAGACTTCTCTCTCTAACTTTCTAGAGAGAGAAGCTCTGAGGATCGCACTTGCTCTTGTGTGTGCCCGGGGTTCCCCCCCGCCCCCTGGTGGAGGGCGGGCTTCCCTTTCGTCAGGAAGGTGGTGTCCCTCTCCGGGCAGCCACCAGGTGGAACTCCTCCATCTGGGGTCTACCATTCGAGAGTTGTGAGAGTTTGAGGTGAGTGCAGTTCTTGGTTTTGGAGGATGGACGCTCCTTCTGCAGGGGGTCCGGCTTCCTCTCCAAGAGCTAACCGCACTGCTGCTGTTCCTTCTTCCTCGGGCCTTGGCAAAGATCGGGTGACGAGGAAGGAGCGGTCATTTTCGTCGTCAAGATGGAGGTCTCGTTCAAGAGGTCCGGTGAAGGTTGCCGCTGCGCCAAGGACATGGGCTACTCTTTTCTCAGCCCCATCTTCATCAGAGTCTTCTCATTCTTTATCCTATATGTTGGGTTTTCCATATATCATGTTTTTGATGATCACATTAACATCCTTGAACATTGATTTAATGCAAAATTGATGTGCTAACTAACATGAAAAACACCATGAAAGTGATTGAGTTAAACATTGCTAAATCATACAATGTATATCACTAACAATGTATTTGCATGTAGGTGCACAAGCATGAAACATGGAGCATTGAAGAGGCATTGAAGAAATGAGCAAAAAGCACAAATATCTGTCAAAGAGGTGTATCTGTCGACAGATGCAATGTACCTGTCGACAGATTCATACAGTCATTCCAAGACAGAACTCAGGTTTGCATCTCTGAGTGCATCTGTCGACAGATGCAATGTACCTGTCGACAGATACACACAGTCAAACCAGGACAGAGCTCAGGTTTTCTATTCCTGAGTGCATCTGTCGACAGATGCAAACTGCCTGTCGACAGATACACTCAGAAACTCAATTTCCTGAAACCCAGTTCTCAGCCTGAGTGCGCCTGTCGACAGATGCAAGTGCACCTGTCGACAGACGACGGAAACATAAGATTTTGAGTTTCCAAATCCGGCCCCCACTTGGGTGTTTCCTTCCTCCACGACCCCCACCTTTACCTAACACTATATAAGCATCCCTTTGGAGCCAAATTCTCAGAGAGCAGCCTCCCATCCAAGAGCCTCCAAGGGATCAAGAGGAAAAGCCCCAAATTGCTGCTCTGCTTCAACTTTCCGCCCAGATCGTCGTGGAATCACCATCTATGCGGAGCTGAAGCCGGATCGTCGCCAATTCAACCTTCTACATCGATCAATCTACATCCAATCGAAGTTTGAAGAGCGTTTGGACGATCCATGAGAAGAATTCCAACCGGATTTGTTCCCTAATTCCTAATTCTTCTCCATCTCATAATTTCCATTCCATCGAGCATCCCTTGTGCTTGATTCACGTATTTGTGGTTGTTCTGATCGTGTTTTCATCAGACAACGTGTGTGTGGTTGACTTGTTGTGTTGAACTCGCTCATAAGCAGTCGTTTCTGCGTGTGTGTGTGGACGGTGGATGTAGGATACACGAGTTGTGTACTCCGAACCACCTTAAATCATTGTGTTCTGTGGTTTGTTTGCGTTTTGCGATAGATGATTGGTAGGCACGGTGTTCATACGCACGTTTGATTCCCTGTTCTCATTTAGATCAACTCAAGCGGTCTCATACTTAATCGAATTCTAATCAAATTTCATTAAGATCGTTGTAGCATCGAAAAGAAGCCATCAATAGTTTTAAATTGCCGTAATCTATTCAACCCCCCCTTCTAGATTACCGTATTGTGTATTTCCGCATAACCCTTCACTATATTGCGCCATCAGTTATGGAGAATGATAAAAAGATTGTTGTTTGTGATGTGGAGGATCTCGAGGAGCTTCATGGTGCATGGGATCGCACCATTGTGGGGTATGTTGTCGGACTTAAAACTTCATTTATGCCTTTATCCTCGTTTATAAAGAGTAGATGGGGTGTTGTTGGTTTCGATTTGCACTTGTTGGAGAATGGATTCTTCTTGTGCAAAATGGATAATGAAGAAGATGTAACTCGTATTCTGGAGACTTTCTGGTTGATCAGAGGACACCCTATGATTCTGAGAAGATGGGAAAGAGGTCTGAAAATGGAGCTCAAAAGCCTGAAGAATATTCCGGTGTGGATATCAATTCACAGCCTTCCTATCCATTTGTGGTCAAGAAAGTTTATTTCGAAGCTTTGTAGTATGGTGGGAGAACCTTTGTTCATGGACAGACTCATTGCAGAGAGACGTCGATTATCTTTTGCAAGAGCTTGTGTAATGGTTTCTTCTGAAGTTGAACTTCCAAACACCGTCAGCTACAAGGATCTTGATGGTTCGTTGAATGTGCTTCACGTTTCTTACTCCTGGAAACCGAGGCGATGTGGAGCTTGTGGGATGTTCGGCCACCTCTATGAGCATTGCAAGAAGAACTCTCAAGAACACACTAAACCGGTGCAAGTCTATAGAAGGAAGGAGGAGGTTGCAAATTTGAATTCAGAGATTGTCTCAACCACTTTAGAAATGGCACAAGAGGCTAATGGGAATTTGAGGAAGGGTGCTTCGGATGGGAATAGCAGCAACCGATTTGCTTTGTTGGAGGTAGAGGATCTAGGTGTAGAGAAGGAAAGGGAATCTTGTGATTCTCTCTTGCAACATAGAATGGAAATCTCCCTAGAAGGGGAAGGGATATCAGATCACCAGCTTCAAGGTAGGAAAATGGACAGCAACAACGAGGTGGATAAAGGTAAGGTGGATGCTCAACCTAAAGTTACTCCAATGGAGGCATTATCGCTGGTTCTTTTAAAAGGCCAAGGCAAGGAAAGATGTGATAGTAATGAGCAAGTGAGTAGAGAGGTAACTTTACCGAAACCATGCACGATCCCTCTTGCGTCCCATGCAATGCATCTAGATAGCTCGATGGACAATAGAGGAAAGAAAGGAATTTTGAGCAAGGAATATTATATTGAAGGAGGGCAGGATCAATCTCGTACTCCAGAAAGTACAGGAGAGTTTAATAGAAGATTCACTTCACTGAATGCCGTGGATTAAATGGACAAAAGGAAGAAGGGTGGACCGGGTATAGCTGGGCAAGGCAATGGCATCCAAGTTTCTAAATTGAAATAGAAGGAGCAGAAACATGGGACACAATCGCACCATAATAGACAGTAATCTATGAAGATTATAAGCTGGAATGTGAGAGGAATTAACAAAGCTGCTAAACACATGGAGCTGAGACATCTTATTCGAACAAATTAGTGTGATATTGCTATCCTTCTGGAGACTAAGATTAAAGATTCTAAAGTTGATGTGTGCAAATCGCAAATTTGGGCTGATGCTTCTTTTATCCACAATGGCAACTGTTCTAATGGGCGCATCGGGGTTCTTTTTTTTCGGTAAGTAATAATGTATTGAAGTAAAATGAGAATGTACAGGGCACTATGACCATATGAATAATGGTGCATAGTGGGGATCTACTAATGGGGCGCAGGAGAGTGCACCCCACCTCAGGGAGGTGGAATGTTCTCACTCCACCGCACACAACATTAGTATTTCCAAGATAGCATGCTCATGACTACACAGATTGTAGACTATGAGCTGAACACAAAATAAAGGAAAACTAGAAGGAAGTTAGGAAACAGAAATATTGAAGTGCTTGAGCATCTCTTTCTCTCTTTTTGAAGGTACTTTGTAGTTGTCATTTTCCATGCAAATCTTAAAGTCCATGAGAATAGTAATAAGCAGCTGCATTTTTGTTTTTTGCTTGTCTTCAAAGATGCGTAAGCACCTTTCCCACCATATCCACCAAACTGTAGCTTTCAATGCCAGCTGAGCAAGCTTCCAAGCTAGATTATGATTAGGAAAGTTCTGATTTAAAGTATTCATCTCCTTTTCAAGAATCGCTTCAGTGGGTCTTCCAAATTGAAATTTGTAGATGATTTGTTTCCAGATCCATTGGCTGTAGTGACATCTGAAAAAGATATGGGTGTTGCTTTCTTCATTGTTCTTGCAAAGAGTACACTGGGTTGCCATCTGAATTCCCTTCTGTTTCATATGATCTTGAGTAGGAAGCTTTTCCATGACAGCTTGCCATAGGCAAAGATTAAATTTCTGAGGTCTAGGCTTCCCCCATATCCACAAAAATTTCTTGTCTTCGGTAAACTTTTCTCTGATTTCATTCCAAGCAGAACTTAAAGTGAACTTTCCCCCATTATGATTCCAAAGAATCGCATCATATTGACCACTGTGAATAGAAGTATTTAATATGGTAGGCCAAGCAGAGAACATCTCAAGGGAAGTTGCAGGAGGAAGATTCCAATTACCTGAGCTGATGAAAGTGCTGACCTTGCAATCTTTGTCCGCCCCAAGGTCATGACGAATTCTATCACCATAGTGTAGACACCCATTTCTGACCCATAAGTCGAGCAAAATCCCTTGTCGTATCATTGACACCTCACGTTGGCTCATCATCGTCAAGCTAGCTTTCTCCGATCATGACATCGTTCCCATTAGTTCATCACCTTGGAAGACTCTTCTTGGTCAAATCAATCTCTTTCACTAAAAATATCTCTGAGTATAAGTCTGATGTATCATCTCGAAGGCTGTGCATGGCTGATTGGACGAACTACATGCTGAAATGTAGAAAAGACCAGAAGGCGACAGGCCCTGGGTCGCCTTCCTGAAGACGACAGCTCCTATGTCGCGATAATAATTCCACATTTTTAAATCCTCAGAAAATCACAAAATGACTCAAGTCAGCCTTCCATATGAGGAAGGCGACGTATCGAGCCGTCGCGTTCAGAAGGCGACACCCAAGCCGTCGCGTTCAGGGCCTTAAATAGGAAACTCAATCCGAAGCCAATTTGGACCCATGCTATTGATGGTAATTGCTTCATTTGGACGTCCAAATCAAGTCCAAATCCTCTCAAATTCGGAGCAGACCTTCCTAACATGTTCCTTTCCGAGTTCCAATAGCCCTTGCATAGCCATACTTACCCAGAGTCAGACTCTTGCCCATTATTCCTCTCAGACCCGAGTTGGGAATAATCACCCATAAGTACCTCGTCTCTGCATCTTTTCGGGCAAGGCCGGATTCTTTGGTTTGCTGAGCAAGAGAACTCCATCTTCCACGAAGAGAGTTTTCCCTCCAGATGATCAGCAAGAGCCCTCCAGGGCGTTTTCCCATCGGCTACACAATTCTTCTTCTCTTCTTCCCTTTGTTTCTTTGATTTCATGCATGCATAGCTTCGTTCTTTTCTAGTTTAGCATTATATCACGACACACACACCTATTCTTAACACCCACAGGGTTAAAAGCCCCAATCTCGTGAGTTCCCTCCATATTAGTACATGATTTCATGCTTTTCATTGAATAGATCTTCTACACATGAGTTCTAATGGGTGTTTTGTTTGTTTAAACCACTTTGGCAGGTGTTTAAAGGTTAGAGCAAGGTGAGGCTCTTGCCCCTTGGCCGGCTGAGGAGCAGGAAGACGAAGAACCCAAGTCTCCATCCACTGAAGAAGAAGGCGACGACCACTGTGTCGCGATCAGGAAGGCGCCGTTGCCTACGTCGCGTTCACAACAAAGCATTGCGACGCCCGCTCTGTCACGTTACCAGGTACGCTTTCCTCTTCATCCTTCCTTTCCAAGGTAGTCAGTCCTCCACCTGAATATCAAGAGGCGACTGCGTTGGTGGCGATCACGGTCAGTTCCTAATCCCTATACCTTTCACAATCAATTTTAAAAGGGGATACAAATCCCGTTATTACACCTTTTGGCGATCACGGTGGGACCACTTGTGCCCATCACGCTTGTTCTTCCTTTCCCTACCGTCCTTACCTTCTAATGGGTGTGTGTGTTCATGGTTTTCTCCTTTAGTTCTCTTCTCTTTGAGTTTTTATAGTGCTCTGCTGTTATGGGTAAGAAGGCGACAACAAAGGCGCCGCGATCCAAATAGCGACACAAGGCCCGTCGCTATCAAGTCAGTACACAGTATCCTCCCTTGTCTGTTTCTGTCTCCTGTGTGCTGTGAAGAAGACGACGTAGGTTGCGTCGCGATACAAGAAGGCGACACAATTCACGTCGCGATCAGGTACGCACCCTGCCTGTACGCCTTTTGCATTATTTAAAGATCTGTTGAGCCTGCAAAGAACGCGGTGAGGCTTCTGTCGTGTTAAAGGAGGCGACGGTGTGCTTGTCGCAATAAGGTCAGTACCTTTTCCTTGGAGCTTTCTTGCAAATTTAAGTCCACTTCTACATACTCCATCCATGTCCCATCATACCATGCCTTTTTCCATGATCTTGAGAGTTTGTTAGACTTGTATGTTATAGGATTGTGTGATTTTCCGTGCATAATTGGGATCTACTTGCTCTCTATCCACTGCGAGGAGGAAAGCGATAGCCACAGCGTCGCGACCTTGGTCGCGACATAGTCTTTGTCGCCTTCTGCCTCTGAGAGCAATTAGCCCTAATTCTTGTTGTGTTAGTACTAGGTTAGAATCTTGCATGCACTCCAGTGCACATAGGATTTGAATACATCTTTCCATATTCGTAGTATAAGTTTCCTCCTCAGCGACGCTCGCTCTCTCGGCCACATATTCCTTGTGTCCGACTAGAGCACTCGCTCGAGGGCCTCCGTAAGTCCCCGCTGACCATGGATTCCCACACGGTTGTCAGGCTGGTTGTACCCGTCGCCACCTAGGATCGAGTCAAGATTCATTTGGCAAGGTAGAGAGAACCCTAGTCCTACCGAAGTTGGAAGCCTTCTCCCATTTAGGAAACCCTTCCTCATTTGGAGAGAACTTGCTAAAAGTCAAAATCACAAAAAGGCAAATTCGAATCAATTAAAAGCAACCATCATCATTGCCAACTGCTTGCTTTAGGTGAGACGTTTTCTCTTTCCTTCTGTCTGCATAGGATTGTTTGTTTAGGAAACTAAGAGTCTGTCTAGGTTAGGTTGTCTCTCTCAAGTCTGGAAAGGTTCTCCCCATCTCTCTCCACCCACTTTCCAAACATGGAGTCTTTCTTCAACCCGATCTACAATAGTGAGAATCCCGACACTGCCCTCCAGAATTCCCGGGATTACGAAGAGTCCCTCCCCCATGATCTCTTTGATGAGGTAACACCGCCTTGGGTCGCTACTGTCCATACCTCTGAGGGTCGCCGTCGTGACGAGGGCAGCCCGTCTCGGAACACCCACCCTCCTCAATCGGACGATCAAGCTGCTCAGCTTGATCAGTCCCAAATCCAGACCCTCATGACGGCCCTCAAAGGAAAGGCCGCTTCCTCACCCTCACCCAAAGCAGGCACGTCACGCCCCGCAGCAGCTACATCTGGCCCCCACGACACCATGGGACGAGCCGACAACACCCCCATCCGACCGCGGACCATCCGGTTTACGCCATTTGAGTCTGAGCACTATATTCCTCGTGAGTCGAGGCCGCGGTCTCCACCATACCAGCCATGTTACTCCCCTCATCGTCCTGAGTCACGCGCCAGGCCCACCTCTCGTGCCTCGTCCATCTATGCTCAGCCATCCGCCCCACCGGACATGATGTCCGAGTGGGCGTCCATCAAGAAGGAGCTCCAAGAGCTCCGTAAGCAAGTCGACCCTAGGCAACACCACGATGTGCATATGCCAAATTTCAATGGCCTATGGGTCCCCTCTCCATCCGAGTTGCCGAAGTACCGCAAGTACAACGGCTCAGGCAACCCCTACACTCATATCAAAGATTTCATCTATGAGTCCGCTCCCTACCAACATGACCGCCCTCTCATGGCATATCTCTTCCGCCGGTCGCTGGACGGGCATGCTCTTGATTGGTTCTACTCCCTGCTACCCGAGGACGCTGAGGACTTCGCTGTCGTGAAGGCCAAGTTCCTCGAACAATTCCAAGACAGGGTCGGGCCTGAATATTCCCTCACGGATCTCATGGCTGAAAAGATGAAGCCGGATGAGGATTTCTCAGCATACGCCGATAGGTGGAGGCAAATGGCCACCAGAGTTTCGGGTACCTTCCAGAGGGGGAGAAGGTAAAGATCATCATCGCCAATGCCACACCTGCCTACCGCAACATTTTGGCGATGAACGACATCTCCAATATGCATCAGCTCTACAGCCGGGCCTGGTTCATCTAGACCCAGCTCAAAGATTCTCCTATCCATTCCATGTTTGAACCCCATAAGTCTCGTTTCCAAAGGAAGCCTCAGGGGCCTGTCACCGAAGGCGTCCAAGTGAACGAGCAAGTAAGCGCGTTCAACCCGACCGGCTAGAGCCAAAACTGCCAATACAATGCCCAGGGTCAGAACCTTACCAATCCGCCACAAGGGCAGCAGTAGCGCCAATACAACCAAGTACCACCTCCTGATGGCTCTCAACAAAGGCGCCCCATGGGACCTAGGAGAGCTCACTATCCACCATTGCTGGAGACGCTCTCCGACATATTCTTGGCCTTACTCTCCACAGACGCCATTAGGCTCCCTCCTGAGAGACCTCTGAACCCAAGTGTGGATTAAACCCGATACTGTGTCTTCCACAGGCAGCCTGGTCATACCATCGATCAGTGCTTCACATTTAAGGACTTGGTGTAGGACTTGCATGAGCAGAAAAGGATAGACTGGACAGCCCTCCGGCAGGTGATCGGAGACATCAAAGAAAGGCAGAGACAACAACAGCAGCAAAGGCAGCAGCGCCAACCACCCCCTCCACAACAACAACAGCAGCAACATCAGCAGCCACTGCAGGACCTCAGGATCGTCCACAACCCCTTACCTAACCATCCACCAGCTCCGAACCCACTACCACCACAGCAACCTGCCCAGGTAAACCCCATCGTCCACCATCCCCCTCCACAAGCAAACTGGACGTACGATGATGAGCTGGACGTTCAGCAGATGATGGCCATTAACCAATATCCTATCCAATCCCAAACAACACAACCAGCCTACGCGGCTCCCCAATCAGTCCCTCCTATAGTTTCCATGGCCAACGCCGTCATACTGCCCGCCAGTTCAGCATATGCGCCAGTCGCTAGTCCACCCATCATTTTACCTTTCGCTCCACCTGTCTCCATCCCTCTACCCCCTATCATATCCGCTCCCTCACCCATCATCCTACCACCACCTAGGCCGGACCAACCCTCCGTCGCAACATTATCCTCCGCTAGACAGCCACCCACCAATCCAACCACCCTACGGAGCGGGAGAGTCTTTTGCCGCCCGTACCCACCTATCTCCACCACCGCCACTTCCGCAAACCCCCAGCAGGTCCTGCAGCCGCCACATCAACAGCAAGCTCAGCAACAAGCACAAGATGAGGGGTTGATTGAGCCACTGCCTGGAACCCACTATGACATTCTTAATCACCTAGACCGCGTGCCAGCCAAGATCTCCATCCTGGAGCTGATAAAGAAGTCTAAAGAGCACCAGGAAGCCTTGAGGAATTTCCTGCAGAAGGTGGTAGTGAATGAAGACATGATGGCAGACAAGCTACCTAGTGCCCTGGCCATGGTGACTCGTGGGCCGGCAATCACATTTGTAGAAAGCGAATTAGCACCCCCAGAAGCCAGGAGGCTCCCCCTCTGTGTCACTCTAGTCATCAACCATATAGCAGTAGGAGCGGCACTGGTCGATACGGGGGCATCCATAAATGTCTGCCCGCTGAGTACGCTAAGTGCCTGTGACCTGTCAGAAAGTATGCTGAGGCCGACGCCAACCACCATTGCCGCATACGACAATTCCAGAAGATCCTGCCACGGCATGGTGACTATGCAAGCCGAACTGGGACCCCTCGCCATCACAATGGACTTCTACGTCCTAGATATCGATCCCATATTCAAGGCTATTTTAGGGCGCCCATGGTTAGAGTCACTAGGAGCCGTGCCATCTACCGCGCACCAATGCCTGAAGTTCCCATTCCAAGGGAGAATCATCAAGGTCAGGAGCATAGCCACCACCCACTCCGTAGATGCCCTCCATGATACCCACCTCCCAGCTGTGTGGCCAGCCAACAAACCCATCGTCTCGGTGCTAGACATCAACTACCCCTGGAGCTACACGTTCCAGTCTCAGCGAGAGGTCAACCTAGCCCAGGTCAATGTGGTCAAGAGAAAAGAGCCACTAAGCACAAAGGGGTGGCAAATTATGATGAAGTTGGGGTATGAAGAAGGCAAGGGCCTAGGGGCAGAGCTACAAGGTATAGTCAAACCCATCCCCGACATCGTCATGAAAAGCCGAGGGGCCTAGGGTACAGGGAGAAATCCAAACCATAGTCATCCAGCACATCCACTCTTAAGGCCGACCGAGAGCCGCTCACCTGGACACTCTGGTGTCACTTTATCAAGGGGCCTACCGAACCTGGATACAACACCGTGGTATTCGAGGCAGAACTCTCACAGCACGAGGTGCATGGCCGGAACTTCTCTCGGCACATGGCCCCGTTGCTGACCTATAGAGCCCTAGAAGCCCTCCGTTCGACCAGGAGGAGAAAAATTGGAGACCCAGAGGCTGAGTGGTATAGATGGTTCGACATAGAAGACATCACCATCGCCTTCAGCCAACTGTTCTGGGAAGAGGAGAGAACCTGGCCGCCAGCTGCGGAAGAATTGCTAGATCCACCCGTTGCTATCACATCCAAAAGGCAGCTCATGAGCGATGCCTCAGATGTGGGAGAGCCGGACATCCCCTACGAGGAGGGGAAAACCGTTGATGAGCTCTGGAAAGGCACCTACCTAGCCATCCACCCATCCCTCCTGGATTCCCTCCTTCCCAGTCTGGTCCCATCCTCTCCTCCTTTGCTGATCCATCTGACTCCCCAGCTCCTCACGGCGGCGCACAGCCTCCTCACACCCCAGCTCCCACCGGCTGTCCTCTCCGCTCTTCAAGCTGATCCAGGTGACCACGAGGTCACCCTCTCCTGTTGCATGCTCTCCTCCAATCCCAAAAAAAAAACGTCCACTTTCAAATGCATGTTGAGGTCAAGGAGCCGGCATACGTCCTGCACTCTGCTGATCAGGGGCACCCCTCGACTGAGGGTCCCCCTCCTGCTCCTTCATTAGGAGCCATTCTCTTCGAGGACACCATGTCCTCCCCCAGGCCTGTAGAGTCGTCTAGTTTAGGAGAGTCTAGGGTAGGTGAGTCTAGAGTAGGTAGGCCTAGGATAGAGAGTCAGGTCAGCCCGCCATCTGCCAATTCCAAGCACCATCCTAGGAAGCAGCGGGGAAAAGCTATTCCCCGGAGATATCTTCAAGAGCTAGCTCGGCGGTGTCAAGCGCTGCTATTGATAGAGGAGTTCATGAGAGAAGCGCTGGTATTCGAAGAGGTGTTTGAGAAGGATGGGGTGTTCATAGACAACGGGTTCGGCGTCTACGAAATAATGAATGATGAGGACCCAGTCGATGAAGAGGATAGCGAAGTAGATGACGCTGCCGAAAAATATGCCAGTGGAGTAAGGAGGTTCGATGAGCCTACAACGGCAGTGGATGAATCTACTAAGGAAGTCAACCTTGGAACAGAAGAAGATCCCAGAATTGTGATTATCTCAGCAAATCTCCCTCCTGATGAAGAAGAGGAACTGGTGCAAATCCTGAGGGAGTACAAGGATACATTCGCCTGGTCCTACGAGGACATGCCTGGCCTAGACCCCTCACTAGTGGAGCACCGACTGGTACTGAAAGAAGGGGCAAAGGCAATCAAGCAGAAACTCCGAAGGTTCCACCAACTCACAGCCCTGAAGATGAAGGACGAAGTAGATAAACTCCATAAGGCTAGATTCATCAGGGTAGTGCTTTATCCGAACTGGGTGGCCAATATAGTCCCTGTCATGAAGAAAGATGGCAAAGTTAGAATCTGTATCGACTTCAGGGATTTGAATAAGGCATGTCCGAAAGATGACTTCCCGCTTCCTCATCTTGATGTGCTAATCGACAATACAGCTGGGTATGAGACCCTCTCATTCATTGATGGGTATTCAGGATATAACCAAATCCGTCTGTCTCCTGAAGATCAAGAGAAAACATCCTTCACCACGCCCTGGGGAACATACTGCTATGTAGTCATGCCGTTTGGGTTAAAGAATGCCGGCGCCACTTACCAGAGGGCGATGATGGCCATCTTCCACGATATGATGCACGTTTATGTAGAGGTATACGTGGATGACATCTTGGTGAAGTCAAGAACCAGAAGAGAACACCCCGAAATCCTAGCCAAGGTGTTGCAGAGGTCTAGAGAGTATCAGCTGAGAATGAACCCGAAAAATGTGTGTTCGGGGTCTCATCAGGAAAGCTGTTGGGTTTCATAGTCAACAAGTGGGGTATAATTGATATCGATCCTAACAAGGCTAAGGCAATAGCAGAAATGCCTCCTCCGAAGAACATCGCACAATTAAGAGGGCTAATCGGGCGTTTGCAATTCATCAGAAGATTTATCTCCTAGCATTCGCAAAGATGTCGCCCATTTTATGATCTCTTGAAAGGAGGGGCAAAATTCGAATGGAATGACAAATGCCAAGCAGCCTTCGACGAGCTGAAGAGTTATCTCATGAATCCCCCAGTCTTGCAGCCTCCTGTACCCAGAAAACCGCTAATCCTATATCTCTCAGTCATTGAGGACTCCCTAGGAGCTGTCCTGGCACAACATGATGAATCTGGGAAAGAAAGGGCAGCATACTACCTCTCTAGGCTCTTCAACCCCGCTGAATCCAAGCTCACCACCGCGGACAAAACTTGTGCCGCACTCGTGTGGGTAGTCCAAAAGCTCAAGCACTACTTCCTATCCCACGAGGTCAAGCTGATTTCAAGGATGGATCCACTCCGATATCTTCTTGAAAAGCCCGTCCTTTCTGATCGGCTGGCACGCTGGCAGAGTTTCCTCTCCCAGTTTGACATATCCTTTGTGGTCCAAAAGGCTGTCAAGGGGTATGCCATCGCCGAGCATCTAGCCCATCTCCCACTCCCTCACAGTGACTCCCTCCGAGAGGAATTCCCCGATGAGGAACTCTCAGTCATAATCAAAGACCCCTTCTGGTCCGTTCATTTCGATGGTGCGCTCAACTCTCAGGGACGGGGCATTGGAGCCGTGCTGCTTACCCCGGAAGGTATTACCATCCCCTTTGCATATCAACTCACCTTCCCCGCTACCAACAACATGTCAGAGTATGAGGCTCTCCTTGCTGGTCTCAAGCATGCTTATCTGTTGGGGGCATCACACCTCAGAATTATAGGAGACTCTCAGCTCATCCTGCGGCAGGTGCTCTCAACTTACCGCACTCGTGACCCAAAGCTCAAGCCATATCAAGACCTGGTCACGCTGTTGGCAAGGCAGTTCCGTAAGCTCATCTATATCCACACTCCTCGTTCCTAAAACATCTTGGCCGACGCTCTGGCATCGCTAGCCTCATCCCTATCCTTCCCTCTGAGTCGCCGGACTGAGACAATCATCGTCCAGCGTCTCGATGTTCCATCTACCCAGGACCCTTGGTTTAGCGACCTTAGGGCAACCTTAGAAGAGAGGGCTAGGAAAAGAGGAGCGCAGCAAGTTATGTTAACGGAGCTCGAGGAGATCCTAAATGAAGAAGAACTGCCATGGTACTTTGAGATAGAGCAGTACTGTAGGGATGGAACATATCCTGAAGGGGCAAGTGGAGAAGACCGCAGGGCCATCAGAAGAGCCGCCTTAAGGTACACAGTTGTCAGAGAAGTTCTGTACAGACGAGCCCTTAATGAAGTCCTTTTAAGGTGTCTTACCGATGACGAAGCTTGGAAGGTGGTGGAAGGGGCCCATGCTAGTGAATGCGGAGGGCACGTCAACAGTCAGATGCTAGTAAAGAAGATCATTAGGCAGGGCTATTACTGGCCAACCCTAGAAGAAGACTGTACCATCTACGTCCGTAGGTGTGTCAAGTGTCAACTCCATGCCGATAAGATCCATGCCCCTTCCTCCTCACTACACCCACTCTCAACACCATGGCCATTCTCCATGTGGGCTTTCGACATTGTCGGTCCTCTTGGTGATTCTAATGCTCAAACCAAACAAAAGTCATTTATCCTAACTGCGACTGAGTATTACACCAAGTGGGCGGAAGCTGAAGCCTTCACAGAAATCAAAGCATCCACGGTGTGCCGCTTCATCATGAGAAACATCATCTCGCGGTTCGGAGTGCCAAGCAGCATCGTCACGGACAATGGGCCGCAATTCATCGCACAAGAGCTCCAGGACCTCTGTAAGAAATACAACATCACGCTGCATCATTCATCGCCGTATTACCTATAGGGCAATGGCCAAGCTGTAGCAACTAACAAAACCCTTCTTAAAATCCTAAAGAAAACCTGTGAGTCGCATAAATTCGCCGACTGGCCAGAGAAGCTAATAGAGGCTCTATGGGCCTACCGCACCTCCGTCCACACTCCCACGGGACAAACCCCGTACGCTCTCACATACGGGATGGAAGCGGTAGTTCCATATAAGATCCTAATTCCTTCACTAAGAGTCCAACTAGACAAGCAACTTAATCTTGATGAGCGTCGAGAGGCGTTACTAGTCCAATTGGAACTCTTAGATGAAAGGCGGCTTATGGCAGCCGACCATGTGCTTTCCTACCAAAGGCGAATCTCAAGGTCTTTTCAAAAGAAGGTAATTGAACGAAAATTCCAAGAGGGTGATATGGTCTTGAAACGCATCTTTATCAAACCCGGAGGTCCTAAGTCCAAGCTGCAACCCAACTGGGACGGTCCGTACGTTGTGAGGGAGGTCTACCCTGGAAATGCATATCACTTAATCAATGCTGAGGGCGTCGAATTATCACATCCGTGGAACGGGCTGTATCTCAAACGTTTCTATCCTTAGGCCTATAGGTGTGAGGCCACAACACCTAGATCGGGGAGTAGCCCCATGTTGGGAGTCTAAGATACCTTTCTAATCGCCAAGGGCTGCTCTAAGTTAGGATTAACACACACGCACACGGCAAGCCCGGATAACTACACTCGGTAGATGCCGCAACTATGAGGGTTCTACTCTAGCGATGCATCGGTCATTCTCTCCTAATCGGTCGAAGTGTAGGGGCAAAAGGGTCGTAAGGGTGAGGTCGTCAACCTATAGCATACCCCGACGAGAGGAAGTCTCAAACAGGGACGGTCAAAATGACAAAAGGGCAAAGAAGCAAAGAAACGAAAAGAAAAGAAAATCCATAATAACAATAGGGGCATGGCAAAGAGTGGCAAAGTCCCCGTGGGACACCAATGAGCCCGGTCGTACGCATGCCCCAAAGTAAGGCAAGTCCATAACAAAAGACCATAAAGTCCCTCCACAATAGACCCAATCTCCGAATGGTATGCTGTAGGAAGTAGCCGAACCCAACATCCTTTTACCCACACAAGACTTTCCTTAAATAATCTTCCATTTCTCCCTATAAGGCTGAGTCACCTCTTGGGTGGGGCTTAATTGGTCACAGCATCAACCAAGGGTAGGTTTTCCAAGGCATTGCCACCCCTTACGCACGTCCTAACTTAGAAAGCCCTATGGCGAGAACCGGAGGTGATCAAGATTCCTAATCAGCGGCTCGAATCGGTTTAAGTATTGTGGCTCGAAGATGCGAGTACCTTCCGTCTCGCGTGTCTTATTTTAGGAAGGGCCAACGCCGGCTTTAGGCGCTAACAAAAACCCAAAAAAAAAAATCAGATATTTCTAAAACCCAAAAAAAAATCAGATATTTCCAAAATCCAAAAAAATCAGATATTTCCAAAACTCAAAAAAAATCAAATATTTCCCAAAACTAAAAAAAAAAATCATCAAATATTTCCAAAACCCTAAAAATCAAATATTCCAAAAATCTCAAAACATTAAATGATTCCAAGCCGTTTGCATACATGCATTTCATTTGTTTATTCGCATCTTTTGCCTATTTAATAAGGCTTAGCCCCTTGACAAATTATCAAGGTCGCTCACTCGTCGCATTTTAAGGCAAGGGGCTAAGCCTAAGAACAGATCTGACTTGTTTAATGGTTGTCTAAGTGTGCAGGACGGAAAAGAAAGCGGCACTCATATCTCACTCGTCAATCTCACTCAGTCGCAAACCATAAAAACACAATAGAGTTCCATTCCATTCCATTCATGTACACCATCATAACAAAAATGAAAGGAGCAAAAAAGTACAAACCCTCAACCACTCTCCCCTGTACCCTCAGGCGGGCAGGGAGATGGAGGGGCCATCCCTCTCGGCCCGGTCTTGCTCCCCTCTGGCGCTCTCTCGCGCCGTCGTCGCTCCTCCTCCTCGTTCCTCCGCCGTCTGGAGGAACCTGTCAGATAGTGCCCAGCGGACCCGCTCGAGATACCGCTCCGGCTGGTCGCTGACCGGCTGCACCCGACCAAGGCCAGGGCCCTCTCCAGACCCCTCATCTCGGATCGCAACATGTCGCCGCGATGCCCCTCCTCCCCCAGCTAGGTGCGGAGGTCCCCAGCCTCGGCGCGCAGTCGTGCCGCCTCCTCCGCCTCCTGGCACCAGCGCGTCGCCTCCGCAGCCTCCTACTGCCAGCGGGCCGCCACCTCTGCCTCCTGGCGCCACCGCGCCACCTCCGCTTCCTCGGGGCGTAGGCGCAGCTCCGCCATCTCCGCCTCCAGCGTGGTCGTCCGCGCCAGGGCGGTCCTCAGCTCCTGCTCCTGCAATATCAGAAGAAAAATCTTGTCAGAAATCACGAAAGAAGCAAAAAAACAGGGGCATCTAAATAAGTAACTTACCCGCTCCCGCAGCTGGGCGAGGGCGTCCTCCGCTTGGGCCGCTGCTGCCGGTAACTGGCCCTCCAAGACGGAGCGGCCAGGATCCTCTCGGGAGGAGGAAGCCCCTCCCACCATCTGCTGTGCACGATCCAGCTCTGCCCGCTGCAAAAGAAAATATCAAGGGTCAGTCAACCACAGTCAGAAACAGAAGGGTGGGGTGCAAAGTACTTACCAGCTAATCCACCACCGCCTGGAGGTCGTCCCGCTGCTGGATGGTGGAATGGAGGATGCCCTCGAGCGAGGAGATCCGCCCCTCGGGGTCAAGCTGCAATCACAAAGCCAAGTCAGTCGCATAATCAACTAAGAACTCAAAGAGACTGAAAGCAGTAAAATACGTACCGGTCATCGGGACCCCTTGTACACCTGGGCCCCGTACTTCCGGGCATAGGCCCGGAAGTAGTCCTCGTCGCTGGCAGCCTCGGAGACCACCTCCTTCCCTCGCCGCTCCCAGTCATCAAGCTGCTCTCGGACACGGATTGTCCAGTCTGTGACCTGCTGGATCCCGCGGAAGCTCCGGCCTGGCCTCTCCCATGACCTCTGTCAGGTCGGGAATTCCACTACCGCCTGGTGGAGTCCCAGTGTCCGCGCCACTAGCCGGTGGTAGAGCGGGACCACTGTGTTGAAGCAATGAAGCCAAATGTCCCTACCGAAGTAGGGACGGCCCCGCTCCACCCACGGCTGGGTGGCGTCGTCCTCCCCGACGTAGGGAGTCCACTGTACCTGCACACCACAAGTAAAGACTCGTCAGTCAATTGACAAATAAGCAAAGTAAAGGAAAAGGTTAAGGCTAGAAGTACTCACATGTCCAAAGGGGACGGTGTCCAACGCATCATGGATGAGCGTCACTTGTCGCCGCAGGGACCGCTCGTCGCGGCAAAACCGCCAGCGCTGCAGGAGGGGTACAGCGCCGCGTCGCCTCGGCACCCCCCGACCCAGGGAAGGGAGGTGGTAGTACGCCCACACCTGAAAAAGTAATACAAGTCAGTACCACAGTTAATTAAGACAAGCAGGAAAAGTAGTGAAGGGTAAAGGTGAGAAGCATACCTGTAACAGTGGGAAGAACCCGACCACCCCTATCTCCCTACTAGAGGTGCCCAGGCTATCAAAAAGGTGGGCCAGAAGGGCCGCACCCCATGCATAGCTCCCCACCTGGGTTAGGTCCTCTAGTAGGGGCAGACACCGGCAGCTCACCGGGTCTCCTCGCATACCCAAGATCAACTTCCCGATCACGAGGATCAGGAAGCACCTCAAGTCGCGGTCCGCTGCCGCTCCCTCCTCCTCCTCCAGTGCTGCTCTGGCATCCACTGTCAACCGGGCCATGTACTCCGCCTGGCCCTCTCCAGTCTAGTGGTGCATGTCTGCCACCCCGAGGCTCGCCTACAGCCTCGTCCTCGGCACCAGGGAGGATCTCTCCCGCATCACCTCTAACCCCAGAAGCCTCTCCACCATCTCCTGATAGCTGGTATAAGTCACCCCGGTCACCGCCTGGCCATCTACCCTCAGGCCGGTGATCCGTGCCACGTCCTCCAGTGTGGGGATCATGTGACCCCACGGGAGGAGGAAAGCGTGGCACTCTGGGTCCCATCTCTCCTTCAATGCCTGGATGAGCGCCACGTCCGGCGTCAACTCATCCAATCTCAGAAAGGGGCCGAACCCCATCTCCTCCAGCCGGGTCCTTTGGAAATCCGGCAACCCCTGATAGATCACCCGGACAATGGACCACCCCAGCCGGGACCGTAGCTCGCTCTGCAAAACAATCACAGAAAACACAAGGATCAGCAAGGGATCAGTAGAACAACACTCTGTTAAGGTAGCGACGGGTATATTGTCACCTTCAGAAGGCGACATCAGAGGAGTCGCCTTCCCCCCTGTGAAGGCGACAAGCAGGCTGTCGCCTTCTGAACGCGATGCTTAGGCCGTCGAGACCTGTCTGGTAATGCGACACCCACCCTGTCGCGTTCACAGACTGGTCGGAAACGACAAGAATCCGTTTTCCAGCCGTTTCACCTTGGGCCAAAAAACCCTACATCCCCTCTCATCCACACACATAGGGTTTAGGGCTTGAGACCCTACCTTTTTGGGCCCGACGGGCTCGTCCTCGTCGCCCGGCATCACTGCGGGCTCCTCCTCCATCGGCGCGACCGGGGAAGCCTCCAGGGCTGCCGTCGAGGTCCCCTCACCCAGTTGCCGGCGCCGGATGGACTTCTTCCGTCACCGCCCCCCGCCATCGCCGCCTTGGCCTTCTCCACCACCCTCCATCGACGGTCACCGAGGGGAGAGAGAGGGAGATAGGAGAGAGAGAGAGGAAGGAGATGAGAGAGAGAGAGAGCTCGCCGGACTAGTTCACTGGAGAAATGGAGGCCGGGAAGAGGATCGCCGGAATCGCCGGATAGAGGGAAGAGGGAAAGAAGAGAAGTTTGAAAGAAGGGAAAAGAGGAAGAAGGGCGCTCGGCCCGAATTCAAACCGCCCCGGGACCTGTGAACGCGACAAGGTCTATGTCGCCTTCTACTCAGGTGGCGACGATGCTCTATGTCGCCTTCACTTTTCAGGTCGCTACCGTTGACCTGTTGCCTTCTTGGTCGCGACAGGTCTAGCGTCGCCTTCATAAACCAGTGCTTTTAGCCTCCAAAAAAATCAATGCTCATTGCAATAAATCCAATGCTTACATCAATAACATGTCTCACTCCCCTTACATCAAGCATCAATCTCCTATTACATCAAGCCCACCCCAATCTCACCACATCAAAGCATCAAAGGTACAATCAAGTCTATCTCTCTAGCTCACGGTCCCCTCAGTGGCCGAATCTTCTCATGCTCCACGAGGTACACCTGGTACATTTCTCGGTCCTCGTCAAGTCTCGGCGGGAGTGCATGGGTAGCACACGCCCTCCACATGGCCAGCGCGCTCCGCACGGCCTGCTCATCCTCCGGGTTCCCCAAGTGTCGCTTCTTCATGGGAGGCAAGTGTGATGGCGGAAGCACTCTCGTCCTCAGCTTCCCGACCTGTAGGTAGCACTGTTGCGGGTTGAAGAGCACGGTCACCATATTCCCTATCAACTGCAAGTCCAAGCCGCGTCCGAGTGGTAGCCGGATCTCCGCTCCATGAAGTGCCGCTATGCCCAAAGCAAAGTGTGCCACTGGTAGGGTGCTGAAGTAAAGGCGCCATGCACTCCTTGTCTTCTTGTCCGCCGTCCTGCATAAAACCTTATCGGAGAATTTGGCCGCGCCGCCAATATAGTTCAAAGGATGGCACCCGAGGATCCGACTGTCGGTGGTGGGGTTGTCTACCGGTTTAAATTTTATCCTCACACCCAACCAACACTCTAGAAGGATCATAGAGCCTTAAAGGAAACCTCCCGTGGAAGCCGAGGTAAGACCCGAGTAAAGATATGCCAAGACGGCGTAAGAGAGTGAAAGTCCTCGCCATACCCCACTAATCGCCCTAAGGCTAGCATAGTCTATGAGGTGATCCCCGGACGGGAAGAGCACCACCCCACATAAGCATATGGCCACGGCCTTTGCGATCTCCCGGTGGTCCACGCTCTTGTCCTTACACTTGGATATGACCCACTTAGACAATGGCACTAGATGTATGAATTGTGGGCTAATTATGGTGTAGACATCCCCCGGATCGGTCATGAATTCCCCTAGGATAAACTTCGGGTTAATGGGCTCAACCGTGTAGCTTATGTTTTGCTCATTCCCGGGTTTGGTCTTGGGAAGAGCAAGGAAGGCCTCGACCTCCTCTAAAAGGACGGTCGCCTCAAATTTTGGGAAAATGAAAGTATGGGTTTGTGGGTGCCATAATTCTATCAAGGCCGTGATACTATGCCAATCAAAGGAAATTTTGTGGTAATTGTGAGCCGCTATCAAAACCCCACCCAAACCCCACTCTCTTAAGAACCTAATGACATACATGGGTAAGGCTTTGATCATCGGGGCGATCCAAGTGAGCTTAGAGTAGCGGTGAGAGCCGGGGAAGAGCTAGGGAAGAAAAAGAAAAGAGAGAAAAGAGGAAGAACAAGAACACAAAATTAATGATGAAATTCGGAGCATAAAATCATGGAAATTGAAAACACCAACCAACTTACCTCTCTCACTTCCTCGCTCCGGCTCAAGTGGTTGGGAACGTCCGTAATCCTCATGAGAGCTTCAAAGGTCGCCCGAGCACGCTTCGGACCTTCATAATCCGCCTCCCCACCCATGGGATCAAGAGGAGCTCTCTTCATGGCCATGAGAACTTGCAAGACTTGAAGAAAAGAAGAAAGAGGTGAGAGCTCCGAATTTGGCTTCTCATCCCCTTTATTTATAGAGCCATGGTACTCCTATTCCTGCTAGGAAAGGGTAGGGGAGACCCATTAGGAGTAGGACCTTGAGTGGAGAGCAATAGGAATCCAAGTATGAGTCAAAACCAAATCATATGCTGAAGGCTTTTGAGCTCAGGCTGAGAAAACCTGTGAAAGCGACATATCGACCTGTCGCCTTCAAGGTGGCGACAGATCGCGTGTCGCCTTCTTCAGTCAAGGGTCGCGACAACCCCTATGTCGCCTTCTGACCAGTCTGTGTTGTCTTGCTTATTCTTCTGTGACTGTTCAGGATATTTGCACATATGCTTTGATGTCATTGTTTGGTGCATTGAATTATGTCTATCCTTATTGCTTTGATTATTGAAAATCCATAAAAATCAGAAAATACAGGAAAATCCATAAAAATCCAGAAAATCAAAAGACGTCCGTCAGGTAAGTATCTCTAACCCTAATCCCTCCGCATTACTATATGATATATACACTATTATATCAGCTCAAGGACCGGCTGGTTCCCAGTGTGTTCCAGGATCTGAGTTCCCCTTCATCAAAAATGAGGATGATCTAAGTACACACTACTAATCGCTGGATAGGCCGTTGGGTGGTATGACTCGGGGACGATGGATTCTATCGTACGCCGAGGATGCGAAGTGTCTTGACCCTTGCTTATATTGTCTAGCAATATTATCCTTGAATATTTGTTATTTTCTCTCTTTCTTTGCATTCGCTTTATGATTTCCTTTTTCTTTAGCCCAGCATGCATCATGTAGGGACTTTTGAGCTTCATGAATCACGATTTGTCAAAGTCGGCTTCTCAATGATGTCCCAACCTAAATCCTCATTTCCAGACAAGAATTTCACTCCGAATTTGAAAGTTTTCCTCGAGCTTGTGCTCGGTCCAGTTTGCCAGTGATGGTTCCTATGCAGGATTCCTCTCATCCCCATTCATTATAACAGTCATCCCTTTATCCCCGATCCGCTCATTAGTCATGACCCGCTCGAAGGCCAGAGTCGAATCGACCCGCCGGGCAGCACCTATCCCCTAATGAACGAAACCTGCACGCTAAAGATAGCCAGGGTACCTCTTGAATCAGGAGGTTGATCATTCTTTTCTTTTGATTTTTATTCGTCCCCAAGTAGGAACCATCCTCGCACTCTGTTCCCAGCCATGTTCGAAGTTAGCCAGATAATTCTCGCTGCTTATTCGTTCAGAATGGGTGTCTCTTTATCTTGATGCCCGCTTTTCAGCTCATTCCACTTCATTCCACTACATCGCCGTTTCACGCCATTTTCGCTCCATCACCGCTCCACTCCCTTGCAAAGCAGGCATCAAGGAGGGGCAATCTGTAGACACCCATTTCTGACCCATAAGTCGAGCAAAATCCCTTGTCGTATCATTGACGCCTCACGTTGGCTCATCATCGTCAAGCTGGCTTTCTCCGATCATGACATCGTTCCAATTAGTTCATCACCCTGGAAGACTCTTCCTGGTCAAATCAATCTCTTTCACTAAAAATCTCTCTGAGTATAGGTCCGATGTTTCATCCCGAAGGCTGTGCATGGCTGATTGGACACACTACATGCTGAAATGCAGAAAAGACCAGAAGGCGACAGGCCCTGGGTCGCCTTCCTGAAGACGACAGCTCCTATGTCGCGATAATAATTCCACATTTTTAAATCCTCAGAAAATCACAAAATGACTCAAGTCAGCCTTCCATATGAGGAAGGCGACGTATCGAGCCGTCGCGTTCAGAAGGCGACACCCAAGTCGTCGCGTTCAGGGCCTTAAACAGGAAACTCAATCTAAAGCCAATTTGGACCCATGATATTGATGGTAATTGCTTCATTTGGACATCCAAATCAAGTCCAAATCCTCTCAAATTCAGAGCAGACCTTCCTAACATGCTCCTTTCCGAGTTCCAATAGCCCTTGCACAGCCATACTTACCCAGAGTCGGACTCTTGCCCATTATTCCTCTCAGACCCGAGTTGGGAATAATCACCCATAAGTATCTTGTCTCTGCATCTTTTCGGGCATGGCCGGATTCTTTGGTTTGCTGAGCAAGAGAACTCCATCTTCCACGAAGAGAATTTTCCCTCCAGACGATCAGCAAGAGCCCTCCAGGGCGTTTTCCCATCGGCTACACAATTCTTCTTCTCTTCTTCCCTTTGTTTCTTTGATTTCATGCATGCATAGCTTTGTTCTTTTTCTAGTTTAGCATTATATCACGACACACACACCTATTCTTAACACCCACAAGGGTTAAAAGCCCCAATCTCGTGAGTTCCCTCCATATTAGTTCATGATTTCATGCTTTTCATTGAATAGATCTTCTACACACGAGTTCTAATGGGTGTTTTGTTTGTTTAAACCATTTTGGCAGGTGTTTAAAGGTCAGAGCAAGGTGAGGCTCTTGCCCCTCGACCGGCTGAGGAGCAGGAAGACGAAGAACCCAAGTTTCCATCCACTGAAGAAGAAGGCGACGACCATTGTGTCGCGATCAGGAAGGCGCCGTTGCCTACGTCGCGTTCACAACAAAGCATCGCGACGCCCGCTCTGTCACGTTACCAGATACGCTTTCCTCTTCATCCTTCCTTTCCAAGGTAGTCAGTCCTCCACCTGAATATCAAGAGGCGACTGCGTTGGTGGCGATCACGGTCAGTTCCTAATCCCTATACCTTTCACAATCAATTTTAAAAGGGGATACAAATCCCGTGATTACACATAGGTTTGAAATATGCTCTTCCCTCCCAACCAAGGATCATACCAAAGACTAATATTGGAGCCATCAACAATGGAGTATGAGATATGTTTCTGCATCCAATCACATTCCTTAAGCACCCCTTTCCAAGCACTAGAGAAGTAAGATTTGCACTTGATTAACCAAATATTATCTTTGGTTAAGTACTTGTTGTAGATCCAGTCAATCCAAATCGATTCCTTTTTTTGCAAAGTTTCCCAAAGTAGTTTTGCCGAAGCTGCTCTGTTCAAATCATGCAATTTCCTAAGGCCTAAACCGCCTTCTTTTTTAGGTCTGCAAATAGTGTTCCATTTAACCATAGTCATGACAGATTTATCAGTGCATCCTTTGCAGAAAAAATCTCTAAGAATTCCTTCAACTTGGGAGATGAGGCCAGTAGGAAGGATAAAGGCTGAAGACCAATAAATAGAATAGGACTGCAGAATATATCTAATAAGCTCAAGGCGCCCAGCTTTAGAAAGGAGGCGATTTTTCCAAGCATTCAATCTCTTTTTGATTTTGTCAATAAGAGGGCTGCAATGCACTTCCTTGATGGTAGTAGAAACTAAGGGTAAACCAAGATAAGGTATTGGAAGGGAACCTTCCCCCACCTCCAAAATATTTACGAAAGTATCCTTTTGTTGAATATTTCCTCCAATGTAAAGCTTGCCTTTTGACTTGTTGAGAGCTAGACCAGCGCAGAGGGAGAAATCATGCAGCACATTCTTGAGGTGAATAGGAGAATTAACATCATTCTTCAAGAAAATTATGAGATCATCAGCAAAGACAACATGTGAGATCCTCATACTACCAGCCGATGGCACTTTGATATAGCCCTTCCGCACAGCCTCATCCATCATGCAAGATAGACCTTCCATAGCAATTGTGAAAAGATAGGGGGATAAGGGATCTCCTTGTCTAATATCGTTTGTACTTTGAAAAAACCCCGTTGGACAGCCATTCAGAAGGATAGAGAAAGAGGGATTCTCTATGCAATTTTTAATCCAATTGATCCATTTCATTGGAAAGCCCATTTGCTGCATCATATAGTAGATAAACTCCCTATTCAAAGAATCAAAAGCTTTCTTCAAGTCAGCCTTGAAGCACAGTAAGTTACCTTTGTTTTTGGAGTGGATATCTCGAACAATGTCATTTGTAATGAGAATGTTATGATGAATCGATCTTCCCTTTATAAAAGCAGCTTGATTGGAACTGATGAGTTTGTGGAGCACACTTTGTAACCGATTAGCTAGGATCTTGGAGATGATTTTGTAGGCAAAGTTACATAAATAAATCGGCCTATATTGATCAAGAGAATCAGCACCTTCAGCCTTGGGGATTAAAGCAATGAAAGTACAGTTGAGCTGCTTGATCATTCTAGAAGTGTTGAAGAAGTGCTTCACCGCCTTTACAACATGATCACCCACAATATCCCAAGTTGATTGATAGAATTCAGCAGAGAAGCCATCTGGCCCAGGACTTTTTCCTTTAGGAGAATGCATGACAACATCTTTAATTTCTTCCTCAGTAATTTCAGAACAAAGAATATGAGAATCAGAATCAAGAAGTTTCTCTCTTGGTTGAATATTCACATGATTCCAGTCAGTGGAAGGTTGATTCAATAAATAAGAGAAAAAGATGGTGGAATACTATTTAACCATTTCCAAATCATCAATTTTGTTACCTTCAGAATCAACACATTGAGTGATAGTATTCCTGGATTTTCTAGCTTTGAAGGATGCATGGAAAAATTTGGTATTACTGTCACCAAGGGAAAGCCATTGTTGCTTTGATTTTTGCTTGTAGAACTCCTCCTCCATGTTAATTGCTCGTTGATATTCCATTTTAATGCTAATTTCGTCAGCAATGAGCTGGCTGTCCAAAGGGTTATTCTGCAGGCACTTCTGAATATTGGATAGAGAATCTCTGAACCTCTTGATTCTATCATGCACATCACCATAGACCTCCATGATTCTATCATGCGCATCTGGGTTCTTTGGAACCCAACAATATATTCCTTCACTACCATTGAGTTAGAAGCTCAAATTGTTCATCTGCATGGAATTCACAAGATCTCTGGGAAATCATTTCATATCTCGGCTGTTTATGCTTCTAACTTTCAGCATGAAAGAATCTCGCTTTGGGAGAAGATCAACAACATATCAAAGAATATTATTGGTACTTTGCCTTGGCTAGTTACTGGAGATTTCAACTGTATCCGCTACCCATCTGAAAAGGTGGGGGGCAATTTGGTTCCCATTCACATGTTAGATTCATTCAGCAATATGATTAGGAATGCAGGTTTAATGGACTTGAAGGCTGTGAGGAATATTCTTTCTTGGTCTAACTGTTCTTCGGGTGATAGACGGATTGCTGCCAGACTGGAAAGATGCCTTATTAATGATCACTAGTTACCCTCTAATCTGGATGGGTATGTTGATTATGGATCTACATATTTTTCTGATCACTCTATGTTGCTTGTGCATTCCTCCACGGAGCATAAAGATGGTCATAAACCTTTCAAATTTTTCTCTATGTGGACTAAGCATCCTGGGTTTATGGATATTGTTAAATCTTCTTGGCAGCAAAATTTCTATGGATCTCCCACTTACATCTTGTGTCAGAAGTTGAAGGAAGTCAAGAATGCTCTCCGGAAGTGGAATAGAGAGGAATTTGGTGATGTGAAAGATTCTATTAAGAAGATCAAAGATTCTCTTCATCTTGCTCAGCAGAAGCTTAAAGCTAATCCTACTGATCACTATCTTATTTATGAAGAGATGAAGATTAAGAAAGAATATCATCAGGCGCTTAACACTGAGGAAGCTTTTTATAAGCAAAAGTCTAAGCAGCAATGGCTCTCTCTTCGAGATTCTAATACAAAGATTTTCCATGCCTCTTTCAAAGCTAGAAAATCTGCAAATACTATCTCCAGATGCAATGATTCAGAGGGCAATTAGGTTCGTGATATACAGTTGATCAAAAAGCATTCAGTGAACTTTTTCTCTTCCTTATTAAACCAACCAAAACTTCACTGGGACTCTATTAATATCGAGCCAAGGCACAAGTTAGATGATAATGACATCCAGCACCTGTGCAAAGATATCACTTCTGAGGAAATCAAGGAAGTTGTGATGTGCTCTCCGAAAGGTAAGAGCCCTGGACCCGATGGTTTTCCAGCGGAATTCTTCCAAACTACTTGGGAGGTGGTGGGGGATCATGTGGTTCATGCAGTTAAGCATTTCTTCTCTACCTCTAGAATGTTGAAGCAGATGAACTGTACTTTCATTGCTCTAATTCCAAAGTCTGAAGGAGCTGATTCCTTTGATCAATATCGGCCTATTTCCTTGTGTAACTTTGTGTATAAGATCATATCCAAGATTCTTGCTAATCATCTCCAAGCGGTGCTGCCCAAGCTCATTAGTCAAAATCAATATGCTTTCATCAAAGGGAGATCTATCCAAGACAACATCCTCATTTCTAATGATCTTATTAGGGACTTGCACTCTAAATCTAAGGGGAATACTCTATGCTTCAAGGCAGACCTTAAAAAAGCTTTTGACTCTTTAAATAGAGATTTTGTTTACTATATGATGAATCAGATGGGCTTTGCTGAGCAATGGATTTCTTGGATTAGAAGCTGCATTGAGAATCCTTCCTTCTCTATTCTATTGAATGGCTCACTTGTTGGTTTCTTTCAATCCACCAATGGGGTTCGTCAAGGTGATCCTTTATCTCCTTACCTTTTTACTATTGCCATGGAGGGACTTACTTGCATGATGGAGGAAGAAGTCCAGAGAGGTAATATTAAAGTCCCTTCGGCTGGTGACATGAAGCTTTCCCATGTTATTTTTGCTGATGATCTAATCATATTCTTCAAGAATGATATCCAATCTGCTATGAACATTCAGAATGTGCTGATTCAGTTCTCTTTATGTTCTGGCCTCAATCTGAATAAGAGCAAAAGCAAACTCTACATTGGAGGTAAGGTTCCTAATAAAGAGAGTTTTTTACATATTATGGAAGTGGGTGAAGGTTCATTACCAGTTCCTTACTTGGGTCTTCCTTTGATCATCCATCAAGAAGGTGCACTGTATTCCCCTTGTTGAGAAAGTAAGGAAAAGATTAAACTCTTGGAAGAATAGGTTGTTGTCCAAAGCTGGCCGTTTGGAGCTCATTAGATCAGTCCTCCAATCTTACTCAATATACTGGTCTTCGGCCTTTATCCTTCCTTGTGGCATTCTCAATCAGATTGAGGGTATCTTTAGAGATTTCTTTTGGAAGGGTTGTTCTGATAAATCTATAATGACTATGGTTAAATGGCAAAGCATTTGCAGACCTAAGAAGGAGGGTGGTTTGGGCCTCAGAAGATTGCATGACTGGAATAGAGCTGCCTCTGTAAAACTTCTCTGGGATATTTTACAAAAGAAGAAGTCCATTTGGGTTGATTGGATCTATCATAAATATTTAGCAAAAGATAACATCTGGACCATCAAATGCAAAACTTATTACTCAAGTGCTTGGAAAGGTGCCCTTAAAGAAAGAGATTGGATGCAAGACCATATCACTTATTATATTGCAGATGGTACTCAATTCAGTATGTGGTTTGACCCTTGGCTATCTGGAAGGAGCATATTTCAGAACTTTGGTGATAGAATTCGTCAAGACCTTGGGGCTGGCAAGGACTTTAAAATCAGTCATTTCATCACTACCACAGGTTGGAACCTTCCCTATCCCACTTCTTTTGACATGATCTCTCTTTGGCCTTCTATCAAAGAAACTAGAATTCATAACAATAATGAGGATCAGATCCTTTGGAAACATAATGGTGGCAAGTTCTCTATATCATCTGCATGGAATGAGCTAAGGGAGCAGCACTCTGAGGATAGTAACCATGTGTGGATTTGGGCAAAGCCGGCAGCTCAAAAGTTCAACCTTTGTATGTGGCAAGCAGCTATGAAGAAGCTTCCTACTCAAGACAACATGAAGCAAAAAGGCATCAGCTTAGCGAACCAATGTACTCTTTGCAAGAATAATGAGGAAACCAATAATCATCTTTTCTTCCAATGCTCTTATAGTACTTGGATCTGGAAGCAGATTATCTACAGGTTTCAATTTGGGAGAAGCCCAGAAGACAGACTTGAGAAAGAAATGCAGAAATTAAAGGACAACTTTCCCCATCAAAATGATGCCTGGAGACTAGCTCAATTGGCGCTAAAATGTGCAGTCTGGTGGATATGGAGGGAGAGATGTATTAGAATCTTTGAAGGTGAGAGCTTGTCCAAAATGCAGTTGCTGATCAAGATTTTGTTTGACATCAAGACTATCATGGAAAACATACAGTTCAGATCACAAACTCCAAGAGAAAAACAAATCTTTACTCATTTTAACATTTCGGTTATGTAGCTTCTTTTGATCTTTGCTATTCTCATAGTCCACAAATCTTTGTGTGGTCATGAGTTCTCAGTCTTGGTAATTCTAAGGTTGCGGTTGGTGGAGTGAGAACATTCCACCTCTCTGAGGTGGGGTGCACTCTCCTGACCCACTTTAGGATTTTTTCTCTATGACCATGATTTATGGTTATAGACCTTGTACATTTGGCTCTCTTAATACATTATTATTTACCGAAAAAAAATGGGTGATACAATCCCTTTCTTCTGTTGGACAATAGAATTTCCTGAGTCAACTCGTGAGTTATGAACTCGTGAGTTTTCAGCAGTTGAATTTCCTAGAACAACGGAATTCTTTGGACGCCAGTACTGCTGAGGTTTACTTAGCTTATCCACAGAAGCCTCTCCCGGAGTGCAAGTACCTTCCTTGTGACCAAAAGATGAACATATGGAACATGGGGTTGGTCTCCATTCGTACTCAACATCAATGTCCTCGGTATCTCCAGAGTCATGCAGTACTGTAACAGATGAAGGGAATAAGAACTCTGAAGATATTAGAATACATACCCGTTGTAAGGTCTCGGGTCTTTAGTGGATCCTTATTGGGTCTATAGTGGTTCTGTGTGGTCGACGACAAGACCATTGTCGTTGACTTGGGGTTGACGGCCAGGGCTTGCCGTTGAGTCAGAGTCAGTGTCCAACGATGTGGACGTCTGAGATTGAACTCAACGACATGGGATCTGGACGTCAGTCTGTAGGCGGTTCAGTAGGCGACCAGTGATGTTGACGTCGACTGGTCGGGCCTGTTGAAATAGGGCAGCCCGAGAGCAGAACCCATCTTTCTCCTTTCCTCTCCTTTCTTCCACCCTTGCTTTTCTTTGTTTTCCACAGCTTCTGTTGGGTGATTTGAGCTTGTGGGAAGGCCCTGGATCGTGTGGCGTTGCTTGATCGGGCGGGAAACGTGTGGTTTTGGTGCGATTCGCGCGGAGTCTTCGAGGGAATCCGGCGCGAGTAGTGGCTGTTCGGGGATTGTTTAGGCTTTCTGAGGTAGGGACTTAACTCCTACAACCTTCCTCATCAAACATGCTCAATTAAGTGAATTGGTGTGCAAATCATGGTTTAGGGTTGGGTTGTATCATGCCGGGATTTTGGGTAAATTGGACAATCTAGGCGTTAGACTGTTTAATTTCATTGTGCTGCTAGTTTAGATTGATGAGAGGAAGTGTTTCCCTCCATCAGTCGGAATTCTGATGAGATTTTCTGCCCATTTGAACTGATTCGGTTCAGTTCTGGGTTTAGGGGACTGAAGAGATCAATGTCCACATCTGTTGCCGTTGAGGTCTTCAGGGGTGATTTAAACGACAAGGTCGATTGCCATTTAATCAGGATAAACGACATGGTGAGTACCGTTTACCTCATATTGGCGGCAATCGATGTGGCCGTTAATCTCCTGTCTCCCAGTAGACTTGAGTTGTTTGTTTAGAGGCGATTGACATGTGATGTCCGCCCTAATAGCACAAGTGGGCCAGGCTTAGAGTGTGACTCCGCCTGTGCATTTGAGTAGTTGATTGTGACTCGTGGTGTTTACTTATTGTACGGGGTTTCAGACGTTGAGTGTGTTCCGTCTATTGTACGCGCGTTGCGTTACCATGTACCCATTTCTGTTGTGTTACCTAGGCGTGGGTGCGACTCCGTCTAGACGACTAGTGTGTGGTTATCCTCCGCTAGTGAGCCAGGACGCCGAGTGCGACTCTGTCCTGTGCGTACTCCTTGTGGTGGTTTTGAGCCGGTCTCCGTGGAGCCCCTTCTCTACTGCTAGGGTCAAGCGTAGGGGAAAAACCAGTCATGGACCAGACGCGAGAGAGAACGTCTGTAGTGTGCACACATGGCTGGGGTTGAGAGCCTCTGTGGTGACGGGACGCCGAGCCACAGACCCTAGCTGAGTCCTACTTGCTGTGTGTGTGAGTGTGTGTTACTGAGCCGCGAGGTTTACAGTTTTGTGTTGTGGTGCGACGTGTACTTACTTTTAGTTTTACTTTCCGCACTTTAGTTCAGTTGCCGGTGGGGTTACTTTTCCCTACTGGGTCTCTTTGCTTGAGACTCACTCCCTTCCCTTTCAGGTGGGTCTTCGTCGACTCCCATTCCAGGAAAGTCTAGCCACTCCGGTGTTGGTGCTCCCTAGCTGCAGTGAGTAGTACCTTTTTATTGTACTTCTGTACTCTGTACTTTGCTCAGACTCTGAGATTGTATATGATATGTTCATATAGTGAAATTTTAAAGCTTTACATGGTGTGTATCTTCTTACATATAGTCTCCTCGGACTTTCACTTCCTACCCTTCCGAGCTTGTCTCGTGGGTTAGCGGGTCAGAATTCGGGTTACTGGTTGTTACTGGTAATGCGGATTCTGGGTCGTTACACTCGTGCATATGATAATCGCTTCCTGGAGGCTGTGAGCTTGTCCATAAACAGAGGAGTGCCCAGGACACTAGCTAGCTTACTCAAGGATGTGTGGGACCATAAGTGAAGTGGAAGGTTCGGGAAGATAATCCATAGAGGAATAGAAGATAACATGGCCTTTTCCATTTGAAAAGGTCCAACTGTTCCTCGCTTCTCTCTTACCTGTTGGCAAGCTATCTTGCATAAACTTCCCACTATTAATAACTTGAGAAAGAGATGCTTTTAGTTTCCTAGCAGATGCATTTTGTGTGGCATATCCGAAGAGAGTGAAGATCATATTTTCTTTCAATGCCCATTTTCTATAGCTGTTTGGAGTGATATTCTTCACAAGCTGAATCTTTGCAGAAATCCTCAGACTACTATTATTGCGGAAATTCATTCTTTACACCAAAGTTTCAAAGTTGATGGATTTGGTACATCTTTGGATCGTCTTCTTTTTCGGGCTACTATCTCGTGGATCTAGAAAGAGAGATGTCGCAGAACCTTCGATGACATCCGCACCTCAGCTATTCATACTTCGCTTCTCATCATTCAGGATGTCAGGTCTCTCTTGGAATCCTTACCATACTTCAAAGGGATTTTTTTTTTTGTAAGTAATACCGATTTTATAAACAATTAATGAGATCATGTACAATGGAATCTCATGCTATCACAGACCGATAGCTATGAGACAAACACAATGATAAGATCACTCAAAAGTAGCTAAAAAGAAATCAAATGAACCAGCTACAAGAAGGCAACTAAATCAAGAATTGTTGATGTTGAAATTTTGGAGAATTCTTGCTGATCTAGAGGAGAGCGAATACTTCTGAATGTGTGCTTCAGTAATGTGGCGAATGTCCGATAGGATAGAAAGCAACACTTGCATCCGACTTCTAGCAATAGACTGGAAAATTCTAGAGCATCTTTCCTTCCAAATCCACCAGAGGGCAGCACGGAAGGTAACAAAGGCCACAGTTGTACCAACACCAAAAATTCAGAAACTTCCAATTATACTCTCCCCTTCAGAAATAACGGTTTGCCTTGGTCTCCTGTGGATATCTAGTCGATGCAATAGTTGCATCCAGACCCAAGAACTGTAAGAGCATTGAAAGAATAAATGGTCAATACATTCTTCATTCTGGTTGCACAAAACACATATGTTAGGTCCATGAATACCACGTCTTTGAAGAGCATCAAAAGTTTGAATTCCACCCATGAAAACTTGCCAAGCATGCAAGGATTGTTTCTGATTCGCTGGTCTCTGCCAAACCAGGTGATCCCAAGGAACCCGAGGATAAGATATACGTTTTTGATCATAGATGTGAGTGATACTAATAATCCCTTGATTGTGCTTCCATACTTCAAAGGGATTACGGGTCGGTCAAATACTTTATGCAAAAGATTTAATATTCAAGTTAAGAAAGCTTAGTTGGCATCAGTTGTGATGTTTTGTTGTCTCTTTTCTTTATTTGGAAGATAGTCACCAGGATGTGGTGTCATCTTCTTTTTTTATTTCTGCTATATAGGGTATGTTCGAACCCTATACCCTTCTTTTGTATTTCTTTCCTTATTTAATTCAATTCCTTTGGTTGACCGACCAAAAAAAAAAAAAAGATCTGATCGGCGTGTCGTTCAATCCGACATGATCGGGTGGTTAAATTTGCATGTGCAAACTAATAGAATACGATTTGGATTCCCGGATTGAGTTGGGCGTTGAAATGACGGATCAAAAAAAAACCAGAGTCTAAAGGGTCAAAACACACAACTCGGGGTCCAAAATCCCAAATAGGGATTTGATTGGCATGTCGTTCACTCCGACATGACCGGGTGGGTTAAATTGACGTGTGCGAACTGATGGAATCTGATTTGGATTCCCGGATTGGGTTGGGTGTTGAAATGACAGATCTAAAAAAACCCGAGTCTAAAGGGTCAAAACACACAACCCGGGGGTCCAAAATCCCAAATAGGGATCAGATCGGCATGCCGTTCACTCCGACACGATCGGTTGGGTTAAATTGACGTGTGCGAACTCACGGAATCCGATTTGGATTCCCGAATTGGGTTGGGCGTCGAAATGATGGATCTAAAAAAAACCCTAATCTAAAGGGTCAAAACACACAACCCGGGGGTCCAAAATCCCAAATAGGGATCTGATCGGCAACCAGGTGGGTTAAATTGACGTGTGCGAACTGACAGAATCCGATTTGGATTCCCGGATTGGGTTGGGCATTGAAATGACGGATCTAAAAAAAATCCTAGTCTAAAGGGTCAAAACACACAACCCAGGGGTCCAAAATCCCAAATAGGGATCTGATCAGCGTGTCGTTCGCTCCGACATGACCGGGTGGGTTAAATTGACGTATGCGAACTGATGGAATCCGATTTGGATACCCGGATTGGGTTGGGCGTTGAAATGACGGATCTAAAAAAATCCGAGTCTAAAGGGTCAAAACACAACCTGGGGGTCCCAAGTCCAAAATAGGGATCAGATCGGTGTGCCATTCGCTCCGACACGAACGGGTGGGTGAAAGTGACGTATGCGAACTGAAGGACTCCGATTTGGATTCTCGGATTGGGTTGGGCTTTGAAATGACGGATCTAAAAAAACCCGAGTCTAAAGGGTCAAAAACACACAACCCGGGGTCCAAAATCCCAAATAGGTAATTGATCGGCGTGTCGTTCACTCCGACACGACTGGGTGGGTTAGATTGACGTGTGCGAATTGACGGAATACGAATTGGATTCCCGGATTGGGTTGGACGTTGAAATGACAGATCTAAAAAAAACCAGAGTCCAAATGGTCAAAACACACAGCCCGGGGGTCCAAAATCCCAAATAGGGATCTGATCGGCAACCGGGTGGGTTAAATTGACGTGTGCGAACTAACAGAATCCGATTTCGATTACCGGATTGGGTTGGGCGTTGAAATGACGGATATAAAAAAAACCCTAGTCTAAAATGTCAAAACACACAACCCGGGGGTCCAAAATCCCAAATAGGGATCTGATCAGTGTGTCGTTCGCTCCGACATGACCAGGTGGGTTAAATTGACGTGTGCGAACTGACAGAATCCGATTTGGATTCTCGGATTGGGTTGGGCGTTGAAATGATGAATCTAAAAAAACCCGAGTCTAAAGGGTCAAAACACAACCTGGGGGTCCAAAGTCCTAAATAGGGATCAGGTCGGTGTGTCATTCGCTCCGACACGACCGGGTGGGTGAAAGTGACGTGTGTGAACTGACGGAATCCGATTTGGATTCTCAGATTGGGTTGGGCTTTGAAATGATGGATCTAAAAAAACCCAAGTCTAGGGTCCAAAATCCCAAATAGGGCCATAATTGTCATGCCGTTCACTCTGACACGACCGGGTGGGTTAAATTGACTTGTGCGAATTGACGGAATACAATTTGGATTCTCGGATTGGGTTGGGCGTTGAAATGACGGATCAAAAAAAAACCAGAGTCTAAAGGGTCAAAACACACAACCCGAGGTCCAAAATCCCAAATAGGGATTTGATTGGCATGCTGTTCACTCCGACATGACTGGGTGGGTTAAAGTGATGTGTGCAAAGAGACGGAATCCGATTTGGATTCCCGGATTGGGTTGGGTGTTGAAATGATAGATCTATAAAAACCCGAGTCTAAAGGGTCAAAACACACAACCCGGGGGTCCAAAATCCCAAATAGGGATCTGATCGGCATGTCGTTCACTCCGACACGATCGGTTGGGTTAAATTGACATGTGCAAACTCACGAAATCCGATTTGGATTCCCGGATTGGGTTGGGCGTCGAAATGATGGATCTAAAAAAAACCCTAATCTAAAGGGTCAAAACGCACAACCCGGGGGTCCAAAATCCTGAATAGGGATCTGATCGGCGACCAGGTGGGTTAAATTAACGTGTGCGAACTGACGGAATCCAATTTGGATTCCCGTATTGGGTTTGTCATTGAAATGACGGATCTAAAAAAAACCCTAGTCTAAAGGGTCAAAACACACAACCCGGGGGTCCAAAATCCCAAATAGGGATCTAATCAGCGTGCCGTTCACTCCGACATGACTGGGTGGGTTAAATTGACATATGCGAACTGACGGAATCCGATTTGGATAACCGGATTGGGTTGGGCATTTAAATGAAAGATCTAAAAAAACCCGAGTCTAAAGAGTCAAAACACAACCTGGGGGTCCAATGTCCCAAATAGGGATCAGATCGGTGTGCCATTCGCTCCGACACGATCGAGTGGGTGAAAGTGACGTGTGCGAACTGACGGAATCCGATTTGGATTCCCGGATTGGGTTGGGCTTTGAAATGACGGATCTAAAAAAACTCGAGTCTAAAGGGTAAAAAACACACAACCCGGGGTCTAAAATCCCAAATAGGGATCTGATCGGCGTGCCGTTCACTCCGACACGACCGGGTGGGTTAGTTTGACGTGTGCGAATTGACGGAATACGATTTGGATTCCCGGATTGGGTTGGACGTTGAAATGACAGATCTAAAAAAAACCAAAGTCCAAAGGGTCAAAACACACAACCCGGGGGTCCAAAATCCCAAACAGGGATCTGATCGGCGACCGGGTGGGTTAAATTGACGTGTGCGAACTGACAGAATCCGATTTGGATTCCCGGATTAGGTTGGGCGTTGAAATGACGAATCTAAAAAAAACCCTAGTCTAAAGGGTCAAAACACACACCCCGGGGGTCTAAAATCCCAAATAGAGATCTGATCAGTGTGACGTTCGCTCCGACATGACCGGGTGGGTTAAATTGACGTGTGCGAACTGACGGAATCCGATTTGGATTCCCGGATTGGGTTGGGCGTTGAAATGATGGATCTAAAAAAAACCCGAGTCTAATGGGTCAAAACACAACCTGGGGGTCCAAAGTCCCAAATAGGGATCAGATCGGTGTGTCATTCGCTCCGACACGACCGGATGGGTGAAAGTGACGTGTGTGAACTGACGGAATCCGATTTGGATTCCCAGAATGGGTTGGGCTTTGAAATGACGGATCTAAAAAAACCCGAGTCTAAAGGGTCAAAACACACAACCCGGGGTCCAAAATCCCAAATAGGGATCTGATCGGCGTGCCGTTCACTCCGACACGACCGGGTGGGTTAAATTGACGTGTGCGAATTGACGGAATACGATTTGGATTCTCGGATTGGGTTGGATGTTGAAATGACGGATCTAAAAAAAACCAGAGTAGGGGACTACTCGGGAATAGCTCTCTCTCTCTCTAGGCAATTCTAGAGAGAGAAGCTCTGGGGTTTGCGACTGGCTGGGAGCTCCTGTGGGGTTCGCCCTGGGGGGCACATGGAGGCTCTTCCTCCGAGTGTCCCCTCTGGTTCTGTGGTGACCGCGGGTAGGATCCCTCCCTCTAAAGGTGTCCTCCCACAAGGTAACCCCCCCATCTCTCCTCTCAGAGGTCGTCCTATCCATGCATCTCGGGCAGGGAGGTCTCGTTCTAGAGTCTCCCACAGCAGACGTCCTTGGTCTGCTCTATTTGATGCTCATCAAGGAGTTAGCGATGTTCAAGAAGGTGCACTTGAGTTCATTGAACCGGCTTCTCTTTCTGATGGGAAGGTGGCGGTGTTTGAAGGAGAGGACGTGAAGGAGTTAGAGGAGTCATGGCAACTCTCTCTAATAGGATACTGCATAGGTATGAAACCTATCTTTTCTGCCCTTAAATCCTTTATCCTCAACTTCTGGAAACCGAAAGGTGAGATTGAGTTACTGATGCATGAGGGAGGGTTCTTCCTTGTGGTCTTTAATCTTGAAGAAGACTTGGTGAAAGATCTTGATGGGTTTTGGTCTATTAAGGGTCATCCCCTTATCCTTCGAAGATGGTCCGCTGATCTTAAGATGGAGAAGGAGTCTCTTACTTCTATTCCAGTTTGGGTTAAGCTACTTGGTCTTCCCCTAAAATGGTGGACTGCTAAGGGTTTGAGCAAGCTCTTAAGTCTGCTGGGGCGTCCCCTCCATATGGACTCCTTGACTGCTTCTCGGAAGAGACTTCTCTTTGCACGGGCATGTGTGCTGATGGACGTTAATGATGTGTTCCCTGCTGAGCTATCTGTCATGGATATCGATGGTACGATAGAAAGCGTTCCAGTGCAATATGAACGGAAGCCGGTTGTTTGCTCTGAATGTAAGTCTTTCGGACATGCTAATGGTGAATGCCGCCAAAAGAAAATTGAATCCAAGCAGGTGAAGGTCTGGAGGAAGAAAAGAACAGATGCAGAAGTTCTTCTCAAATCAGTTGCAAACCCGACTCAGACTGACTCAGTTATTGGAGATGACTCAGTGAATGCGCCAGCCTACTCTTCCCCCTCAGATGAGAGATCTATACCAACTGCTAATCATTATTCTATTTTAGAAGGGAATTCTAATGTGGTTGCCTTCGATGGATGGCTATCGATGGAGAATATTGCTATTCATGGTAAAGAGATCTCTACCATGCCTCCTTCTCTTTCCCACTCTGATCGGGTGATTCAAAGACAACACCATGCAGAGGAAGGACAGGTCATGCAAAGGAAGGAGGGAAAGGAGATCAATAAAAATCTTTCAAATCCTAGTAGTGCATTGCTGCCGAATATGGAGGGAACTAGTTCTTTGGAAGTTGACCATTCTAATGCTACTTATAGTGGGTCTCGCACCCTTGCTGCCAGCCAGGATGCTTTCAAGGGAAGTGCTGCCAAGCAGGTTGAAGCTAGTGACCGGGTTATTCCTTTAGGTGGACGTGCCGATAATGGAGGAAGAAGCATGCACATGCAGGGTCAGCTGGATGGACGTAATAATGGTAAGCAGACATCCAACATTCATGTGACTAATGTAGGAGGCAGCGATGGTCGTGAAGGACCTGCGTATCGTCCTCATGCATCTACTGGCTATTCAGGTGTGTATATGGATAATACAATGGACAAGCTGCAAGCTAGGATCCGATCTCTTTCCCATAGTCAGCAATGAAAATTATTTCATGGAATGTTAGAGGTCTGAATAAAAAGGGTAATAGATTGAGTGTTAAAAGGTCAATTTCTCAATCTGGTGCTGATATCATTATCCTCCTTGAAACTCGGGTTAGGAAGGATAACATGACTCGTAGAAGATTATCCATTGCTCCTCATTTGAATTTGTTGCATAATTATGATAATCACCATGGTGGGAGAATTTGGGTTCTATGGAACGGTATTTCTACTCAAATTCACTGTGTCAAAGTTACTTCACAACTTATTCACATGGACTACACGGACAATAAATCTGGGAAGCTGTACCATCTGACGGCTGTGTATGGGTCGAATCTTCCTTATGAAAGTCAAACTCTCTGGTGTGATATCACCCATCTTTCAATGTCCATTTCCTTACCTTGGCTGATTGTTGGTGACTACAATTGTGTTCGTTATCCTAATGAAAAAGTTGGTGGTCGGAAGTTGTCTTCTTCTATGCTCCGAGAGTTCAACAAATGTATTGAAACTTCTTCCTTACTAGACCTCAAAAGTGTGGGGAATACCTTATCCTGGTGTAATCAGTCAGTTGGGACAAAAAGAATTCTTTGTAGACTGGATAGAGCTCTTATTAACCAAAGTTGGTTAGATGAATTTCCTGACAGCTATGTCTCTTATGGTGACCGTCTTCTATCTGATCATTCTCAGCTCACCATTTTCAGTGAGGAAAATGTTGCGAGTGGGCCTAAACCTTTCAAATTCTTCACTATGTGGGCGAAACACAATACCTTTCTCCCTACAGTTGAAAAAGCTTGGAATATGCAGATTAATGGAACTCCTCTATACATTCTTTGTCAGAAGCTTCGTGCGGTCAAGGGTGCTTTAAAGCTGTGGAATCAAACTGACTTCGGTCTCATCTTTAAGAAAGTTGCTATCGCTGCTGAAGTTCTTCACAAGGCTGAAGAAGACTTGTCCTCGGATCCAATGAATGAGGAAAGCATTAACAATGAGAAGAAGGCCAGAGATGACTATCGTGCTTGTCTTACTATGGAAGGAGCTTATGCTCAACAAAGGGCTAAGCAGCACTGGCTCACTCAGACAGATGATACTACTAGCTTCTTCTATGCTAGTATTAAAGGAAGAAGGATGATTAATACCATTAGGAGATGTAAGTTGCCTGATGGAAGTATCACTGAAGATATGCAGCACCTGAAGGATCATGCAATTAATTTCTATAGCTCTCTTGTCAATCAGCAACAAAGCTATGAGGTTCCTGATTTTCAGGCTTCTTTTGTCCTCTCTCAGAAGGATCAAGACTTTATTATGCGGCCTTTTACTGATGAGGAGATTACTGAAGTTATTATGAATGCCCCAAAGAATAAAAGTCCAGGACCTGACGGTTTTCCAGCTGATTTCTATCAACTGTGCTGGCCCATTGTGAGGAACGATGTTCTGGCTGCTGTTCATTCCTTCTCAATGGCGGGAGATGGCCTCGTCAGGTGAACCATACTTTTATTTCTCTTATTCCTAAAAGTGAGAAGGCTGATTCCTTTGATCAATTCCGGCCAATCTCCCTTTGTAATTTTATCTACAAGATTATCACTAAACTTATTGCAAACCGCATGCAATAGTTTGTGCCTAATCTAATCAGCAAGCACCAGTCTGCTTTCATTAAAGGGAGGCGGATCCAGGACAGTGTTCTCTTAGACAATGACCTTGTAAGAGATATTCACTCAAAACAGCGAGGAAATCTGTTATGCATGAAGGTTGATCTCCGGAAGGCTTTTGATACTGTTAGCTGTTCATTCATTCTTCATGTGATGAAAAGAATGGGGTTCCCTAACCGTTACCTTAATTGGATTGATATTCTCCTCAATTCTGCAAGCTTCTCAGTTCTTCTCAATGGGAGCCCGGTTGGCTTCTTCCATTCTAGTAATGGTATCAGACAGGGAGATCCCTTATCTCCTTACCTGTTTTGCATTGCCATGGAAGGTCTCTCTATTTTAATTGACAAGAAGATGAGGGAGGGTTAGCTTCAAGTTCCTTCTTTTGGGAATACGAAGATCTCTCACTTGATATTTGCTGATGATTTACTTTTATTCTTCAAGCCTAAGGTCTCCTCTGCTAAATGTGTCTCTTCTACTCTTGAAGAATTTTTTCGCTACTCTGGTCTGCAGCTTAATGTAGCAAAAAGTAGAGTGATCATTGGTGCTAAGATTCATAATAAGGGTCCTCTTCTCAATGACCTTCATGTTCAGGAAGGATCTCTACCAGCAACTTATTTGGGATTACCTTTATTCTCTACCCGCTTAACTAGAATCCACTGTGATCCCATTCATCAGAAAATTAAGAAGCGCATTGCTTCTTGGAAAACCCGTCTTCTGTCTAAAGCTGGTAGGTTGGAGCTGATCAGGTCTATTCTGAACTCTTATGCTCTTTACTAGGCAATATCTTTTATCTTACCCAAGGGGTTGATTGGAGAGGTGGAAAGATTACTTAGAAACTTCTTCTGGCATGCTTCGAGGGACTACAAGCCATTTCACCTTGTTAAATGGAAAAACTTATGCAGACCCAAAGATGAAGGTGGCCTTGGTCTGCGTTCTCTAGCTGTTTGGAACTCCACCTCCATCACTTTGCATCTTTGGAACATACTCTTCAATCATGATAGTCTCTGGGTAAACTGGGTTACAAGCAAATATCTGAAGAATGCTTCAATCTGGTCTGCCAAGGTGCATTCTTATCACTCTCATGCTTGGAAGGGCATTCTACATTCTAGAGATTGGCTTCAGCAACATATTAATTTCAGAATTGGTAATGGTCATCTTCTATATTTCTGGCTGGATCCTTGGTGTGAGGGTACTTCAATTATATCCAATAGAGGTGGGGATTAAATGAGGTTTCTGCTTGGTCTTCCTTTAAATACTACTGTGGACTCTTTCATTCATGAAGGTAGGTGGCGTCTCCCTCCCCCAACCACTGGTGAAATGATGGAACTTTGGCCGAAAATTTACTGCATCCCTATTCATATTGGTTGTGAGGATTCCATTGTGTGGAAGCACAATCAAGGGATTATTAGTATCACTCACATCTATGATCAAAAACATATCTCTTATCCTCGGGTTCCTTGGGATCACCTGGTTTGGCAGAGACCAGCGAATCAGAAACAATCCTTGCATGCTTGGCAGGTTTTCATGGGTGGAATTCAAACTTTTGATGCTCTTCAGAGATGTGGTATTCATGGACCTAACATATGTGTTTTGTGCAACCAGAATGAAGAATGTATTGACCATTTATTCTTTCAATGCTCTTACAGTTCTTGGGTCTGGATGCAACTATTGCATCGACTAGATATCCACAGGAGACCAAGGCAAACCGTTATTTCTGAAGGGGAGAGTCTAATTGGATGTTTCCGAATTTCTGGTGTTGGTACAACTGTGGCCTTTGTTACCTTCCGTGCTGCCCTCTGGTGGATTTGGAAGGAAAGATGCTCTAGAATTTTCCAGTCTATTGCTAGAAGTCGGATGCAAGTGTTGCTTTCTATCCTATCGGGCATTCGCCACATTACTGAAGCACACATTCAGAAGTATTCGCTCTCCTCTAGATCAGCAAGAATTCTCCAAAATTTCAACATCAGCAATTCTTGATTTAGTTGCCTTCTTGTAGCTGGTTCATTTGATTTCTTTTTAGCTACTTTTGAGTGATCTTATCACTGTGTTTGTCTCATAGCTATCGGTCTGTGATAGCATGAGATTCCATTGTACATGATCTCATTAATTTTTTATAAAATCGGTATTACTTACCAAAAAAAAAAACCAGAGTCTAAAGGGTCAAAACACACAACCTGGGGTCCAAAATCCCAAATAGGGATTTGATTGGCATGTTGCTCACTCCGACACGACCGGGTGGGTTAAAGTGATGTGTGCAAATAGACGGAATCCGATTTGGATTCCCGGATTGGGTTGGGTGTTGAAATGACGGATCTAAAAAAACACGAGTCTAAAGGGTCAAAACACACAACCTGGGGTCCAAAATCCCAAATAGGGATCTGATCGACGTGCCGTTCACTCCGACACCACCGGGTGGGTTAAATTGACGTGTGCGAATTGACGGAATATGATTTGGATTCCCAGATTGGGTTGGGCGTTGAAATGCCGGATCTAAAAAAACCAGAGCCTAAAGGGTCAAAACAAACAACCCGGGGTCCAAAATCCCAAATAGGGATTTGATTGGCATGCCGTTCACTCTGACACGACCGGGTGGGTTAAAGTGACTTGTGCGAACTGACGGAATCCGATTTGGATACCCGGATTGGGTTGGGCATTGAAATGACGGATCTAAAAATACCCGAGTCTAAAGTGTGAAAACACACAACCTAGGGTCCAAAATCACAATTAGGGATCTGATCGGCATGTCTTTCACTCCGACTCGATTGGGTGGTTAAATTGACATGTGCAAACTGACGGAATACGATTTGGATTCCCAGATTGGGTTGGGCATTGAAATGACGGATCTTAAAAAAACCAGAGTCAAAATGGTCAAACACACAACCCGGGGGTCCAAAATCCCAAATAGGGATCTGATCGGTGTGCCGTTCACTCTGACATGACCAGGTGGGTTAAATTGACGTGTGCGAACTGACGGAATCCGATTTGGATTCCCGGATTGGGTTGGGCGTTGAAATGACAGATCTAAAAAAAACCCTAGTCTAAAGGGTCAAAACACACAACCCGGGGGTCCAAAATCCCAAATAGGGATCTGATCGGCATGCGTTTGCTCCGACACGACCGGGTGGGTTAAATTGACGTGTGCGAACTAACGGAATCCGATTTGGATTCCAGGATTGGGTTGGGCGTTGAAATGACGGATCTAAAAAAACCCGAGTCTAAAGGGTCAAAACACAACCTGGGGGTCCAAAATCCCAAATAGGGATCAGATCGGTGTGCCGTTCTCTCCGACACGACCGGGTGGGTGAAAGTGACGTGTGCGAACTGACAGAATCCGATTTGGTTTCCCGGATTAGGTTGGGCGTTGAAATGACGACCTTAAAAAAACCCAAGTCTAAAGGGTCAAAACACACAACCGGCGGTCCAAAATCCCAAATAGGGATCTGATCGGCGTGCCGTTTACTCCGACGTGACCGGGTGGGCTAAATTGACGTGTGCGAACTCACGGAATCTGATTTGGATTCCCGGATTGGGTTGGGCGTTGAAATGACGGATCTAAAAAAAAACCTAGTCTAAAGGGTCAAAACAAACAACCCGGGGATCCAAAATCCCAAATAGGGATCTGATCAGCATGCCGTTTGCTCCGACATGACCAGGTGGGTTAAGTTGACATGTGGCAACTGACGGAATCCGATTTGGATTCCCGTAATGGGTTGGGCGTTGAAATGACGGATCTAAAAAAAACCCATGTCTAAAAGGTGAAAACACACAACCCAGGGGTCCAAAATCCCAAGTAGGGATCTGATCGGCGTGCCGTTCACTCCGACACGACCGGGTGGGTTAAATTGACGTGTGCGAACTAAAGGAATCCGATTTGGATTCCCGGATTGGGTTGGGCGTTGAAATGACGGATCTAAAAAACCCGAGTTTAAAGGGTCAAAACACACAACCTGGGGGTCCAAAATCCCAGATAGGGATCTGATCGACGTGCCGTTCACTCCAACATGACCGGGTGGGTTAAATTGACGTGTGCGAACTGAGGGAATCCGATTTGGATTCCCAGATTAGGTTGGGCGTTGAAATAACGGATCTAAAAAAACCCAAGTCTAAAGGGTCAAAAAACACCACCCGGGGTCCAAAATCCCAAATAGGGATGTGATCGGCGTGTCGTTCACTCCGACATGACCGGGTGGTTAGATTTGCATGTGCAAACTGACGGAATACGATTTGGATTCCCGGGTTGGGTTGGGCATTGAAATGACGGATCTAAAAAAAACTAGAGTCTAAGCGGTCAAAACACACAACTCGGGGTCCAAAATCCCAAATCGGGATTTGATTGGCATGTCGTTCACTCCGACACGACCGGGTGAGTTAAATTGATGTGTGCGAATTGACGTAATCAGATTTGGATTCCCGGATTGGGTTGGGCGTTGAAATGACAGATATAAAAAAACCCGAGTCTAAAGGGTCAAAACACACAACCCGGGGGTCCAAAATCCCAAATAGGGATCTGATCGGCATGCCGTTCACTCTGACACGATCGGTTGGGTTAAATTGATGTGTGCGAACTAACGAAATCCGATTTGGATTTCAGGATTGGGTTGGGCATTGAAATGATGGATCTAAAAGAAACACTAATCTAAAGGGTCAAAACACACAACCCGGGGGTCCAAAATCCCAAATAGGGATCTGATCGGCGACCAGGTGGGTTAAATTGATGTGTGCGAACTGAGAGAATCCGATTTGGATTTCTGGATTGGGTTGGGCTTTGAAATGACGGATCTAAAAAAAACCCTAGTCTAAAGGGTCAAAACAGACAACCCGGGGGTCCAAAATCCTAAATAGGGATCTGATCAGCATGCCATTCGCTCCGACATGACCGAGTGGGTTAAATTGACGTGTGCGAACTGACGGAACCCGATTTGGATTCCCAGATTGGGTTGGGCGTTGAAATGACGGATCTAAAAAAACCCGAGTCTAAAGGGTCAAAACACAACCTGGGGGTCCATAGTCCTAAATAGGGATCAGATCGGTGTGCCATTCGCTCCGACACGACCGGGTGGGTGAAAGTGACGTATGCGTCCGATTTGGATTCCCGGATTGGGTTGGGCTTTGAAATGACGGATCTAAAAAAACCCGAGTCTATAGGGTCAAAACACACAACCCGGGGTCCAAAATCCTAAATAGGGATCTGATCGACGTGCCGTTCACTCCGACACGACCGGGTGGGTTAAATTGACGTGTGCGAATTGACGGAATACGATTTGGATTCCCGGATTGGGTTGGGCGTTGAAACGACAGATTTAAAAAAAAAAATCAGAGTCTAAAGGGTCAAAAGACACAACCCGGGGTCCAAAATCCCAAATAGGGATTTGATTGGCGTGCCGTTCACTCCGACACGACCGGGTGGGTTAAATTGATGTGTGCAAATTGACGGAATATGATTTGAATTCCCGGATTGGGTTGGGTGTTGAAATGACGGATCTAAAAAAAACTAGAGTCTAAAGGGTCAAAACACACAACCCGGGGTCCAAAATCCAGAGTAGGGATTTGATTGGCATGACGTTCACTCCGACAGGACCGGGTGGGTTAAAGTGACGTGTGTGAACTGACAGAATCCGATTTGGATACCCGGATTGGGTTGGGCGTTGAAATGACGGATCTAAAAATACCCAAGTCTAAAGGGTCAAAACACACAACCCGGGGTCCAAAATCCCAAATATGGATCTGATGGCATGTCATTCACTCCGACATGACCGGGTGGTTAAATTGACAAGTGCGAGCTGATGGAATACAATTTGGATTCCTAGATTGGGTTGGGCGTTGAAATGACGGATCTTAAAAAAATCAGAGTCTAAAGGGTCAAAACACACAACCCGGGGTTCTAAAATCCCAAATAGGGATCTGATCGGCGTGCCATTCAGTTCGACACGACCGGGTGGGTTAAATTGACATGTGCGAACTGACGGAATCCGATTTGGATTCTCGGATTGGGTTGGGCGTTGAAATGATGGATCTAAAAAAATCTGAGTCTAAAGGGTCAACACATGCAACCTGGGGTCCAAAGTCCCAAATAGGGATCTGATCGACGTGTCGTTCGCTCCAACATGACCGGGTGGGTTAAATTGACGTGTGCAAACTGAGGGAATCCGATTTGGATTCCCGGATTAGGCTGGGCGTTGAAATAACGGATCTAAAAAAACCCAAGTCTGAAGGGTCAAAAAACACCACCCGGGGTCCAAAATCTCAAATAGGGATGTGATCGGCGTGTCGTTCACTCCGACATGACCGGGTGGTTAAATTTGCATGTGCGAACTGACGGAATACGATTTGGACTCCCGGATTGGGTTGGGCGTTGAAATGATGGATCTAAAAAAAACCAAAGTCTAAAGAGTCAAAACACACTACCCGGGGTCCAAAATCCCAAATACGGATTTGATTGGCATGCCGTTCACTCAGACACGACCGTGTGAGTTAAATTGACATGTGCGAACTGACGGAATCTGATTTGGATTCCCGGATTGGGTTGGGCGTTGAAATGATATATCTAAAAAAACCTGAGTCTAAAGGGTCAAAACACACAACCCGGGGGTCCAAAATCCCAAATAGGGATCTGATCGGCATGCCGTTCACTCCGACACGATCGGTTGGGTTAAATTGACGTGGGCGAACTCACGGAATCCGATTTGGATTCTCGGATTGGGTTGGGCGTTGAAATGACGGATCTAAAAAAAACCCTAATCTAAAGGGTCAAAACACACAACCCGGGGGTCCAAAATCCCAAATAGGGATCTGATCGGCGACCAGGTGGGTTAAATTGACGTGTGCGAACTGACGGAATCCGATTTGGATTCCCGGATTGGGTTGGGTGTTGAAATGAAAGATCTAAAAAAAACCCTAGTCTAAAGGGTCAAAACACACAACCCGGGGGTCCAAAATCCCAAATAGGGATCTGATCGGCGACCAGGTAGGTTAAATTGACGTGTGCGAACTGACGGAATCCGATTTGGATTCCCGGATTGGGTTGGGTGTTGAAATGAAAGATCTAAAAAAAACCCTAGTCTAAAGGGTCAAAACACACAACCCGGGGGTCCAAAATCCCAAATAGGGATCTGATCAGCGTGTCGTTCGCTCCGACATGACCGGGTGGGTTAAATTGACGTGTGCGAACTGCCGGAATCCGATTTGAATTCTCGGATTGGGTTGGACGTTGAAATGACGGATCTAAAAAAATCCGAGTCTTTTTTTTTTGGTAAGTAATACCGGTTTTCGAATTGATTTGACAAATCTAAATAATGTACAAGGGGTGGGTCCATGCTACCACAGCCCAATAGCTATGAACCTAGAAAGAGAGAAGAAGCTCTCTTACAAAGGTGCAAGAAGGAAAACATTAAGAACAGCACCCTAAACAACAATATCAAGTTGTTTGAATATTAAAATTTCCGAAAATTCTCTTAGATATGTGGGAAGTAGTATGCGCCTGAGTGCTGGCCTCAGTGATGGTGCGAACATCAGCAAGGATTGAAAGAAGCACTTGCACCTTGCTTCTTGTTTTTGAATCAAAAATCCAAGAGCACCTTTCCTTCCAAAGCCACCAAAGTGCAGCTCTAAAGGTGGCAAAGGCAACACAAGTGCCTTCTCCAGGGGCATGGAAGCTGGAGAGCAAGGCTTCACTGTCAGCTGATAAAGAATTCAAAGGCCAGCGATGGATATCCAACCGATGCAATAACTGCATCCAAATTCAGGAACTGTAGGGGCACTGAAAGAAGAGGTGATTGACATGCTCATCATTCGACTTACAGATAATACAGATATTGGGACCACAGAAACTCCTTCTTCGAAGCACATCAAACGTTGGGATACCACCCATCATAACCTACCAAGCATGGAGGGAGTACTTCTGAATAGTAGGGCGCTTCCAGACAAGATGAACCCAAGGAATTTTCGGATAAACAACTCTCTTCAGATCATGAATATAATTGCTGGTAATCGGCCTATTGTGCTGTCTCCAACCGATAGAATCTTCACAGTTAGCATAAAGGGGTATGCTAAGAATACGAGGCCACAGAAGGAGCATTTCAGTAGAAGTTGGCGTAGGAAGGCACCATCTCCCATCTTGAATGAGCGAACTAACAGTTGCATTAGCAGGCAGGCCAAGCAAAAATCTGATATAATCACCCCCATAGGAGTTAATAGATTCCCCATCTATCCAAGGGTCTTCCCACAAGTTGATTGTGTCCCCTTTACCAATGTTATAGATTACCTGAGTTCTCATCCAATCTCTAGCCTGAAGAATACCCTTCCATGCATGGGAATGATAGACTTGAAGCTTAGCAGACCAAATAGAGCTGTTCTTGAGGTATTTACTTCTCACCCAATCAGTCCATAAGTTATCCTTTTGAGACAGGATCCTCCAAAACTGCATAGAAAGCATTGCAGAATTTCAGATGGGAAGTCACCTTAGTCCCAACCCACCTTCATCTTTAGGCCTACACAACTAGTCCCATTTCACCAAGTGGAAAGGCTTGTAGTCCCCAGAAGCATGCCATGTTTAAACAAGTGATGTAGGCATCCCGGGCTTGCTTCTCCTTCTGGATCAACTGTTCATTCATAGGATCATCAGCTAACTCCAATTGCGCTTGATGTAAAACTTCACTAGCATAGGGAACCTTTTGTTGAATGGGACCAAACTCTTCACGGTGCCAAACATTAAGAGCCCATTTAACTGCTTGAAGCTTCTTACAAAGAACGAAGATAGGTGTCCCCTGAAAATGAGTGCTCCAAGCCTGATGGACAATGGGACGAAAGGAATCATGCTGAGCCCACATGTTATAGAATTTGAAAGGTTTGGGACCACCCGCCACAGTATCTTCAGTGAAAACAGTAAGCTGGGCATGATCAGAAAGGATCTGATCCCCATAATGGACATATCTATCAGGAAACATGTCCATCCATGAATGGTTGATGAGAGCTCGATCCAATCTACAAGCAATTCTCCTGGCTCCTACTGACCGATTACACCAAGAGAAGGTGTTGCCCACACTCTTCAGATCCAGGAGGGAAGAGGAATCAATACAGGAATTAAAGTCACGCAGCACAGATGGAGTCAATAACCGCCCTCCAATCTTCTCCTGAGGGTAACAAACACTATTGAAGTCCCCTACTATCAGCGAAGGTGAGGTGATAGAAGCAGATAGGAGCATAATATCCCGCCACAGAGACTGTCTCTCATAAGCCAAATTAGAACCACAGACAGCAGATAATTAAAATCTTCTTTCAGATGAAATATCGGTGCAATCCATGTGAAGTAACTGGTCAGAAGCTTTAACACCACAGATGTGAATAGAGACAGCATTCCAAAGGACCCATATCTGACCTCCTGGGTGCTCATTATAATTGTGCAACATATTGAAGTGAGGGGCAATCGAAAGTCTTCTACTAACCATGTTGTCCATTCGAACTTTGGTTTCAATTAGGATGACAATATCAGCCCTGGAATAACGGATGACAATTTCAATTTAACCACTTTTGTTTTTAACCCAGAATCAGCTTTGACTCTCTCTCTCTAGGGGATTCTAGAGAGAGAAGCTCTGGGTTTCCGCTCTGCTGGGTGGTGCTGTGGGGCTCGCCCCTGGGGGGCACATGGAGGCTTTCCCTCCGAGTGTCCCCAATGGCTCTCTGGTGACCGCGGGAAGAACCCCTTCCCCTGAAGGTGTTCCCCCACAAGGTAACCCCCCCATCTCACCCCTTAGAGGTCGTCGGATTGAGCATGCACCTCGATCTGGGAGGTCTCGTTCTAGAGTCTCTCAGAATAGACGGAGTGAACAGCATGCCGATCAGATCCCTATTTGGAATTTTGGACCCCCAGGTTGTGTGTTTTGACCCTTTAGACTAGGGTTTTTTTTAGATCCATCATTTCAACGCCCAACCCAATCCGGAAATCCAAATCGGATTCCGTCAGTTCGCACACGTCAATTTAACCCACCCGGTCGTGTCGGAGTGAATGACACACCAATCAGATCCCTATTTGGGATTTTGGACCCCCGGGTTGTGTGTTTTGACCCTTTAGACTCTAGTTTTTTTAAGATCCGTCATTTCAACGCCCAACCCAATCTGCTAATCCAAATCGTATTCCGTCAGTTCGCACATGTCAATTTAACCACCCGGTCGTGTCAGAGTGAAAGACATGCCGATCAGATCACTATTTGGGATTTTGGACCCCCGAGTTGTGTGTTTTGACCCTTTAGACTAGGGTTTTTTTTAGATCCGTCATTTCAACACCCCTTTAGACTAAGGTTAGGTGATAGAAGCATATAGGAGCATAATATCCCGCCACAGAGACTGTCTCTCATAAGCCAAATTAGAACCATAGATAGCAGATAATTAAAATCTTCTTCCAGATGAAATATCGGTGCAATCCATGTGAAGTAACTGGTCAGAAGCTTTAACACCACAGATGTGAATAGAGACAGCATTCCAAAGGACCCATATCCGACCTCCTGGGTGCTCATTATAATTGTGCAACATATTGAAGTGAGGGGCAATCGAAAGTCTTCTACTAACCATGTTTTCCATTCAAACTTTGGTTTCAATTAGGATGACAATATCAGCCCTGGAATAACGGATGACAATTTCAATTTAACCACTTTTTTTTTTAACCTAGAATCAGCTTTGACTCTCTCTCTCTAGGGGATTCTAGAGAGAGAAGCTCTGGGTTTCCGCTCTGCTTGGTGGTGCTGTGGGGCTCGCCCCTGGGGGGCACATGGAGGCTTTCCCTCCGAGTGTCCCCAATGGCTCTGTGGTGACCGCGGGAAGAACCCCTTCCCCTGAAGGTGTTGCCCCACAAGGTAACCCCCCCATCTAACCCTTAGAGGTCGTCGGATTGAGCATGCACCTCGATCTGGGAGGTGTCGTTCTAGAGTCTCTCAGAACAGACAGAGTGAACGATATGCCGATCAGATCCCTATTTGGGATTTTGGACCGCCGGGTTGTGTGTTTTGACCCTTTAGACTAGGGTTTTTTTTTAGATCCGTCATTTCAATGCCCAACCCAATCCGGGAATCCAAATCGGATTCCGTCAGTTCGCACAAGTCAATTTAACCCACCCGGTCGTGTCGGAGTGAACGACACACCGATCAGATCCCTATTTGGGATTTTGGACCCCGGGTTGTCTGTTTTGACCCTTTAGACTCTGGTTTTTTTAAGGTCCGTCATTTCAATGCCCAACCCAATCTGCAAATCCAAATCGTATTCCGTCAGTTCGCACATGTCAATTTAACTACCCGGTCGTGTCGGAGTGAAAGACATGCCGATCAGATCCCTATTTGGGATTTTGGACCTCGGGTTGTGTGTTTTGACCCTTTAGACTCAGGTATTTTTAGATCCGTCATTTCAACGCCCAACCCAATTCGGGTATCCAAATCGGATTCCGTCAGTTCGCACATGTCACTTTAACCCACGCAGTCGTGTCGGAGTGAACGACATGCCAATCAAATCCCTATTTGGGATTTTGGACCCCGGGTTGTGTGTATTGACCCTTTAGACTTTGGTGTTTTTTAGATCCGTCATTTCAACGCCCAACCCAATCCGGGAATCCAAATCATATTCCGTCAATTCGCACACGTCAATTTAACCCACCCGGTCGTGTCGGAGTGAACGGCACGCCGATCAGATCCCTATTTGGGATTTTGGACCCCGGGTTGTGTGTTTTGACCGTTTAGACTCAAGTTTTTTTAGATCCGTCATTTCAACGCCCAACCCAATCTGGGAATCCAAATCGGATTCCGTCAGTTTTCACACGTCACTTTAACCCACCCGGTCGTGTCGGAGTGAACAACATGGAAATCAAATCCCTATTTGGGATTTTGGACCCCGGGTTGTGTGTTTTGACCCTTTAGACTCCGGTTTTTTTTAGATCCGTCATATCAACGCCCAACCCAATCCGGGAATCCAAATCGTATTCCCTCAATTCACACACGTCAATTTAACCCACCCGGTCGTGTCGGAGTGAACGGCACGCCGATTAGATCCCTATTTGGGATTTTGGACCCCGGGTTGTGTGTTTTGACCCTTTAGACTCGGGTTTTTTTAGATCCGTCATTTCAAAGCCCAACCCAATCCGGGAGTCCAAATCGGACGCACACGTCACTTTCACCCACCCGGTCGTATCGGAGCGAATGGCACACCGATCTGAACCCTATTTGGGACTTTGGACCCCCAGGTTGTGTTTTGACCCTTTAGACTCGGGTTTTTTTGAACATAAAATTTTTTTTTTTTGAAATGACGGATCTAATAAAAACCCTAGTCTAAAGGGTCAAAACACACAACCCGGGGGTCCAAAATCCCAAATATGGATCTGATCGGCATGCCGTTTGCTCCGACACGACCAGGTGGTTTAAATTGACATGTGCGAACTGACGGAATCCGATTTGGATTCCAAGATTGGGTTGGGCGTTGAAATGACGGATCTAAACAAAACCGAGTCTAAAGGGTCAAAACACAACCTGGGGGTCCAAAATCCCAAATAGGGATCTGATTGGTATGTCGTTGTCTCTGATACGACCGGGTGGGTGAAAGTGACGTATGCGAACTGACAGAATCTGATTTGGATTCCCGGATTAGGTTGGGCGTTGAAATGACGAATCTAAAAAAACCCAAGTCTAAAGGGTCAAAACACACAATCGGCCGTCCAAAATCCCAAATAGGGATCTGATCGGCATGCCGTTCACTCCGACGCGACCGGGTGGGTTAAATTGACGTGTGCGAACTGACGGAATCCGATTTGGATTCTCGGATTGGGTTGGGCATTGAAATGATAGATCTAAAAAAAACTCTAGTCTAAGGGGTCAAAACACACAACCCGGGGGTCCAAAATCCCAAATAGGGATCTGATCGGCGTGTCGTTCGCTCCGATATGACCGGGTGGGTTAAATTGACGTGTGCAAACTGACGGAATCCGATTTGGATTCCCAGATTGGGTTGGGCGTTGAAATGATGGATCTAAAAAAACCTGAGTCTAAAGGGTCAAAACACAACCTGGGGGTCCAAAATCCCAAATAGGGATCAGATCGGTGTGCCATTCGCTCCGACACGACCGGGTGGGTGAAAGTGACGTGTGCGAACTGACGGAATCCGATTTGGATTCCCGGATTGGGTTGGGCTTTGAAATGACGGATCTAAAAAAACATGAGCCTAAAGGGTCAAAACACACAACCCGGGGTCCAAAATCCTAAACAGGGATCTGATCGGCGTGTCGTTGAATCCGACACGACCAGGTGGGTTAAAATGACGTGTGCGAATTGACGGAATATGATTTGGATTCCCGGATTGGGTTGGGCGTTGAAATGACAGATCTAAAAAAAACCATAGTCTAAAGGTTCAAAACAGACAACCCGGGGTCCAAAATCCCAAATAGGGATTTGATTGGCATGTCGTTCACTCCGACACGACCGGGTGGGTTAAAATGATGTGTGCGAACTGACAGAATGCGATTTGGATTCCCAATTGGGTTGGGCGTTGAAATGATGGATCTAAAAAAACTTGAGTCTAAAGGGTCAAAACATAGAACCCGGGGTCGTGCCGTTCTCTCCGACACGACCAGGTGGGTAAAAGTGACGTGTGCAAACTGTCGGAATCTGATTTGGATTCCCAGATTAGGTTAGGCGTTGAAATGACGGATCTAAAAAAACCCAAATCTAAAGGGTCAAAACACACAACCGGCCGTCTAAAATCCCAAATAGGGATCTGATCGGCGTGCCGTTCACTCCGACACGAACGGGTGTGTTAAATTGACGTGTGCGAACTGACGGAATACGATTTGGATTCCCGGATTGGGTTGGGCATTGAAATGACGGATCTAAAAAAACCTGAGTCTAAAGGGTCAAAACACACAACCCGGGGTCATGCCGTTCTCTCCGACACGACCGGGTGGGAAAAAGTGACATGAGCAAACTGACGGAATCTGATTTGGATTCCCGGATTAGGTTAGACGTTGAAATGACGGATCTAAAAAAACCCAAGTTTAAAGGTCAAAACACACAACCGGCGGTCTAAAATCCCAAATAGGGATCTGATCGGCGTGCCGTTCACTCCGACACGACCGGGTGGGTTTAATTGACGTGTGCGAACTGACGGAATACGATTTGGATTCCCAGATTGGGTTGGGCGTTGAAATGACGGATCTAAAATAAACCCGAGTCTAAAGGGTCAAAACACACAACCCGGGGTCCAAAATCCCAAATAGGGATGTGATTGGCAATGTGGTTCACTCCGACATGACCGGGTGGGTTAAATTGACGTGTGGAACTGACGGAATCCAATTTGGATTCCAGGATTGGGTTGGACGTTGAAATGACGGATCTAAAAAAAACCCGAGTCTAAAGGGTCAAAAGACAACCTGGGAGTCCAAAATCCCAAATAGGGATCAGATCGGTGTGCTGTTCTCTCCGACACGGCCGGGTGGGTAAAAGTGACGTGTGCGAATTGACGGAATTCGATTTGGATTCCCGGATTAGGTTGGACGTTGAAATGACAGATCTAAAAAAACCCAAGTTTAAAGGGTCAAAACACACAACCGGCGGTCCAAAATCCCAAATAGGGATCTGATCGGCGTGTCGTTCACTCCGACATGACCGGGTGGGTTAAATTGACGTGTGCGAACTGACGGAATATGATTTGGATTCCCGGATTGGGTTGGGCATTGAAATAACAGATCTAAAAAAACCCGAGTCTAAAGGGTCAAAACACACAACCCGGGGGTCCAAAATCCCAAATAGGGATCTGATCGGCGTGTTGTTCACTCCGACATGACCGGGTAGGTTAAATTGACGTGTGCAAACTGACGGAATCTTTTTTTTTTTTGGTAATTAATACTGGAAATTGTATTGAACAAAGAGTCAATTACAAGGTAGAATACATACTATCACAGGCCGATAGTTATGGATTGAGACCAAAAGTAATCACTTAACAAGAATGAAAAAGAGGACATAAATCTCATCAAATCATCCCGGACTTAAGCTAAAATTTCTGATTATTCCCTTGGCTTTGATGGAAGCCTAGTGCCCATGAATATGAGATTCGGTTATGTGTCTGATGTCATTCAAAATGGAAAGAAGAACATGGACCCGGGTACGACTGGAGGAGTCAAATATCCTAGCACATCTGTAACGTCGCGTGCTTTTCGGATCCATGCGGATCATGTGTGTAATGGTTGTGATGGCCGTTGTGAGGCCAGTGTGAGTTGGTTGTGTGGAATGTGTGGTTTGGATGTGTGGTTGGCTCAGGTGAGGAGTAGGTTAGGTCCTAAAATGGAATAGGACCTGCTGCAGTTGAGTTGGAGTTGGCGGCCAGGGGTGGCCGTTGACTTGTTGGCGTCCAAGTAAGGTGCCGTCGACTGCATGAACTTGGCGGCATAAGATGTGGACGTTTATGGTGGCGGTTGCCTTAAACGGAAGAGGGGTTGACGCCAACCTGTGAAATCTGCAGGTTATAGGGTCACCCGAGGGCAGGTTTTCCACCCTGTTCTCTCTTCCCCTTGCCCCAGCTTCACGCCCCCGTATCCCTAAAGCTTCCAACAGGTACAGGAGAGTGCTTGGAGGATCGTGGGACGTGTGGCGTTGCCAAATCGGACGAGGAAACGCCGTGGCGTGGTGCAGTTGCCGTAGGAGCTTGCGGAGGGTTCGGTGTGAACCGGGAGAATTCGGAAGGTTTAAGCATGTTCTGAGGTAGGGAACGAACCCTGTTAGCTCCGTAGGATCATTAAAACACGACTTAACCACATGAATCAGCATGTTTAATGCATTTTTGGATTAAGTTGCACCATGTGGGGACAATGGGTGGTTTGATGAATTTAAGTAGTAAAGCATGTTGTTATAGTTTAATTATAATGTGTGGATGTTAGAGGAACTATTTCAATGTGTTTTCTCGATGGTTTTGGGATCAGAATGCATATAGGATCGGTTTAGGTTTCTGCAGGAATAGAGGCTGAAGATCTTGGCGTCAACATCATTTGTCGCCAAGCTCATCAGCCGGGATATAGACGGCCAGATCCATTGCCGTCTACTTCCTGTAAGCGGCAGTCGATGTGGCCGCTAATTTGTGTATCAGCAGAAATAACTATTTATGGTATTTATCAATAATGAATGGTGCGTTGGCACCTGTGGTGTACTGAGTGCACATGGTTTCTGTGTTTAGCATACGGGCTATGCAGTTAGTTGCTCACTTTCGAGGTTGCGTGTTGTTCACGCGAGTACAGTTGAGTTCACGTGTAGTGGACCGTTGTTACTTGAGGTTTACGTGAGGTTTCACGTGGTTTGTGCGTGATGTGCACGTGGTTTTGTGTACGTGGCGAGTAGTACGACGCCTACCATGGTTACCTCTCCAGTTGGGTGCCCCAGGTTCTTTGTGAGCCAGGCTGTTAGCTCGGGGCTTTGTCCCAGTACTTGTGTTGTACCGTCGAGGTCTGTGTCGTCTGACCTGGACACCCTCACTCCTGTGTTTGAGTTGTATGTCCGGCTGAGGGAAAGACGACATTGGGACAGTGAAACTTGTGTTTGTCCTTAGTCACTTGTAGCGCACTCGTAGTTGGGGGTACGGACACCAGTAGACGTACTGGACCCCAGCTAGTCCTTTTCTAGTGCCTCACTCTAGAGAGTTCCGGGCCAGGATCTCTAGAGGTGCCAGGCATGGGCCTGTGACCGTGTGGTCCGCAGGTGGTGGTGTTTGGTTGGTCTCCATAGTTGCTTGACTTTTTCACATGGAGCGGCAGCTGGACCTTTCGTCCGTGGCTGCGAGACTGAGAGGTAGACCTGTGTTAGCTTGTCCGAGTTAGTTTCTAGTGTCGCGAACCAGTTCACGTGGCTCGTGTTTGGCTGTCTCTACCTTAGCTTGTACACCTGTACTGGTTTGCCGTTTAATTATTACAGTTGTTTTTCATAGTCGGCAGATGGTGAGTACTTTTACAGCTTTTATATCCTGCTTAGCTGTTCTATAAATTGTTGGTACTGTTTATTGCTTTTGTACCTGTGGTTTTTGGTTTGCTCAGTTTTGGGGGAGTTCCCTACTGAGCCAGTGACTAGCGAGGCTCACCCCTACCCCCACAGGTGAGAGCGAGGAGGACGTTTCACGACCGTCGTCCAGTTCAGAGCCGCACTGTAGTGGTGCAGGGTCAGTACCTCCAGCTGTGTAGTAGCAGCTCCAGCAGTGTAGTGTAGTTAGTTGTTTATTTTCTTCAGTTGTACCTCGGGGTATGCCCCAGGCTCTTGTACTTCTTTTCAGTTTTGTGGAAATATGGCTATGTAACTTGTGATATATATATAAAATGTGGTGTGTTCCTTTGTGTTTACATGGACTGTGATTTGGTATCCCTTGCGAGGCTTCGGCCCGTTCGCGGGAGGCAGACTTGGATCAAGTACGTTATTGGTTTAACGGGCTTGGCCGAGGCGTTCCGCCACAGTTGGTATCAGAAAGATACATAGCCTTATTTCGGTTTTTGTACACTACTGGTAGGGACCCTGGTTTCTGATAATTTGTTGTTTTGATTTTTGTTTGGTGTTTTTTTTTTTTGGTAAGTAATACCGATTTTGAATTAAATTGGAAGTATATGAATAATTACAATGCTGAATCCATGCTATCACAGGCCGATAGCTATGGTTTCATAGAAGGAAAAGAAGATCATAAAAACAAAAAGAAAGCAACATAAGGGAGCTGCTTAATTCCTCTGGATGTTGAAATTTGTGAGGATTGTATCTGTCATATGGGAGTGTAGTGTCCTCTGAATTTGAAACTCAGTAATACTCCGAATGTCGGATAAAATGGAAAGGAGAACATGCATTGGGCTGCGGTGTTTGCAATCAAAGCTTCGCGAGCATCTTTCCTTCCATATCCACCAGAGTGCAGATCTGAAAGTTGCAAAAGCTATAATCTTTGCCACCCCCGGAGCATTGAATCTTCTGATCATGCTTTGATGTTCAGCTTGGAAAGTCGTTCTGCCGTCTATGGATGTTTAATCTATGCAAGAGTTGGGTCCAAATCCATGAACTGTAAGAGCAGTTAAAGTAAAGGTGGTTGATTGTTTCTTCTTGTTCTTTGCAAAGGACACAGATATTAGGGCCATACATGCCGCGCTTCATGAGAACATCAAAAGACATGATAGCTCCCATACAAACCTGCCAAGCGTGAAGTGACTGCTTCTGGTTTGTAGGTCTCTTCCAGACAATGTGAAACCAAGGAACTTTTGGGTAAGTGACTCTCTTCAATTCATAAATGTTCTTGTTGCTGATTTGTCCATTATTATGTTTCCATAGGATGGAGTCTTCTGAGCTCGCAGCAATAGGAATATTCAAAATTTGAGGCCAAAGATCTAACATCTCAATAGATGTGGGAGGAGGAAGGCACCATCTCCCATTCTGGATGAAAGAACTGACAGTGGCAGTAAGAGGAAGTCCAATGAGGGATCTGATATACTGCCCACCAAGGGAGTGAATGGACTCACCATTAATCCATGGATCCTCCCATAAGTTTATAGTGTTCCCATTACCGATTCTGTAAGCAATATGGGGTTTTATCCAGTCTCTAACCTGAACAATGCCCTTCCATGCCATAGAATGGTAGGTTTTGGTTTGCACTGACCAGATTGAATCTTTCTTGAGGTATCTGCTATGAATCCATTGATTCCATAAGGTATCCTGCTTAGATAGAAGTCTCCAAAACTGCATGGTAATTGAAGTAGAATTCCAAACAGAAAGTCGTCTAATCCCCAGTCCCCCCTCATGTTTAGGCCTACATATGTGATCCCACTTCACAAGATGGAAAGGTTTATAGTTCTCGGATGAGTGCCAAAAGAAATTTCTGATTAACCTCTCCACTTCCCCAATCAGGCCCTTAGTCAAGAAGAAGGATGCAGCCCAATAGATAGAATAAGATTGCAAAACTGAACGGATCAACTCCAGACGACCTGCCTTAGAACGAAACCAGGATTTCCATGATGCAATCCGATTGGTGATCTTTTTAAGAATTGGGGCACAGTGAAAACTAGTAAGGCGAGTGAAAAACAAAGGAACCCCCAAGTAAGTGGAGGGCAGAGTACCTTCCTGAACTTTCAAAACATCTAGAAGCGATCTCTTGGACTGAACCTTAACTCCAATGTAAGCCATGCTCTTATCACTATTAAGTTGCAAGCCCGAATAGTTGTAGAAATCCTCAAGAATGCTAGATATGCATTGAGCAGAAGAGATGCTAGGCTTCATAAAGAGAAGTAAGTCATCTGCAAAAACCAAATGAGACAATTTTGTCTCACCACAGGTCGGAACAAGCAGGACGCCCTCTCTCATTTTCCGATCTATCATAATGGAAAGCCCTTCCATAGCAACACAAAAAAGGTAAGGTGATAATGGATCTCCCTACCGAATGCCATTGGATGATTTAAAAAACCCAACCGGACTTCCATTTAGCAGAACAGAAAAGGTAGCAGAATTAGTGAGAATGTCAATCCATTGCAACCATTGTTCAGGAAATCCCATTTTCTTCAGAATAATCAGAATAAAGTTTCGCTGCACTGAATCGAATGCCTTCCGCAGATCCACTTTCATACATAATAGATTACCTCTGTGCTTAGAATGAATATCTCTCACTAGATCATTGGCCAGGAGGATACTATCTTGAATCTTTCTTCCTTTGATAAAAGCTGACTGATTATTGCTAATGAGGTGCGGCATGAACTTTTGCATTCGGTTAGCATAAGTTTTGTGAAGATCTTGTAAACAAAATTGCACAGTGATATGGGGCGGAACTGGTCAAATGAGTCTACATTCTCATTCTTAGGAATAAGGGAGATGAAGGTGTGGTTTACCTGGCGGAGCCATCTTCCTCCCTTGAAGATGTAATGCACAGCAGCGAGCACATCATTGCCAACTATACTCCAACACCGTTGAAAAACTTCAGTTGGGAAACGATCAGGCCCTGGACTTTTATTCTTCGGAGCAGATATCACAACTTCAGTGATTTCTGAATCAGTGAAGGGTAACATGAGATTATTTCTATCTTCATAAGATAGCACTCTAGAGGCTTCAAGGTCAGGAGCATGATAAGAGTGATCTTGGTTCAGGAGGTTATAGTAGTAATTAAGAGCATGATCTTTCATTTTCTGGTTGTCATCAGACATAGTCCCATCCGGCATCTTGCACCTCTTGATAGAGTTAACCATTCTTCTTCCTTTGATACTAGCATAGAAAAATTTTGTACTGTCATCAGACTGAGTAAGCCAGTGCTGTTTTGCCCTTTGTTTAGCATAGGAAGCCTCCATGCTTAGACTATTAAGATAAACATCACGGGCTTGCTTTTCTTTCTCAATGCATTAGATCTCATTCTTTCCTTTGAATAGTGCCATGAGATGCGTTATAACTTGTTTCTATACTAATGGTTATCTCCAAGTTTGGATCTACTTTTCTATTTTTCTTTTGCAGGTTGCTTGCAAGAAGCATTTTGTATTGCTGATCTTAAGTTAGGTGTCTTGCTGTTCTGGAGTTGTGTTTGAGGGTCCAGTGTTCATTCTTCTCCTTTTTAAGGACCAAGTTTTTGATTTCATAACCATTTTGGAGGTTGTTCTGGGTTTCTCTCTCTAGCTTCCTAGAGAGAGAAGCTCTGGGAATCGTGAGTCCGGCTGGTGCTCGTGCTCCCTCTTTCCCCCCGCCCTCCGGTGGTGGGGGGGGGGAGCTCCCTATTCTTGGCGGTCGGCTATGGAGGCTAGCGAGGGAGGTGCACTCGGGAGTCTTCCTCCTCCCAGTTCTGGAGAAGGGACGGTTCCCACCAGTGTGCTTGTGAACACCGCGAGTGATCATGTTCTGGGAAGGGGATCCTCACAAGGTGCTCCATCCCATCATCGCCTTCGTAGCAGATCTCGGGGTCGTTCCAGAGGTAGAGCCAGTTCTAAGGCACCCCCGCCTGTTGTCTCCTCCACGAAGAAGGCCTGGAACGAGCTCTTCTCAAGTGCCTCCTCATACTCGTCTACGAGCTCAGGACTCTGGCTATCTTTCATCTCTCCAGCTCTGCTAGGAGACCGCCCAGTTGCTTCCTTCAATGCACCTGATTCGCTTGAGCTGGTGCAATCTTGGCGGTTTACTGTGGTTGGTTACATTTTTGGTTTGTCACCGGTATACTCTCCTCTTAAAACTTTCATAGACAACCAATGGAAATCGAAAGGAAGTTATGAGCTTCACATGCGCAAGGGAGGTTTTTTTGTTTGTAGTTTCTCATTGGAGGAAGACATGCAATCTGTTCTTGAAGGCTTCTGGCACATCCGAGGACACCCTTTCATAGTGAAAAGATGGACTCGTGACTCTAAATTGGAAAAGGCCATGTTATCTTCTATTCCTCTTTGGATTATCTTTCTGAATCTCCCTCTTCACTTATGGTCTCACACCTCCTTGAGCAAGCTTGCTAGTGTTCTTGGATCTCCTCTATTCATGGATAAACTCACAACCTCCAGGAGAAGACTATCTTATGCCTGGGTATGTATTCTTATTTTAGCAGAGTTCACGTTCCCTTCATTTGTTACAGTTCTTCATGATTCCGGTGACACTGAAGAGGTTGATGTTGAGTATGAATGGAGACCAACACCATGTTCTATCTGTTCCTCTTTTGGCCATCAAGATGGTACCTGCATTCTGGGAGATGTTCCTGTGGATAAATCAAAGAACCCTCAACTGTAATGGCGTCCTAAGCCTTCTGAAGATCCAGGTAACTCAAAAGTTCAAATCTCACGAGTGCACAACTTACGAGTTGACTCACCTACTACAACTAAAGGAAACAAATTCAAAGTCTTGTCTAATTCTGTGCCTACAACCGAGGAATTCTCAAGGATTCATTCAGATACTAGCGTAAATCCGGCAACTGTGCCAGCCATGCATGTTGCGACGGTGGCTGACGTCAGCTTGCCTTACCATTCTCGTTGTGACAGGCAGTCTTCTACAATTGCTTCGGTGCAACAGCTTTCCTCTGAAGGCGTGGATACGTAGTACATGGTTGATACTTCATAATCTAATATCCCTTCTTATAATAATTCCATAGCGAGTGTAAACCCGGATCTCACGGTGACTAGCATGCATAAGGATTCTACCTTCTCCATCAGTGTAAATCCGGAGGGCGAGGTGACTAATGGCAGTGTTATTCCTTACAAAGGATCTTCCAAGAATCCTTCTTCTGCTAGTATAAACCCGATCTCCAAGGTGACTCGCAAAGATACTGTTGATAGGTTTCCCGGAAAAGATAAAGGATTGTCTTATAATAACAATTCTTGCATGGCCAGCTACATAGTGCCATGCATATCTCCTACTGTTCAAGACAACAAAACTGGAAACCCTCCTCCCCCTGATTCTGCAACTCAAGGAATTATCAACCCAAGCTTAAATCCGGCATCTGATGAGAACCTTCCTACTTCTATAGATGCGACAGTGGCTGGCGTTTCCCATTATCATCCCCCTACATCTTTAGCCTGTATTCCTAGAGATATTATAGTTGACAAAAGGGAGTCCACTTTGTCTTTGAGCATAAATCCGATTTGGCCAACGGTGGCTCAGTCTTGCATGGATCTTGTTCTTGGGCAGGAAAATCTTGTTATGTCTGATTCGATGCTGGTTGGCGCTTTAAAGGTGGCAAGCTTTGACATGAAAGTGACTAATGGAAACACTCAGCATATCAAGCAGATTTCTTCTATAGTAACAAAAGGAAAAGATATCCATGATGAAGTTAATATGAGGCATGGCACGATCGGGTCTACTCATTCTACCAAACAAAAGGAAGTAGTCACTCAAGGAAACCATTGTAGTCAGGAAGGTACCACTGCTGCTTATAATGGAAAAGAGGTAACCACACCGATTCAATGCACTTCACCTGCTGTTATGCATATGGAAGGCGAGATGGATAACCGGTCAGGGAAGGTGGTTGCTATCAGATCTATTTCTAATGGAGGGGGGCAAACTCAAATACCATCGCCAGGAATAAACGAAGACACAAATAGAAAATTTACTTCTTTACATGCGGTGGACGAGATGGATAAACGGAAGAGGATGGGATTGGCCGTGCAAGGGCATACTTCTAAACTGAAGACTAAAGATCAGAAGCACGGGATACATTTGTATCCTACCCAAACATAGTTTATATGAAGATTATTACTTGGAATGTCAGGGGTATTAATAAAGTTGCTAAGCGCATGGAGCTGAGACAGTTGATTCAGATTCAGAAAAGTGACATTGTTATCCTTCTTGAGACTAAGATTAAGGACTCTAATGTAGATATGTGCAAGGCGCAAATTTGGAGTGATGCTTCTCTTGCTCACAACAGTAACTCTACCAATGGGAGAATCTAGGTGCTTTGGAATTTGGCAGTTCACTCCTTCAATATCATTGAGTCTTCTGAACAATTCATTCATTTGCAAGGGACTCATTGTTCTTCTGGCACTTCTTTTCACTTAACAGCTATTTATGCTTCTAATCTTCAGCATGAAAGACTGTCCTTATGGGAATCCATCAATAATCTTTCCCGAAATACTGTGGGTTCTTTGCCTTGGCTTGTTACTGGAGACTTTAATTGCATCCGTTATGCTTCTGAAAAGGTAGGAGGTAGACCTGTTCCTACTCATGTGTTAGATTCTTTTAGCAACATGATCAGTAAAGCAGACTTGATGGACATGAGATCTGTTGGCAATACTCTATCTTGGTCCAACTACTCTCAGGGAGACAGAAGAATTGCGGCTAGACTTGATAGATGCCTGGTCAACGATCATTGGACTTCTTTATTTCCGATGCTTTTCTTGAATATGGTCCCACCTACTTCTCTGATCACTCCATATTAATTGTGAATTCTTCCAGTAATCCTGGTAATGGCTATAAACCTTTCAAATTTTTCTCCATGTGGATTAAGCATCCAGGGTTCAAGGATATTGTTCACTCAGCTTGGCAGAATGAGTTCTTTGGCTCTCCTACTTACATTTTATGCAAAAATTTAAAGGAAGTGAAGCTTGCTTTGAGGAAATGGAACTCCGAAGTCTTTGGCGATGTGCATAATTCTATCTAGAAGTATAGAGACTCTCTAGATCATCCTCAGAAATTACTCAGAGATAATCCAACCAATCATCAACTTATTGAAAGGGAAAACCAAATCAAATCGGAATATCAGCAGGCTATTGATACGCAGGAAGCTTTTTAGAAGCAGAAGTCGAAGCAACAATGGCTCAACCTTGGGGATCACAACACCAAATTCTTTCATGCTGCTTGCAAAACAAGGAAATCTGCTAACTCTATTAATAGATGTACTGATTCAGATGGTAATACCATTGTTGATATGGATTTGGTTAAGCAGCACTCGGTCTGTGACGGCCCTCGTTACACCGGTACGGTTATACCAACCCACGTCGGTATAGCGAGAGTCCTCACAGTGGGACATTTACCCAACGATACAAACAGCTGAGATACACGCGAATATATATATAACAGAGTAGCGGAAGTAAAAGAGAACTATCTCCATTCATTCATCATCCACATTAAACATACATGCAGTTTACAATTTGCAAAAAGGAACTAAAATTCACATGATTTAAATTGCTGAAATAGAGATACAAAAAGTCCACATATTACATTCTTTTAATGATAGTTCTAATACAATGTCCAAGTACATACTAAGAAGTACATACAATCACAAGGATCTCAAAAGCTGGCTAGTCTCCACGCACGGAGTCCGTCTCTGCTGCCTCCTCCGAGGGTACGGTGTCACCAACTAGACTTGTACACCGAAGCAAGGAGTGAGTCCAGGGACTCAGCAAGTAACACTATGCATGATATACACGTACAAGTCCTAGTGGTTTCTAAAAGCACATATACAATTAGCAACACATAGCATGCTAGTCCATTTAAGTTTTCAACCTATCATGAAGGTTCTACAATTTTATACATAACGCATGCTTTCAGATTTCAAAAATATAACATTCACCTATCACATGGTCTCTAATCCATTCACTTATGAACTTTAACCTTATCAAGAACCAAACATGAGAGTTATCAACATGGACAACTTACATACATAAACGGAGAACATAATTAGCATGGATTCTACATGTTCTTAAGTACATACATAACTTTTTCACATGCTTTAGGTTGCTGATTTCACATGGTCCAAAGGCTATAATTCAACACATGAGAGCTACAACGTTGCTTAAAACATAATCTATGAACAATCCATCATGCCATCTTGCACACATATTCATTTGTTGTCCCTATCATGGGTTCTAAACACTTTGCACACATAAACACAAGAAGGGTAACATGCATTTTCTGAATTCACATGGTTTCAGATTTAGCCTCACATGGTTTCAATAACACATTGCACATCTAGATTTTCACATTTTCCTTTTTCACAATTTCCTCTTTTCACATGGTTACACTTTACACATACACATTCACATGTCACTTACACATTTACACATGGTCACATACACTTTACACATTACACTTTACACATATTTTAGGTGCCGTGACACATAGTCCAAACCACCAAAGAAGGACACATTCACATCACATAACACATAGACACCATCTAGGCAATTCAATGGTGACTCTTGGACTGCGCAGACCGGGAGAACAAGTCTCCACCCTAACCAGTGGTACTTGTCCACCTCCAGGATTTCCCCTAATGCCCTTAGGGTCACTTAACACAATGAACTTTCTCAGGGGGACTTTTCCCTGATACAGTTCCACTGCCTTCTCGAAGCAGTATCACATTGGCACAGTTTACACTTTTACACATTTAACGTTTTACATATGGTTTTACACTTGGCACTCTTCATTTCATTCACACTTTCTTACTCACATGAACACCTCTATTTTCCTAACATGGTACTACAGAGTTTTCAAGATTCAACACATAGTAAACACACCAATCATGCTGGTTTTAACAAAATAAAATCACATTACTATCATATGTACGAATTATTCCCAATTCACATGAAAACACATAACTTTTTATTTACTGTTCCAATTAACCTGAAATTTTAACCACATGCTGTTTTCGGGTTCCAAATCATACCCTCAATTTTTCAGATTTTTCTGAGCTAAATAGGATTTACAGAAAATCAAACACCTAATTAGCATATTATTCACAACTTATGCTAACATGGGTCTAACACATTTGAAATTCACCCACTTACTGTTTTGCACAGAAAACACTAATGCATGATTTCAGAATACAACATCATCCTAATTCATACATCTATAAATTCGTTACCACAAACCATTTTTACATGCTTTCATTTTACCGAATCGAACTTTCTAGCAATTCCACAAGTATGCATGAATTACAAAAAAAGTTCAGAACATACATACATGTCCCACAATATTTCATGAATAGACTGAAAACAAGACATTTAACTAATCCTAATCATGGAACATTAATTTGCAAAGATTACCTACAAGTTATGCTCACAAGTTTAAAGACATCATTTTTCCACATTCACCATCACACCATATTCATTCACAACCACAATGCACAAAATACATAGCTTATAGGAATACCATATATCCTCATCACGGAAATTGATAACTACTTAATTTTTCATGTTAAATTTCGTACATGTAGTCGAATTTAGACATCATTTGTCTGTAAATAAAATGCAATTTGATATTAATTCTCATTTCATCAATTAATAAGTTTTCAAGTATATTAGTTAAAATTTCGAGTTAAACACATAGTTAAATTCTCATTTAATAAAAATCAATGAATTTTTTACTAAATAAAAATATTTTTTTGTACATTGTATATAAATAATTTTTAGTTTAAACATCTTTTAATTCTTAGAAATATTAGTGTGTAAATAAATTTGATAAATAACATTCACCCAATATAATCATGACACATACCCTCCCTAAAAACCCATTTTACCATTTCACACATCTCACCAAATAGGGACACATACCCCCATCTATCCCATTAAACAAATAAAAATTAACCTTAAATATCTCACTCCACCCACGAATACCACTTTTTTAACAAATATTTTTTCCCTTTTTCCATCAGAAGCTACTGGAAGATGGTGAGCTGGCTGAAGGGGTTTGAAGTCGTTTGCTGTGGGTGATGGCGGCTGGACAGGAACCAGGAAGCAAGCCTGGCGCGATGGTGCTCTGGGCCGTGCGCGGCTAGGAGAAGAGCAGGGCTGAGGGCTGGCGATGGATCCGGCTGATGCGGCCTGATCTGGGCATGGCGCTTCTGGTGTGTGGGGGCATGCGTGGCGATCCTGTGCGCGATGTTGCTGAGACGGTGCTGCGCAGCGGCCGGATCTCCTGGGTGCAGCTGGTGCGAAGTTGCTGGCGAAGCTGCTGGCGACGTGGGCTGTGCTGAGGTGGCTTGCTGTGGATGGGGTGCGGAGGCTGACCAAGGCTGTGCGGCAGATGGCGCCCAGGAGCTGCTGAGATCTGAAGGTGATGGCGGCAACTGCGATGGAGGCGTATGCGGTTTGAAGGCTGGTGGTGTGCTGAGGGCATGGTGGTTTGCATGTGCAGAGAGAGAGGAGCTCTGCTAGGTGCGTCAGGGGCAAGGCTTGCGATGTGAGTGGCTGGAGTGCAGAGAAGGCTGTGGCTGCGCAGCTGCGGATCTGCAGATGGCGATGCAAGCGCGATGATGCAGATGCTGAGGTGTGCGGCGTGTGTGTGCAGAGAGAGAGGAGCTCTGCTAGGTGCGTCAGCTGGGGCGGCGTGCGGATGTGAGCTGGCTGAGGCGCAGTGCAGAGAAGGCGGTGTGCTGCGCAGCTCGGATCGTGCAGATCCGTGCGATGCAAGCGCCGGGATGATGCAGATGCTGAGGTGGCGGCGTGTGTCGCTGGAGGCCGATGGAGGCCGTTGCTTGGGCGTGCTGAGCTGGAGGTCGAGCAACGCTGGCGATCCCGGTACTGAGGCGATGGAGAAGGCGAGGAGAGGAGCTCGCCAGGAGTCCCGGGGTACCTATAAGAAGACCCCAAGGCCCTCAGTCCAGGAGGTTGGCAAGTAGGAATTTCGTAGGATTTTTAGCTTTCAATTTTTCTGTATTTCTTTCTTTCCTCAGAGCTGTGAGGGATGTGAGGGTTTTTGGTTCATAATTGTTGATTTTTTTTTCTTCTGTACTTATGTTGGGGTTTTCCTCTTGGTCTCTGGTTCGCCATGGGGGATTTTCTCTGGTTCGGCTGGTTGACAAGTAGGAATTCTGAAGAATTTTTATTTTCATTTCCCTGTAGCTTCTTGTTTGAGCAGAGCAGTGAGGGATGGGGACACAGGGGTTTGAATTTCAGAGGATTTGTTTTTCTTTAATTTCCATCTTCTTTCTCTTCTGTTGGGCAGAGAGCAGTGTGGGGTTCGAATTTGTTTCAGAATTGTTACAGCTTTAGTTACTTCTGTTCTTCTAGCATTAGGGAATGGGGATGAGCTTGGCCGGTTGCAGTTTTTAGAATATTTTTAATTTTTCTGTTCTTCCAAATGTTTGGAATTAGCTAGGTTTCAGTTTTATTTGCCTTTCTCTTGGAGATCAGATCAGTTCATGTTCTCTCTTTCTCATGTTCAGCAATGGAGTTCTCTGGTTCGGATTTCTTAGAATGTTTCATTTCTTTAAGCAGTAGAGCAAAGCATTAGAATTCGAATTTTCTTGGATTTTAATCTCCATTTGCTGTAATCTTTCTTCTTCTGTATTTTCTTTGCATAGCAGTGAGAGCAGAGATTTTTGGGGGATTCTCTTGGTTTGGCTCGAGTAGTGGGAGCATTGGAGAGTTCTACTGTTTTAGGGGATTGGGCTGAGAAAATAGATTCAGATAAATTGTTTTCGTTCTTCTATCTTCTGTGCAAGCTTTCTTAACCCAATTTCTTCGGTGCAATTTTCATTGGAGATCAACTGTTCTCCTATTTCTTCTGTGCTATTCCATTCCTTATGTGCTGCTGAGTTCAATCCAATTTAGTTTCCATTTTTCTTCTGTTTAGATTCTACTATTTCATCTGGGTTGTTTCATGTCTTTTGTGTGAATTGTGGTATTTCTTCTACATCCGGGAGGACCCCAGCAGCAAGGGGTTTCTCTGGATCAGCAATTATAGATGGGATTTCGGCTATTGTGAGTTCTGATGTTGTTTTGTTCTTACCGTTGAGAAGGTGAATAACTTGGCTACTGTGGGAATGGATTGGTTGTGCTGAGGGAGATCGATCCCGTGATTACTTCTTTCTTGGTTCGACGGCTCCGAAAGGGATTTCAGACGTTTACACAGTTCGATTTTACAATTGAGTCATAAGATCAGTTCTTGTTGCAGCAGATTTAGCTTTGACTTCATTTGAGATTTTGGAGTTTCTTAGTGTTTTTTTTTTTGTGTTATTATTTCTGTTCTTCGTAGTTTGAGAATTCCAATTTAGTAATAGTATTTTTCTGTAGGCATCAGTAAATTCTTGTTACTTCTTTTCTGTATGATCCTTGAACTGTAAGGAAAAGTGGTCTGATATTTGTGATGAGTTACTTTTGTTGACCGTTCATCCCCTGAGCTATAGGGGTAAATTGGTTTGTAGTTTCTAGCTCAGATTTTTGTCGACCTGTTTGATCCCTCAATTGAGAGGGTACAGTGATTCACGTTTAATACATTGTTGATAGGATAGAGATTTCAAGTCAAGTAGTTTTTAATTCAAGATTTATTCAGCTCTCCGTGGAAATGACCTGTTCTCACCATTGTGCTAGTTCCTTTTTGTGATTAATCTGTGAGACAGTTTAGAGGAAGTGCGCATCGTGACTTGTGCAAGGACTCGAGACAACGAAAATACACAGTCACAACATGTTGCGCGCATCAGAAATCATAATGAAATTAACGTATAAGAGGGACAGAACAGCTCAATGTTCTGTCCTGAAGAACTAGACGGCAGTCTCTGGCCGCTGACTTAGAGTCAGCGGCAGGGTCGATGGACGCCAAGATCATCACAGGCGTCCAGGGACCTTGCCGTTTACTCAGGTCTGTGCAGAAACACAGACCCGAGCTCTGAAATTTGGGTGAAATGGAGGGTCTAGGACTCGAGAAAAATTCCATAAAAATCATAAAAACCTCCTAGACTCATACGGGGATACCATAGATAGGTCACTTACCTCTCTAAAAATCCTCCAAGAGTTTTATGGCTCGAAGAAGTCCTCCTTGGGCAGTTCCAAGAAGTTGCAGAAGCACCTCCAAGATCGCCTTCCTCCGAGCTCCTGGGTGATCTCCACGCCGAGGGGATGATGGGGAGCCTTCCCCTTTACTTCAGCTCCCTCCTTGATGCAGAAGATCTCCAAAACCAGCTTTAAGGGGTCGGATTTTTAGGGGTTCAAACTGGGTTTTTCTCACAGATAGCTCTAGGGTTTTTCTTCACACCTCTCTCCTCTTGCAAGGGTGAAGGGAAGAATGGGGAGCCAAATCGGGTTCAGACCTAAAGAGGGTCTTTCCCCAGTCACTAGGTGATGGGACACCCTCAGAGCCGTTGGGGGACATCCCCCAATGGTTGCCATCTTGTTTCAGAAGATAGCAGCTCGCTGCGCATGCAGGCCAGAGAAGTTGACGTCCAGATTGCTGGACGCCGGAGTTAGGTTGGTGTCCAGGGTTGGACGCTAACACCACCTCAACGGCCTGGGGATTGACGCCAAGGTCCTGCGGCCAGAACCCTAATTTATGCAGAAAACCATGCATACCAGCTTCTATACATGCCATATGTACATGGTATTATATTCACACTATCATCATGCAATACATACATTATTTACGTAATATAAACACATGTACACGTTATATACTATTTTAATATCCACGTAAATACGTACATACATACTCAACACAATATACAACATAAATACGAAAAATACGACGGAAATTCGAGGGTCTTACACCCTCTCCCCCTAAAAGAAACTTCGTCCTCGAAGTTAGAACGACACTACTCAAACAAAAGGGGATACTTCTCTTCATCGCATCCTCAAGCTCCCACGTAGCCTCCTCACGCGAGAAGTTCCGCCATAGAACTTTCACCGACGCGATACTCTTGTTCCGGAGATGCTGAACCTTCCGGTCAAGAATGGCTACTGGCTGCTCGACATACGAAAGATCTGGCTGGATCTCCACTGGCTCATGACTAATCACATGAGACGGATCTCGGACATACTTCCTGAGCATAGATACGTGGAATACCGGGTGAACGCTAGCCAAAGCTGGGGGTAAAGCTAGCTCGTACGCCACGTTGCCCAAATGTCTGAGAATCTCATATGGGCCAATGAACCTAGGGCTTAGCTTGCTATGCCTGCCAAATCTGACAACTCACGAGTAGGCGATATCTTCAAGAAGACATGATCGCCAACCTGAACTCCAAATCCTTTCTCCTGTTGTCGGCATAACTCTTCTGCCTATCCTGTGCCGTAACAAGCCTTTTCCTGATAAGCTGAATCTTATCCGAAGTTTCCTGAACCAACTCCGGTCCGATCAACTGCCATCACCAGTCTCCTCCCAACATAAAGGAGATCTGCAGGGCCTACCATACAACGCCTCGAATGGAGCCATTCCAATACTAGCATGAAAGCTGTTGTTGTATGCGAACTCCACAAGAGGTAAATGACGCTCCCATCATCCTTCCAATCCAGAACACACGCTCTCAACATATCCTCGAGCGTCTGGATAGTCCTCTCGGACTGTCCATCGGTCTGGGGATGAAACGCCGAACTGAGCTTAAGCTCCGAACCTAACGCATCCTGAAGACCCTTCCACAATCTCGAAGTAAATCTCGGATCTCGATCCGAAATGATCGACTTCGGCACACCATGCAATCTAACGATACCGCTAACATACAATCTAGCTAAGCTCTCTACTGACTGCTTCTTCTTCATAGGTAAGAAATGAGCAGTCTTCGAGAATCTATCTACAACTACCCAAATCGAGTCATTGCCCCTTCTAGATCGAGGCAAACCCGATACGAAATCCATAGTGACAGCTTCCCACTTCCATATGGGGATATCCATCCTCTGCATAAGGCCGGATGGTCGCTGCCGCTCGGCTTTCACCTGCTGACATACTAGACATCTAGACACATAATCCGCAACATCCTTCTTCATGCCGGACCACCAAAATGATCTCTTCAGGTCTTGATACATCTTAGTGTTACCCGGATGAATAGAGAATCGCGATCTATGAGCCTCCGCTAACACATGCTCACGAACATCTACTACATCGGGGACACAAACGCGGTGCTGAAATCTAATCACACCGTCCTCATCACGAGCAATGCCCGCCTTACCCACTAACTCTAACAATCTAGGATCGGCTTTCTGCTGCTCAATCACCTCATCCAAGACTGAGGATCTAAGGGATAGCTGAGCTACAAAAGCCTGACACAACGATGGCTCTAACTCGGTCATAGAGCACGCTGCAACTCCAACATCTTCCAATCCTGCTGGAGCGAAGACCTCTTCCTACTAAGAGCATCCGCTACGACGTTCGCCTTTCCAGGATGATACTGAAGGTCGAAGTCATAGTCCTTCAAGAACTCAATCCATCTTCTCTGCCTCAGGTTTAATTCCTTTTGGGAGAAAAGATACCTCAAGCTCTTGTGGTCGGTAAACACCTCAAATCTGACACCATAAAGATAGTGCCTCCAGATCTTTAGTGCATGAACCACACTGCTAGCTCTAAATCATGAGTCGGATAGTTCCTCTCATGCTCCTTCAACTGACGAGAAGCATAAGCTACTACCCTCTTGCTGCATGAGCACACAGCCTAAACCAATCCGAGATGCATCCGTATAAATGGCAAAGCCCTCTAGACCACTGGGCAATACCAATACCGGAGCAGAAGTAAGCTTAGCCTTTAATAGCTGAAAGCTGCACTCACATGCCTCAGACCATACAAACTTCTCACCCTTTCTGGTCAGCTTTGTCATAGGGGCGGCGATGGATGAGAAACCCTCAATGAATCGCCGATAGTAACCAGCTAACCCAAGGAAACTACGAATCTCCGAAGGGGTCTTGGGAACATCCCAATCCATAACTGCCTGGATCTTTGCTGGATCAACAGCTACACCAGCGCCGGAGATAACATGCCCGAGAAAGTGAACCTCGCGCAACCAGAACTCGCACTTGCTGTACTTCGCATACAGTTTGTGCTCACGGAGAACCTCTAACACTAACCTCAAATGCTGACGATGTGTGGTCTCATCCGGAGAATAGACCAACACGTCCATAACGGGTTCTAAATGCCGTCTTGAACACATCCTCACTCCTAATCCTCAACTGATGATAACCAGATCGCAAGTCAATCTTGGAAAAGACTGATGCCTCTCGCAACTGGTCAAACAGATCATCAATCCGAGGTAAGGGATACTGTTCTTCACAGTCACCTGTTTAGCTTCCTATAATCGATGCACAACCGAAGTGACCCGTCTTTCTTCTTGACGAATAATACAGGCGCGCCCCAAGGGGAAACACTGGGGCGAATAAATCCCTTATCGAGCAATTCCTGCAATTGCTTCCTCAACTCGGCTAATTCTGCAGGGGCCATCCGATATGGGGCCTTCGAGATAGGAGAGGTGCCTGGAAGCAACTCTATAGTGAACTCTATCTCCCTATCCGGTGGCAATCCAGACAAGTCATCGGGAAAGACATCTGGAAAGTCCTGCACCACATCGATCTCTGCAAGAGTCAGTGACGAACCAGCATCGGGTACTAGCATAACGCTGGCAAGAAATGCGTCACAACCCTTGTTCACCATACGCATCGCCTTCATGGCAGAGATGACTAACTTTCCCGCTAAGTTCTTTGGCAAGGGATGAGAGAACTCGTCCTCGCCAGGAATGCGGAACACAATCTTCTTTCTACGACAATCCACTAACGCATAGTGCTCCTCTATCCAATCCAGACCAAGAATACAATCATAGTCCTTCATCTTTAGCAAGAAGAAACACCCATCTAGGAATCTATCCTCAATGCACACAGGTAATGACGGAATGCATTTCCTAGTCGATACCGTGCCCGCAGGGGTGTGCACAGACAAAGGGACCTCTAACTCCTAAGACTCTATGCCTGACTCTAGGGCTAACTGCCTAGCAAACTGCTCGGAAATGAACGAGTGAGTAGCACCCGTATCAAACAAAACCTGAGCGTGCACACCGAAAAGTAAAACTGTACCTTTGGTGACATGCTCCGCCTGCTCGGCGTCCTCACGAGCTAAAGCAAACACTCGAGCTGGGACTCGAGGCCTTCCTGGTCGTCCTGTAGCTGGCGCGGCTGCCGCTACTGGTGGTACTGGCGCTCCTCGCTGAGCTTCCTGCTGAAGCCTCGGGCAATCCTTGATCTTGTGGTCGCTGCTCCCACACTTTAGGCATCTACCCGCTATTAACCAACACTCCGAACCTCCATGGGTCTTCCCACAATGGGGACACTCCTTCTTCGCACCGGGGGAACGTACAGAGGGTACCTGATAGTTGCTGACTGCCACTTGTTTCTGCGGTGTCTGGTACACCGTCTTCCTCTTGTCTTGCCGCTGGAAAGTCGCTGCCGCCTCTTCTGCGAAGCCTTCTCTCCTCTAGATACTGCTCCATTTCTCCCTCCTGTCTGCAGGCTGCGCTGAGGGCCTCGTCTAGCGTGCGGTGGTCGAACGCCACGAGCCTCGTCCTCAGTGATGGTTTGAGACCCATCACGAACTTCTTGGTCTTCTTGCGCTCATCCTCTACTATGTACGGTGCATATTTAGAGAGTTCAGAAAACCTTGCCTCGTATTCCAGGACGGTCATTGATCCTTGCGTCAGGGAAAGGAATTCTTGCTCCATCTTGTCCTGGACGTGCTCTGGGACGAACTTGGCTCGGAAGAGCCTCACGAACGCGTCCCACGCCACATCTACTACTCCGACCTCAAAGCGCGTACGCAGTAGGGAGGACCACCATACATCAGCTCTCTCCTGCAACACACCTTCATAAGCTCTAACTAACAAATAACAACCAACATTCAAGCATAAACTAAAGCATACCTGTAGCATGTAGGTGGCTAAGGTCACCTTGTCCTCATCAGGACACCTGATAGCTCGGAAGATTTTCTCGATCTCCCTCATCCAGCTTTCTGCCAAAAGCGGATCACTCTCCCCCTTAAAAGAGGGTGGGGTCATCCTCTTGAATCGCTCCATGATGGAAGGTCCACCATGGTCCTGAGCTGGGGCCTGAGCCTGCTACATTAAACAACAAGCAATATACAATAAACACAATATCATACAATTCAAATAGCAGACTACTTAGTTGTTTTATTATTTTACCTGGGCCTCCAACTGGGCCTGGAGTGCTGCCTGAGTGTGTGCCTGGGTCTGCATGGCTTGCACCAGACCTTGCATGAACACTCCATAATCCACTGGCGGTGGTGGGGGAAGCACAGGACCCTGTGGGGCCGGGGCCTGCTGCTCCGCCCGCTCCTCACGCCTCTGCTCGTCGTCGCGAGCTGGCGCACCTCCACGTCGTCCACGGGAAGCCATGGCTGTAATAAAATTTCAGCCACCATTAGAGCTAGGTTACTAAGTTTTCTAACCATTTTCTTATCTATTTTTCACTTCTTATTAGTGTTTTCTACACATGTGGACACACTTAGCATGCAATGGGGATGATGACTTAGTTATATTCATGTGTAATCTCAACCAGGTCGCTCTGATACCAATCTCTGTGACGGCCCTCGTTACACCGGTACGGTTATACCAACCCACGTCGGTATAGCGAGAGTCCTCACAGTGGGACATTTACCCAACGATACAAACAGCTGAGATACACGCAAATATATATATAACAGAGTAGCGGAAGTAAAAGAGAACTATCTCCATTCATTTATCATCCACATTAAACATACATGCAGTTTACAATTTGCAAAAAGGAACTAAAATTCACATGATTTAAATTGCTGAAATAGAGATACAAAATGTCTACATATTACATTCTTTTAATGATAGTTCTAATACAATGTCCAAGTACATACTAAGAAGTACACACAATCACAAGGATCTCAAAAGCTGGCTAGTCTCCACGCTCGGAGTCCGTCTCTGCTGCCTCCTCCAAGGGCACGGTGTCACCAACTAGACCTGTACGCCGAAGCAAGGAGTGAGTCCAGGGACTCAGCAAGTAACACTATGCATGATATACACGTACAAGCCCTAGTGGTTTCTACAAGCACATATACAATTAGCAACACATAGCATGCTAGTCCATTTAAGTTTTCAACCTATCATGAAGGTTCTACAATTTTATACATAACGCATGCTTTCAGATTTCAAAAATATAACATTCACCTATCACATGGTCTCTAATCCATTCACTTATGAACTTTAACCTTATCAAGAACCAAACATGAGAGTTATCAACATGGACAACTTACATACATAAACGGGAGAACATAATTAGCATGGATTCTACATGTTCTTAAGTACATACATAACTTTTTCACATGCTTTAGGTTGCTGATTTCACATGGTCCAAAGGCTATAATTCAACACATGAGAGCTACAACGTTGCTTAAAACATAATCTATGAACAATCCATCATGCCATCTTGCACACATATTCATTGTTGTCCCTATCATGGGTTCTAAACACTTTGCACACATAAACACAAGAAGGATAACATGCATTTTCTGAATTCACATGGTTTCAGATTTAGCCTCACATGGTTTCAATAACACATTGCACATCTAGATTTTCACATTTCCTTTTTCACAATTTCCTCTTTTCACATGGTTACACTTTACACATACACATTCACATGTCACTTACACATTTACACATGGTCACATACACTTTACACATTACACTTTACACATATTTTAGGTGCCGTGACACATAGTCCAAACCACCAAAGAAGGACACATTCACATCACATAACACATAGACACCATCTAGGCAATTCAATGGTGACTCTTGGACTGCGCAGACCGGGAGAACAAGTCTCCACCCTAACCAGTGGTACTTGTCCACCTCCAGGATTTCCCCTAATGCCCTTAGGGTCACTTAACACAATGAACTTTCTCAGGGGGACTTTTCCCTGATACAGCTCCACTGCCTTCTCGGAAGCAGTATCACATTGGCACAGTTTACACTTTTACACATTTAACGTTTTACACATGGTTTTACACTTGGCACTCTTCATTTCATTCACACTTTCTTACTCACATGAACACCTCTGTTTTCTAACATGGTACTACAGAGTTTTCAAGATTCAACACATAGTAAACACACCAATCATGCTGGTTTTAACAAAATAAAATCACATTACTATCATATGTACGAATTATTCACAATTCACATGAAAACACATAACTTTTTATTTACTGTTAATTAACCTGAAATTTTAACCACATACTGTTTTCGGGTTCAAATCATACCCTCAATTTTCAGATTTTTCTGAGCTAAATAGGATTTACAGAAAATCAAACACCTAATTAGCATATTATTCACAACTTATGCTAACATGGGTCTAACACATTTGAAATTCACCCACTTACTGTTTTGCACAGAAAATACTAATGCATGATTTCAGAATACAACATCATCCTAATTCATACATCTATAAATTCGTTACCACAAACCATTTTTACATGCTTTCATTTTACCGAATCGAACTTTCTAGCAATTCCACAAGTATGCATGAATTACAAAAAAATTCAGAACATACATACATGTCCCACAATATTTCATGAATAGACTGAAAACAAGACATTTAACTAATCCTAATCATGGAACATTAATTTGCAAAAATTACCTACAAGTTATGCTCACAAGTTTAAAGACATCATTTTTCCACATTCACCATCACACCACATTCATTCACAACCACAATGCACAAAATACATAGCTTATAGGAATACCATATATTCTCATCATGGAAATCATAACGAAATTAACGTATAAGAGGGACATAACAGCTCATTGTTCTGTCCTGAAGAACTAGACGGTGGTCTCTGGCCGCTGACTCAGAGTCAGCGGCAGGGTCGATGGACGCCAAGATCATCACAGGCGTCCAGGGACCTTGCCGTTTACTCAGGTCTGTGCAGAAACACAGACCCGAGCTCTGAAATTTGGGTGAAATGGAGGGTCTAGGACTCGAGGGAAATTCCATAAAAATCATAAAAACCTCCTAGACTCATACGGGGATACCATAGATAGGTCACTTGCCTCTCTAAAAATCCTCCAAGAGTTTTATGGCTCGAAGAAGACCTCCTTGGGCAGTTCCAAGAAGTTGCAGAAGCACCTCCAAGATCGCCTTCCTCCGAGCTCCTGGGTGATCTCCACGCCGAGGGGATGATGGGGAGCCTTCCCCTTTGCTTCAGCTCCCTCCTTGATGCAGAAGATCTCCAAAACCAGCTTCAAGGGGTCGGATTTTTAGGGGTTCAAACTGGGTTTTTCTCACAGATAGCTCTAGGGTTTTTCTTTCTCACCTCTCTCCTCTTGCAAGGGTGAAGGGGAAGAATGGGGTAAGCCAAATCGGGTTCAGACCTAAAGAGGGTCTTTCCCCCACTCACTAGGGTGATGGGACACCCTCAGAGCCGTTGGGGGACATCCCCCAATGGTTGCCATGCCTTGTTTCAGAAGATAGCAGCTCTGCTGCGCATGCAGGCCAGAGAAGTTGACGTCCAGATCGCTGGACGCCGGAGTTAGTGTTGGCGTCCAGGGTTGGACGCTAACACCACCTCAACGGCCTGGGGATTGACGCCAAAAGGTCCTGCGGCCAGAACCCTAATTTATGCAGAAAACCATATACCAAGCTTCTATACATGCCATATGTACCTGGTATTATATTCACACTATCATCATGCAATACATACATTATTTACGTTTAATATAAACACATGTACACGTATTTATACTATTTTAATATCCACGTAAATACGTACATACATACTCAACACAATATACACACATAAATACGAAAAATACGACGGAAATTCGAGGGTCTTACACGGTCAATTACTTTTCTTCTTTATTGAATCTGACTCCTTGTCATCAGAATTCTATAAATATTGAGCCTAGGCACAAATTGGATGATATAGATATTGAGTTTCTGTGCAGATACATCACTTCGGAGGAGATTAAGGAGGTTGTTATGCACTCTCCTAAGGGTAAAAGTCCTGGCCCAGATGGGTTTCCAGCAGAATTCTATCAATGCACTTGGGAGATAGTGGGAGACCAAGTGATAAAGGCTGTCAAGCACTATTTTCTCACTTCCAGAATGCTAAAGCAACTGAATTGTACTTTCATAGCTCTAATTCCCAAGCTGGAGGGAGCTGATTCCTTTGACCAATTCAGGCCTATCTCTTTGTGTAACTTTGCATATAAAATCATCTCTAAAATTCTGGCAAATCGTATGCAAGCTGTGCTACCGAAGCTTATAAGTATTAATCAAGCTGCTTTCATCAAAGGGCATTCTATCCATGACAATATTCTCATCACCAATGATATTGTTCGGGACCTCCATTCCAAATCGAAAGGTAGCATTATTTGTTTCAAGGCTGATCTGAAGAAGGCTTTTGATTCTTTGAATAGAGAATTTGTCTACTATATGTTGCAGTAAATGGGATTTCCTCCAAAATATATCACTTGGATAAAGAATTGCATTGAGAATCCTTCCTTCTCTATTCTCCTCAATGGTTCTCCGCATGGTTTTTTCCAGTCCACTAATGGTGTGTGCCAAGGTGATCCACTATCCCCTTATCTATTTACTATTGCCATGGAGGGGCTTACTTGTATGTTGGAGGAAGCTGTTCAAAAGGGTGACATCAAAGTTCCATCGGCCGGTGACATGGAGGTATCTCATGTTGTTTTTGCTGACGACCTTATCATTTTCTTCAAGAATGATGTTCAAACAGCCAGAAATGTTAATCATGTGTTGCATGAATTCTCTAAGTCTGTTGGATTGAGACTTAATAAGGCCAAAAGCAAGCTTTTTATTGGTGGAAATGTTCATAATAAGCAGCAATTTCTTGACATCATGGAAATGGGAGAAGGAACATTTCCTGTTCCTTACCTTGGTCTCCCTTTGATTTCTTCTTCATTCAAGAAATCGCACTGTACTCCTCTTCTTGATAAGATAAAAAAGAGATTACATGCTTGGAAAAATAGATTGTTGTCTAAGGCTGGTAGACTTGAACTCATTAGATCGGTTCTGAATTCTTATTCAATCTACTGGTCTTCTGCTTTTATTCTTCCTAAGGGCCTTATCAGTCAAATTGATAAAGTTTTAAAAGACTTCTTCTGGAAAGGTTGTTCTGGAGCTCATACTATGACTATGGTGAAGTGGGAAAGCATTTGTAGACCCAAGAAGGAGGGTGGCTTGGGTATTAGAAGGCTGTACGATTGGAATAGAGCTCCCTCTGTCAAACTTCTTTGGGAAACTTTAAAAAAAAGAAAGTCTATTTGGATCGACTGGGTTTACCACAAATACTTGTCCAAGGAGAACATATGGTCAATTAAGTGCAAAGCTCACTTTTCTAGTGCGTGGAAGGGTGTTCTTAAGGAGAGAGATTGGCTGCAAAACCAGATCACGTATTACATTGCTGATGGATCTAAATTCAATATGTGGTTTGACCCTTGGATCTCAGGGAAAAGCATCTTTCAGATTTATGGAGATAGAATTCGACAAGATCTTGGTGCTGGTAAGGACTTCACTATAGCTCACTTTGTTTCTTCTAATGGCTGGAATCTACCACATCCAACTTCTTTCGACATGATCAACCTTTGGCCCACCATTGCTGCTACTCCTATTCATAGCAACCAGGAGGACAATATCTTATGGAATCACAATGGAGGAAAGTTCACTATTTCATCGGCATGGAATGAGATAAGGGAAAAAAATCAGGAAGATGGCAATTACTTGTGGATTTGGGCGAAGCCAGGAGCCCAAAAGTTCAAGTTTGTCTTTGGCAAGCTGCAATGCAACGATTACCAACTCAAGATCTAATGAAGACTAAAGGTATTACATTGGTCAACCGATGTGTTTTATGCAAAAACAATGAAGAAACCAACATGCATATTTTTTTCCAATGTCATTATAGTACGTGGGTTTGGAAGGAGATTATTTACAGATTCCAATTCGGAAGACTCTTAGAAGATAGCCTTCATCATGAAATGCAGAAATTAAATCAGAATTTTCCAGTCAAAAATAGTGCTTGGAAGTTAGCTCAATTAGCTTTGAAAACTGCTGTTTGGTGGATATGGCGGGAAAGATGCTTGAGAATCTTCGAAGGGCAAGAGATATCCAAAATGCAATTACTGATCCGAATTCTGTTTGACATCAAAGTTTGTATAGAAAGCACTACTCATAAGTCGCTATCCATAAGAGAAAGAGAAATCTTCAAGTTCTTCAATATCTCTGCTTCTTAATAGTGTCTTTATGTGACTGATCATTGTATTATTCTCATAGTCTACAGTTTGTGTAGTCATGAGATTTCTAGTTTGGTTATCCTAATGGTAATACCGGTAGAGTGAGAACATTCCACCTCTTTGAGGTGGGGTGCACTCTCCTGGTTTCCATTAAGAGCCTCCCTATGCACCATGCTTTATGGTCATAGGCCTTGTATATTTTGCAATTTAATACATTATTACTTACCCAAAAAAAAAGTTTTTGATTTCATAGGCTACGAATTGTGTAGTCATGAATCTTGGCTATAATCTACAACTTGTGTAGACATGGCCTCTTGTACATTCTTCTCTTATGCAATAAACAAGAATAAACCCAAAGAGACAAGAGGAAGCCCCAGATAAGGACAAGGAAGCGAACCCTCTTCCACCTTCAAACAAGCAGTGATGTTTTCTTTTCCTTTAATCCCAACACCCACATAAACTTTACTTTTGTTATGATTAAGATGGAGACCCGAAATCTCACCAAACTTCTCAAGAATTTCTGCAAGCTTTTCAACTGAAGGATAGTCATTCTGCAAGAAAATCATGAGATCATCCGCGAAGATAGTGTGGGAAATGTAAGTGGTTCCAGCTTGAGGAACTTTGAGATGACCATTATGAGCTGCCATGTCCAATAAACAAGTCAGACCTTCCATAGCAATGGTGAAAAGATAAGGGGATAATGGATCTCCTTGTCTAATACCATTGCTACTACTGAAGAAGCCAATCGGGGAACCATTAAACAGGATGGAAAACTTGGGAGTCTCAATGCAATTCTTAATCCACTGAATGTAGCCAATAGGGAAGTTCATTCTATGCAACATATGGTAGATAAGAGATCTGCTGACCGAATCAAAAGCCTTCTTAAATCAGCTTTGAAGATGATTCTATTCCCTCTACTTTAGAATGCAAGTCTTTTGCTAAATCATTAGCTAAAAGAACATTATGATGAATGCTTCTACCCTTGATGAAGGCAGCTTGATTGTGGCTAATAATACTTCCCATAACTTTCTGCAACCTGTCTGTAATCACTTTGGAGATAACTTTAAATAAAGTTACAAAGAGATATAGGTCTGTAATTCTCCATGCAATCAGCACCTTGAGATTTGGGGATCAAAGCAATGAAAGTGCAATTCATTTGACGGTGGATTTGGCCAGTGGAAAAGAAATGGTGGCAAGCTTTGATAACGTCAGGACCGGTGATGTGCCAAGTTTTTTGGAAAAACTCAGCAGGAAAACCATCAGGCCCAGGACTCTTGTTCTTAGGGCAGTTGAAAACCACATTCTTAATTTCATCAGCTGTAATAGGCTCATTGAGAATCTCAATTTCCGGCTCAGAAAGCTTTTTCATACGCTCAATGTGAATGCTAGGCTGATTTTCAGATTGGTTTAAAAGGGAGTGATAGAAGTTGACAGTGTGAGCTTGGACGTGATCAAGATTTTCAATAAGATTACCATGGTTGTCCTTGCACTTTCTAATAGTGTTGATGGCTCTCCTTGAAGCAATTGAGGCATAGAAGAACTTGGTGTTAGAATCCTCCAAAGTTAGCCAATTCTCCCTGGATTTCTGCCTTATGAAACTTTCTTCACAATTCTTTTTTTTTTTTTTGGTAAGTAATACCGGAGTTTCTATTAAAAAGATGATGAATGATATGTACAATGCTGATCCATGCTATCACAGAAATGATAGCAATGGATTCATAGAAGGAACAAAACTCTCAAAAGAGAAAAACACAAGAAGAGTCAGGATGCCAACAGGTCACTCCTGGATATTAAAGTTTCTAATGATTCTCTTAGTCCTTGGGGAATGCGAAGCCCTCTGAATATGGAATTCAGTAATGTGACGAACATCGGCCAAAGTGGAGAGCAGAATTTGCATAGCTGTCCTACTTTTTGAATCAAATATCCTCGAACACCGTTCCTTCCAAACCCACCATAAAGCAACCCGAAAAGTAGCACAAGCCACACTCCTCCCCGCATCATTAGATCTGAATCTCCTGAGCAACCTTTGACTTTCATGAAGAACAGTTTCCTTCGGCCTGCTGTGGATGTCCAACCTATGCAATAGCTGAGTCCAGATCCAAGAAGAATAGTCACAATTGAAGTAAAGGTGATTGATGTCTTCACTTTGTTGATTGCATAAAACACATATATTAGGCCCTTGCAGCCCTCGTTTCTGAAGAGTGTCAAAGGTTGGAATACTTCTCATGAAAACCTGCCATGTATGAAGTGATTGTTTCTGGCTAGTAGGTCTTTTCCAAACCAGATTAAACCAAGGAACTACTGGATAAATTGCCGTTTTCAAATCATAAATATGCTTATTGCTGATGATGCCATTATTGTGCTTCCAAACAATGCGATCAACACAATCATCTGATATGGGAATGCTAAGTATCTTCGGCCAAATGTCCAACATTTCAGATGATGTTGGATAAGAAAGACACCATTCTCCATCTTTGATAAAAGAACTTACAGTAGCATTAAGAGGAAGCCCAATCAGCTTTCTAATGTAATGGCCTCCCATAGAATGAATCGATTCCCCATCTATCCAAGGATCTTCCCATAAGTTTATAGTACTCCCATCACCAACTCTGTAGTCAATATGAGGTCTGATCCAGTCTCTAGTTTGAAGAATACCCTTCCACGCATGAGAGTTGTATGAATGAATTTGCACCGACCAGATCGATCTCATCTTGATATATCTATTTCTCACCCACTGATTCCACAAAGTATTTTGATTGGAAAGAAGTCTCCACAGTTGCATAGATAATGCAGTAGCATTCCAAGTAGCAAGTCTTCTGATACCAAGTCCTCCCTCTTCCTTAGGCCTACAAATGTGATCCCACTTGACAAGATGAAAGGGCTTATACTCACCTGAAGAATGCCATAAGAAATTTCTCAAGAGCCTCTCAACTTCCCCAATCAAACTCTTAGGCAGAAGAAAGGAAATTGCCCAGTATGTAGCATAAGTGTTGAGGACAGAACGGATCAACTCAAGCCGTCCTGCTTTAGAGAGCAACCGAGTCTTCCAGGAAGCTATCCGTCTACCAATTTTCTGGATGATCGGATTGCAATGGATAGCAGATAATCGAGTAGAGAATAAAGGAAGACCCAAATAAGAAGATGGCAAGACACCTTCCTGAACATGAAGAGCATCAAGAAGTGGGGCTTGACCTTTGCACCAATGAACACTCTACTCTTGTCAGAGTTTAACTTTAAACCAGAAAACTGATGGAATTCCTCCAGAATATTAGAGACACATCTAGCGGATGAAACTTTAGGCTTGATAAAAAGGAGTAAATCATCAGCAAATATCAAGTGAGATACTTTAGCATCCCCAAAAGCCGGCACCTGTAATAGACCCTCCTCCATTTTCTGTTTTATCATAATGGAAAGTCCCTCCATTGCAACACAGAACAAGTAAGGAGAAAGTGGATCTCCTTGCCGAATACCATTGGTAGAGTTTAAGTATCCCATTGGACTTCCATTAAGCAAAACTGAATAGCAAGCTGAATTAGTAAGAATGTCAATCCACCGAATCCATTGCTTAGGGAACCCCATTTTCCTCATAATAGTGAGAATGAAAGTATGCTTCACAGAATCAAAGGCTTTCTTCAAGTCAACCTTCATACAGAATAAACTCGCTCGGTGCTTAGAGTGGATGTCTCTCACAATATCATTGGCCAGAAGAATACTATCCTGAATTCTCCGCCCTTTAATAAAAGCAGACTGATTTTTGCTAATCAGTCTTGGCATGAACTCTTGCATTCGGTTAGCCATGAGTTTGGTAAAGATCTTGTAAATGAAGTTGCACAATGAAATAGGCCAAAACTGATCAAAGGAGTCTGCATTATCATTCTTTGGAATAAGGGAGATAAAAGTATGGTTTACCTGCAGAAGCCAAGCACCTCCCTTGAAGAAGTAGTGAACAGCAGCTAACACATCATCTTTCACAATATGCCAACACATCTGGTAGAAATCAGTAGGAAAGCCATCAGGTCCTGGGCTTTTATTCTTTGGAGCAGTCATGTCAACTTCAGTAATCTCAGAATCAGAAAAAGGTCTCATAATTCTTTCCTTATCTTCCTCAGAGAGAATGTTAGAGGCATGGAAATCCGGAACATCAGAATGTTGATCTTGATTCAGAAGATGAAAGTAGAAATTCATAGCATGATCTTAATTTTCTGCATATCATCTGTAACATTTCCATCTGGTAACTTACATCTTCTTATAGTATTCACCATTCTCCTTCCCTTAATACTAGCATAGACAAATTTTGTGTTATCATCATTCTGAGTAAGCCAGTGCTGTTTAGCCCTTTGCTTAGCATAAGAGGCTTCCATGCTTAAGCAATGAATGTAGTTTTCCCGGGCTTGCTTCTCCCTTATGACACACTCATCATTCATAGGATCGGAATCTAATTCCTTTTGGGCCTCTTGAAGAACATGAGTTGCATTTTCCACCTTGCGATGTATCATACCAAACTCATCCCTATTCCAAACTTTTAATGCAGCCTTCACAATCTTAAGCTTCTGACAAAGAGTAAAAATAGGAGTACCATGAATGTGAGTATTCCAAGTCTTCTCAACAGTTTTTTTTTTGGGTAGGTAAACATAAATTATATTGCATCAACAAATAATGTACAACGGGCCATATCTACACAGGCTGTAGATTATGGCGATAGGTTCCAAGTTGTTTCTAGGAGAGTGCACCTTTCCTCAAAGAGGATTGGTGTTCTCACTCCACCAGAATCCAACCTTGGATGGATGCTAGAAAAAGTAAGCTCATGACTACACAAGCAGTAGCCTATGAGGTTATTCATTTGAACATAGTCATACTCCTTGACAACAACTGGTAAGCAGCAACAACGCCGATCTGAAAGAGAAAATGAGACAAAAGATCGAAGCTCGGAGATAGCTATTAGTGATAAAACATTGGCAAATCTAAACATGAAGATGACCGAAAGAAAAGAACACCAATTAAGTTAATGGTAACTGTCTAAGTGATGGTGAAATTAAATTGTGTGAGGACCCCTCTCTGTTTTCTAGTGAAAGCAGAGGTTGGTAAGTGATGCTCCAAAATGCTTCTAGAGTCCGAAAGGATCTCAATGAGAACACCAACCTTATCTCTTACTTTTCCTTCAAAAATCCGTAAGCACCTATCTCTCCAAATCCACCAAATAGTACACCTCAAAGCAATCTTCATTAACCTCGTGAGATGACTTTTGTGAGGAAAGCTTTGCAATAAGGTCTGCATTTCAGCATGAATACTAGGATGAGGAGTTCTTCTAAAATCAAATCTCTTGAGAATTTCTTTCCAAACCCATTGAGTATAAGAGCACTCAAAGAAAAGATGGTCAATAGTTTCATTGTTACAGAAGCACAAGATGCACATATTCGCCAGAGAATAACCTTTTCTTTGCAGGTTGTCAACAGTGGGAAGTTTTGTAAGACCCTCGAATTTTCCGTCGTATTTTTCGTATTTTTGTGTGTATATTGTGTTGGAGTATGTATGTACGTATTTACGTAGGTATTAAAATAGTATAATTACGTGTACATGTGTTTCTATTAAACGTAAATAATTTATGTATTGCATGATGATAGTGTGAATATAATACCATGTACTTATTGCATGTATAGAAGCTTGGTATGCATGGTTTTCTGCATAATTAGGGTTCTGGCCGAAGGCCCTATTAGCGTCAACCCCTGGCCGTTGAGCCAGTGTCAGCGTCCAGCCCTGGACGCCAACCCTAGCTCCGGCGTCCAGCGATCTGGACGCTAACTTCTCTGGCCTGCATGCGCAGCAGAGCTGCTGTCTTCTGAAGCAAGGCATGGCCACCATTGGGGGGATGTCCCCCAACGGCTCTGAGGGTGTCCCATCACCCTAGTGAGTGGGAGAAAGACCCTCTTTAGGTCTGAACCCGAAATGGCTCTCCCCATTCTTTCCCTTCACCCTTGCAAGAGGAGAGAAGTGAGAAAGAAAAACCCTACGTGAGCTGTGAGAAAAACCCATTTTTGAACCCCCAAATCCGACCCCTTGGAGGTTCATTTGAAGATCTTCTGCATCAAGGAGGAAGCTGAAGCATAGGGGAAGGCCTCCCCATCATCCCCTCGGCGTGGAGATCACCCAGGAGCTCGGAGGAAGGCAATCTTGGAGGCACTTCTGCAACTTCTTGGAACTGCCCAAGGAGGTCTTCTTCGAGCAATAAATCTCTTGGAGGAATTTTAGAGAGGCAAGTAACCTATCTATGGTGTTCCCATATGAGTCTAGGTGGTTTTCAACATTTTTATGGAATTTATCTCGAGTCCTAGACCCTCCATTTCACCCAAGATTTAGAGCTCGGGTCTGTGTTTTCTGCACAGACCTGAGTAGACGGCAAGGTCCCTGGACGCCCAGTTCATCCTTGGCGTCCATCGACCATGCCGCTGACTCTGATTCAGCGGCCAGAGACCGCCGTCTAGTTCTTCTGAACAGAACAGTGAGCTGTTCTGTCCCTCTTGTATATTAATTTCGGTATGTTTTATGCGATGAGGATATATTGTACACCTTATACTCTATGTATATTGTGCATTGTGGTTGTGGATGAATGTGATGTAATGGTGAATGTGGGGTAATGACATCTTGTAAAATTGTGAGCATAACTTGTAGATAATTTTTGCAAATTAATGTTCCATGATTAGGATTAGTTGAATGTCTTGTTTTCAGTCTATTCATGAAGAATTGTGGGACATGTATGTAGGTTCTGAATTTTTGGTAATTCATGCATACTTGTGGAATTGTTAGTAAGTTCGGTTCGGTAAAATGAAAGCATGAAAAAAAAAATGGTTTGTGGTAACGGATTTATAGATGTATGAATTAGGATGATGTTGTAGTTTGAAATCATGCATTAGTGGTCTCTGTGCAAAACAGTAAGTGGATGAATTTCAAAATGTGTTAGACCCATGTTAGCTTAAGTTGTGAATAACATGCTAATTAGGTGTTTGATTTTTTGTAAATCCTATTTAGCTCAGAAAAATCTGGAAAATTGAGGGTATGATTTGGAACCCAAAAACATCATGTGGTTAAAATTTCAGGTCAATTGGAATAGTAAATAAAAAGTTATGTGCTTTCATGTGAAATGTGATAATTCGTGCATATGATCGAAATGTGATTAGATTTTGTTTAAACCCAGCATGATTAATGTGTTTACTGTGTGTTGAACCTTGAAAACTCTGTAGTACCATGTTAGGAAAAACAGAGGTGTTCATGTGAGTAAGAAAGTGTAAATGTGATGAAGAGTGTCAAGTGTAAAACCATGTGTAAAACGGTAAATGTGTAAAAGTGTAAACTGTGTCAATGTGATACTGCTTCCGAGAACGCAGTGGAGCCGTATCAGGGAAAAGTCCCCCTGAGAAAGTTCATTGTGTTAAGTGACCCTAAGGGCATTAGGGGGAAATCCTGGAGGTGGACAAGTACCACTGGTTAGGGTGGAGACTTGTTCTCCCGGTCTGCGCAGTCCAAGAGTCGCCATTGTATTGCCTAGATGGCGTCTATGTGATGTGATGTGTTTGTGTCCTTCTTTGGTGGTTTGGACTATGTGTCACGGCACTAAAATGTGTAAAGTGTAATGTGTAAAGTGTATGTGACCATGTGTAAATGTGTAAGTGATATGTGAATGTGTATGTGTAAAGTGAACCATGTGAAAGAGGGAACTAGTGTAAAGAAAAATGTGAAATCTTAGATATGTAAATGTGTTATAGAAACCATGTGAAACTAAATCTGAAACCAAGTGAATTCAGAAAATGCATGTTATTATTCTCATGTTTGTGTGTGTAAAAGTGTTTAGAATCCATGTTAGGAACAACAAATGAGTATGTGAGTAAAATGGCATGATGGATTGTTCATGTGTTATGTTTAAGCAACGTTGTAGCTTTCATGTGTAGGTTTATAGTCATTGGACCATGTGAGATCAGCAACCTAAAGTATGATAAAAAGTTATGTATGTAGTTAAGAACATGTGGAATCCATGCTAATTATGTTCCCCGTTCATGTATGCAAATTGTTCATGTCAATAGCTCTCACGTTTCGATTAAAGTCTCATGAGTGAATTGAATAGAGACCATGTGATAGGTGAATGTTATTTTTTAAATCTGAAAGCATGCGTTATGTATAAAATTGTAGAACCTTCATGATAGGTTGAAAACTTAAATGGACTAGCATGCTATGTGTTACTAATTGTAATGTGCGTGTAGAAACCGCTAGGACTTGTACGTGTATATCATGCATAGTGTTACTTGCTGAGTCCCTGGACTCACTCCTTGCTTTGGCGTACAGGTATAGTTGGTGACACAGTACCCTCGGAGGAGGCAGCAGAGACGGACTCCGAGCGTGGAGACTAGCCAGTTTTGAGATCTTTGTGACTGTGTACTTCTTAGTATGTACTTGAACATTGTATTATAATTATCATTAAAAGAATGTAATATGTGGACATTTTGTATTTCTATTTCAGCAATTTAATTCATGTGAACTCTAGTTCCTTTTGCAAATTGTAAACTGCATGTATGTTTAATGTGGATGATGAACGAATGGAGATAGTTCTCTTTTACTTCCGCTACTCTGTTATATATATTCGCGTGTATCTCAGCTGTTTGTATCATTGGGTAAATGTCTCACTGTGGCTGGCAGCACTCGCTATACTGACGTGGGTTGGTATAACCGTACCGGTATAATGAGGGCCGTCACAAGTTTATTGAGGATAGCCTGCCAGGTACATAGAGAGTGTTTGGGAGAGGAAGGCCGGTCCCAGACTCAACTAAAGTGCGGTCAGTCAGGTAAGTGGCTTCGGATTTGATTCCAAGCAGAAGTAGCACTGAATTTTCCCTTGTCATGAATCCACTTTATCTCATCAACCCCGCTATTGTGGATAGGAATAGTAGCAATTTCCGGCCAAAGAGTGATCATGTCTGAGGAAGTAGGAGGAGGGAGGCTCCAATGTCTATTGTGAATAAATTCAGAGACAGTAACATCTTTGGGAGCTCCAAGATCCTGGCGAACTCTATCCCCATAGATTTGATAGATGCTTTTGCCATGAACCCAAGGGTCATACTATAAGCTAGTAGCCCTACCATTGGAGATGTTATAAGAGATATGGTTGCTGATCCAATCCCTTGCTTTAAGAATCCCCTTCCAAGCAGCCGAATGATAGGCTTTATATTTGGCAAGCCAGATGTTGTTTTTCCTCAGGTATTTGCTGTGGATCCATTTAATCCAAAGACTCTCAGAGTTATTCAAAATATCCCAAACCTGCTTCACCATACAAGCTTTATTCCAATCCTGAAGTCTTCTCATATTTAACCCTCCTTCCTTTTTAGGAGTACAAATGCTGTCCCACTTCACCATATGCATTGCTTTCCCATCACCATGACCATTCCAAAAGAAATTGCAGAGGAGTTTATCAATCTCATGAATCAACCCTGAAGGAAGAAGAAAGGCATTAGACCAATACATAGCATAGGAATGCAGGACCGATCTAATGAGCTCAAGTCTGCCAGCCTTAAACAAGAATCTTGTTTTCCAAACCTTCAATCTGATTTGAATTTTCTCAATGATAGGTTGACAATTGCTTTTCTTGATACCCAGAGATACAAGAGGCAGCCCCAGATAAGGGCAGGGAAAGGATCCCTCATCAACATGCAGGCACTCAGAAATTCTTTGCTTATTCTTAATGGCAGCACCCACATAGACTTTTTTTTGGTCGGTCAACCAAAGAAATGAATTAATTAATGAAGAGAAAAAAGTACAAAAAGCTCACAACTGGGGGGGTGACACCACAAGCCGATGTCAGCCCCCATAACACCGAGAAAACAGACATTGTGACACCACAAGGTAGTGACTACAATGTTTAAGAATGATATTAAATCTCTTACAAAGCACTCTTGATCGACCAGAAATAGCACCAGTTTGAGGCTTAGCCTCCAAACAGCTCCTAACATCATTTATAATGGATATAACAGTATGCATGTAAGAAGTTTTTGTTTCCTCAAAAGTCTTGTTGCATCTCTCTCTCCATATCCACCAAATTGTGGCTCTAAACAGAAGACGGGCTAAGGAGGTTCCAAACCCATCAGTCTTGAAACTCATTCTCAAAGCATGCATTTCCTCACAGATGGTACAACGAGGAAGGCGGATGACATTTAGGCGCTGCAGTATCTCCCCCCAAACCGAGATGGTGTAAGGACAGTTAAAGAATATATGATCCTCACTCTCCTCAGAGTTGTAACAAAGTATGCATCTGCTAGGAATATGAAAACCTCGCTTCTTAAGATTTGATATCGTAGGAAGCTTATGCATAACCGCCTGCCAGCAAGTAATGGAGAACTTCTGCACTGTAGGACCTCTCCAAACCCAGTCATCCCAACCAACTTTTTGGTTCTTTTCAGGAATCATGTTCCAAGCACTCTTAACACTGAACTTACCATAGTTCCAGCAAATCTCATCAGAGTTAAGGAGAGGAGTTGTATTAATCATGGGCCAGATGTCAAACATTTCCAAAGCAGTTAGTGGGGGAAGGTGCCACTGCCCATTTCTAATAAAGAAGGAACAAGAGACGTTAGCATGCATACCAAGATGTTGTCTCACCCGATCGCCACTCAGCATATAAAGGCTTTTACCTTGAATCCAAGGATCATAGAAAAAATTAAAGGTACTATCATAACCCACTTTATAGGTAATGTGCTGAAGAACCCAGTTGCGCTGCTTAAGAATACCCTTCCAAGCCGTTGAGTGGTAAGACTTTTGCTTGACGCACCAAATCGACTCTCGCTTCAAATATTTCTATTGAACCCATTGAACCCAAAGAGAGTTAGTCTTCTGGAGGATATCCCAAAGATTTTTTGTTGCACAAGCAAGATTCCAGTCCTTTAGTCTCCGAATGCCAAGGCCACCTTCAGATTTAGGAGCACAGATGGCCTTCCAACTAACCATATGGGGTGAGCGATTGGAAGAAAGCCCATTCCAATAAAAGTTGGATAAAATTGTTTCAATCACCTGGATAGTTGCAGCTGGAAGAATGAAAGAAATAGACCAATAAATTGAGTAGGAAGAGAGGACCGATTTGATCAACTCCAAGCGTCCAGCTCTAGAAAGAAGGTGTGTGTGCCAAGTCTCAATTATGCTTTTAATCTTCTCAATAATCGGTTGGCAGTGAAGTCTTTTTAAAGAGGAGCTAACAAGTGGCAATCCCAAGTAGGCGGTAGGGAGTTTACCTTGGGGGACTTGCACAACTGCCAAAATAGCTTTTTTGTTCTTCACATGACCACCTATGTACAATCTACTCTTATTAGTATTGAGTTGGAGACTAGAATAGCTGTAAAAATCCTCAAGGGTCTGGCGGATAGTGATGGCAGAGGACACATCATCTTTGAAGAAAATAATGAGATCATCTGCGAAGACAAAATGAGAGAGAGCCATAGAACCCGCAATAGGAACTTTTATTAACTTTTGCTGAACAGCAGTCTCCATTAGGCAAGTGAAACCTTCCATAACAATAGTGAAGAGGTAAGGAGTTAACGGGTCGCCTTGGCGTATACCATTGGAGCTCTTAAAGAAACCTTCCGGGCTGCCATTAACCAATACAGAAAATCGGGCAGACTCCAAGCAACATCTAATCCACCCAATCCACAAAGGAGGAAACTTCATTTTCTGCATCATATAGTAGATAAAATCCCAGGAAACTGAGTCAAATGCTTTGCAAAGATCTGCTTTTAAACAAATACAAGTGCCTTTGCTCTTAAAATGCAAATCTTTTGCAAGATCATTTGCAAGGAGAATATTACTTTGGATATTTCTGCCACGAATAAAAGCCGTCTGATTTTGACTGATAATAGATGGAAGGACTAGTTGCATCCGGTTAGCCATCAGCTTAGTGATCACCTTGTAGATAAAATTACAAAGAGAGATAGGCCAAAATTGATCAAGGGAGTCAGCATTAGGCTTCTTCGGAATCAGAGCAATGAAGGTAGAATTGATCTGTTTTTCCCAAGAGCCCTCTTGAAAGAAAGAGAGGATAGCACTAGATACAAGGTCTCCAACAATATCCCAAGTGGATATAAAGAACTCCACAGGAAATCCATCCGGACCGGGGCTTTTGTATCGGGGACAACTAAAAACCACCTGGCGGATATCCTCTTTGTTAAAAGGTTGCATGATAGTAGCGACTTCAGCCTCAGAGAGAGAAGAGCGAACCTCAAAAGTGGGAAATTTCTTCTCGTGGGTTTTGTTCAGAAGAGAATAATAGAAAGACAAAGCATGGGATCTGATCTCATCCTCACCATAAAGAACAGTACCATCATGAGTTTTACAGCTTTTGATTGAGTTGTGGACTCGGCGAGCCTTTATAGCAGCATAGAAGAACTTAGTGTTAGAATCACCAAGGGACAACCATTGTTGCTTTGACTTTTGTTTAGCAAACATTTCCTCGTTCTCAAGAGCTTGAAGGTATACTGAATGACACATATTTTCTTTTTGTTGAAACATGTCATTTTGAGGGTCATCTTCAAGAAGCTGCTGGTACTGAATAAGCTCCTCCCTAGCTTTTGAAGTATTAGTCTGAACTGAACCAAAAACCCTCTTATTCCACTCCCTCAATGCAAACTTAACAGATTTGAGCTTCTGACAAACTTGGTAAAGAAGGGTACCATTAACGTTCTTGTTCCATGCTTCATGCACAACAGAGTGAAAGCTTGGGTGGGAAGTCCACATTTTGAAGAATTTAAAAGGCCTAGGCTTTGAAGTTCTATTAATGTCACTAGTTTTCACTAAGAGTAAAGAGTGATCAGATACAGTCATATTTTCATAGGCAAGAAATCCATCTTCATAGGTGTTTGTCCAAGAGGAATTAACCATTGCTCTATCCAGCCGGGCAAGAATACGCTGACTCTCACATTTCCTGTTGCACCAAGAAAAAGAGTTCCCAGTATGAGGCATGTCAAGTAGCTTCGCTTCATCTAAAAAGCTTTGAAAGTCTGTCACGTGCCTGGGCTGAATATTGCGACCTCCTTTTTTCTCTTGAGGATAACGAACAGTATTTAAATCACCTATGATGACCCATGGTATGGATATAGAGTGAGAAAGATGTAGGAGCTCCCTCCAAAGCATCTGTCTTTCACTAATAGGTTGGAGCCATAAACGGCTATTAATAAAAAACTTTCATTTGTCTTCCTGTTGGAGCAGTGGACATGAATATATTGAGAACTCTCTGCAAGTGGAGTGACAGAAATCAGGTCATGTTTCCAGACGATCCACACTCTTCCACCCGGGGAGCTTCTGTAGTTGTGGATAATGTTGACTTGAGGGCCAAACAACTTCTTAACCTACTCCAGATTGGATTCTTTAATTTTTGTTTCACAAAGGACTGTAATATCACTTTTGTAAACAGAAATCTCCTTCTTAATCGCCAGCTTCTTAGATTTGTTGTTCATACCCCTCACATTCCAGGAAACAATATGCATGGCAATTATTTATCTGTTGTTCATACCCACATAGACTTTGTTCTTATTGTGATTAAGATGAAGACTAGAGATTTCCCCAAACTTCTGAAGAATATTTGCAAGGTGCTGAATAGAAGAGAAATCATTCTGAAGGAAGATGATGAGATCATCAGCAAATATAGTATGGGAGATGGAAGTAGTTCCAGCAAACGGAACCCGGAGCTGACCACAGAGAACCGCCCTATCCAGCAAGCAAGTAAGACCTTCCATGGCAATGGTAAAGAGATACGGGGATAGGGGATCCCCTTGCCTTATACCATTACTACTACTGAAGAACCCAATAGGGGACCCATTAAAAAGGATAGAAAATTTAGGAGTTTCCAGGCAATTCCTAATCCACTGAATGAAACTTGTAGGGAGCTTCATGCTATGTAACATGTGGTAGATGAAAGTTCTGTTCACTGAATCAAAAGCTTTTCTTAAATCTGCCTTAAAGATGATCTTGTTACCTTTGGAATTAGAATGCATGTCTTTAGCCAGATCATTAGCTAAAAGGACATTGTGATGGATGCTTCTCCCCTTGATGAAGGCGGCTTGGTTAAAACTAATGATATTTCCCATAACTCTCTGCATTCTATCTGTGACGGCCCTCATTATACCGGTACGGTCATACCGACCCACGTCGATATAGCGAGAGTCCTCACAGTGGGACATTTACCCAACGATACAAACAGCTGAGATACACGCGAATATATACAACAGAGTAGCGGAAGTAAAAGAGAACTATCTCCATTCATTCATCATCCACATTAAACATACATGCAGTTTACAATTTGCAAAAAGGAACTAAAATTACATGATTTAAATTGCTGAAATAGAGATACAAATGTCCACATATTACATTCTTTTCATGATAATCCTAATACAATGTTCAAGTACATACGACGAAGTACACAATCACAAAGGAAGCTCCAAGTAACTAGTCTCCGCGCTCGGAGTCCGTCTCCACCGTCTCCTCCAACGGTGTCGTGTCACCAACTACACCTGTACGCCGAAGCAAGGAGTGAGTCCAGAGACTCAGCAAGTAACACTATACATGATATACACGTACAAGTCCTAGTGGTTTCTACAAGCACATACAATTAGCAACACATAGCATGCTAGTCCATTTAAGTTTCAACCTATCATGAAGGTTCTACAATTTTACACTAACACATGCTTTCAGATTTCAAAATATAACATTCACCTATCACATGGTCTCTAATCCATTCACTTATGAACTTTAACCTTATAAAGAACCAAACATGAGAGTTATCCACATGGACAATTTACATATATGAACGTGGAACATAGTTAGCATGGATTCCACATGTTCTTAAGTACCTACATAACTTTTTCACATGCTTTAGGTTGCTGATTTCACATGGTTCAAAGACTATAAACCTACACATGAAAGCTACAATGTGGCTTAGAACATAACACATGAACAATCCATCATGCCACTTTGCACACATACTCATTAATTGTTCCTAATCATGGATTCTAAACACTTTGCACACATAAACACAAGAAGGATAACATGCATTTTCTGAATTCACATGGTTTCAGATTTAGCCTCACATGGTTTCAATAACACATTGCACATCTAGATTTTCACATTTTCCTTTTTCACAATTTCCTCTTTTCACATGGTTACACTTTACACATACACATTCACATGTCACTTACACATTTACACATGGTCACATACACTTTACACATTACACTTTACACATATTTTAGTGCCGTGACACATAGTCCAAACCACCAAAGAAGGACACATTCACATCACATAACACATAGGCACCATCTAGGCAATGCAATGGTGACTCTTGGACTGCGCAGACCGGGAGAACAAGTCTCCACCCTAACCAGTGGTACTTGTCCACCTCCAGGATTTCCCCCTAATGCCCTTAGGGTCACTTAACACAATGAACTTTCTCAGGGGGACTTTTCCCTGATACAGCTCCACTGCCTTCTCGGAAGCAGTATCACATTGGCACAGTTTACACTTTTACACATTTAACGTTTTACACATGGTTTTACACTTGGCACTCTTCATTTCATTCACACTTTCTTACTCACATGAACACCTCTGTTTTTTCCTAACATGGTACTACAGAGTTTTCAAGATTTAACACATAGTAAACACACCCATCATGCTGTTTTAAACAAAATAAAATCACATTACGATCATATATACGAATTATTCACAATCACATGAAAACACATAACTTTTATTTACTGTTCCAAATAACCTGAAATTTTAACCACATGCTGTTTTCAGGTTCAAAATCATACCCTCAATTTTTCAGATTTTTCTGAGCTAAATAGGATTTACAGAAAATCAAACACCTAATTAGCATATTATTCACAACTTATACTAACATGGGTCTAACACATTTGAAATTCACCCACTTACTGTTTTGCACAGAAAACACAAATGCATGATTTCAGAATACAACATCATCCTAATTCATACATCTATAAATCCGTTACCACAACCATTTCTTTCATGCTTTCATTTTACCGAATCGAACTTTCTAGCAATTCCACAAGTATGCATGAATCACAAAAATTCAGAACATACATACATGTCCCACAATTCTTCATGGATAGACTGAAAACAAGACATTTAACTAATCCTAATCATGGAACATTAATTGCAAGAATTATCTACAAGTTATGCCCACAAGTTTAAAGACACCAATTTTCCACATTCACCAACACACCACATCCATTCACAACCACAATGCACAAAATACATAGCTTATAGGAATACCATATATCCTCATCACGGAAATCATAACGAAATTAACGTATAAGAGGGACAGAACAGCTCACTGTTCTGTCCTGAAGAACTAGACGGCGGTCTCTGGCCGCTGACTCAGAGTCAGCGGCATGGTCGATGGACGCCAAGCTCATCACAGGCGTCCAGGGACCTTGCCGTTTACTCAGGTCTGTGCAGAAACACAGACCCGAGCTCTGAAAATTGGGTGAAATGGAGGGTCTAGGACTCGAGGGAAATTCCATAAAAATTATAAAAACCTCCTAGACTCATACGGGGATACCATAGATAGGTCACTTGCCTTTCAAAAATTCTTCTAGGGATTTAGAGGCTTGGTGAAGACCTCCTTGGGCAGTCCCAAGAAGTTGCAGAAGCACCTCCAAGATCGCCTTCCTCCGGGCTTCTGGTTGATCTCCACGCCGAGGGGATGATGGGGAAGCCTTCCCCTTTGCTTCAGCTCCCTCCTTGATGCAGAAGATCTCCAAAACCAGCTTCAAAGGGTCGGATTTTAGGGGTTCAAACTGGGGTTTTTCTCACAGAGCTCTAGGGTTTTTCTTTCTCACCTCTCTCCTCTTGCAAGGGTGAAGGGGAAGAATGGGGTGAGCCAATTCGGGTTCAGACCTAAAGAGGGTCTTTCCCCCACTCACTAGGGTGATGGGACACCCTCAGAGCCGTTGGGGGACATCCCCCAATGGTTGCCATACCTTGCTTCAGAAGATAGCAGCTCTGCTGCGCATGCAGGCCAGAGAAGTTGACGTCCATATCGCTGGACGCCGGAATTAGGGTTGGCGTCCAGGGCTGGACGCTAACACCACCTCAACGGCCTGGGGATTGACGCCAATAGGGCCTTCGGCCAGAACCCTAATTTATGCAGAAAACCATGCATACCAAGCTTCTATACATGCAATATGTACATGGTATTATATTCACACTATCATCATGCAATACATACATTATTTACGTTTAATATAAACACATGCACACGTATTTATACTATTTTAATATCCACGTAAATACGTACATACATACTCAACACAATATACACACATAAATACGAAAAATACGACGGAAATTCGAGGGTCTTACACCCTCTCCCCCTTAAAGAAACTTCGTCCTCGAAGTTAGAACGACACTACTCAAACAAAAGGGGATACTTCTTCTTCATCGCATCCTCAAGCTCCCACGTAGCCTCCTCACGCGAGAAGTTCCGCCATAGAACTTTCACCGACGCGATACTCTTGTTCCGGAGATGCTGAACCTTCCGGTCAAGAATGGCTACTGGCTGCTCGACATACGAAAGATCTGGCTGGATCTCCACTGGCTCATGACTAATCACATGAGACGGATCTCGGACATACTTCCTGAGCATAGATACGTGGAATACCGGGTGAACGCTAGCCAAAGCTGGGGGTAAAGCTAGCTCGTACGCCACGTTGCCCAAACGTCTGAGAATCTCATATGGGCCAATGAACCTAGGGCTTAGCTTGCTATGCCTGCCAAATCTGACAACTCCACGAGTAGGCGATATCTTCAAGAAGACATGATCGCCAACCTCGAACTCCAAATCCTTTCTCCTGTTGTCGGCATAACTCTTCTGCCTATCCTGTGCCGCAACAAGCCTTTTCCTGATAAGCTGAATCTTATCCGAAGTTTCCTGAACCAACTCCGGTCCGATCAACTGCCTATCACCAGTCTCCTCCCAACATAGGAGATCTGCAGGGCCTACCATACAACGCCTCGAATGGAGCCATTCCAATACTAGCATGAAAGCTGTTGTTGTATGCGAACTCCACAAGAGGTAAATGACGCTCCCAATCATCTTCCAATCCAGAACACACGCTCTCAACATATCCTCGAGCGTCTGGATAGTCCTCTCGGACTGTCCATCGGTCTGGGGATGAAACGCCGAACTGAGCTTAAGCTCCGAACCTAACGCATCCTGAAGACCCTTCCACAATCTCGAAGTGAATCTCGGATCTCGATCCGAAATGATCGACTTCGGCACACCATGCAATCTAACGATACCGCTAACATACAATCTAGCTAAGCTCTCTACTGACTGCTTCTTCTTCATAGGTAAGAAATGAGCAGTCTTCGAGAATCTATCTACAACTACCCAAATCGAGTCATTGCCCCTTCTAGATCGAGGCAAACCCGATACGAAATCCATAGTGACAGCTTCCCACTTCCATACGGGGATATCCATCCTCTGCATAAGGCCGGATGGTCGCTGCCGCTCGGCTTTCACCTGCTGACATACTAGACATCTAGACACATAATCCGCAACATCCTTCTTCATGCCGGACCACCAAAATGATCTCTTCAGGTCTTGATACATCTTAGTGTTACCCGGATGAATAGAGAATCGCGATCTATGAGCCTCCGCTAACACATGCTCACGAACATCTACTACATCGGGGACACAAACGCGGTGCTGAAATCTAATCACACCGTCCTCATCACGAGCAATGCCCGCCTTACCCACTAACTCTAACAATCTAGGATCGGCTTTCTGCTGCTCAATCACCTCATCCAAGACTGAGGATCTAAGGGATAGCTGAGCTACAAAAGCCTGACACAACGATGGCTCTAACTCGGTCATAGAGCACGCTGCATCCTCCAACATCTTCCAATCCTGCTGGAGCGAAGACCTCTTCCTACTAAGAGCATCCGCTACGACGTTCGCCTTTCCAGGATGATACTGAAGGTCGAAGTCATAGTCCTTCAAGAACTCAATCCATCTTCTCTGCCTCAGGTTTAATTCCTTTTGGGAGAAAAGATACCTCAAGCTCTTGTGGTCGGTAAACACCTCAAATCTGACACCATAAAGATAGTGCCTCCAGATCTTTAGTGCATGAACCACAGCTGCTAGCTCTAAATCATGAGTCGGATAGTTCCTCTCATGCTCCTTCAACTGACGAGAAGCATAAGCTACTACCCTCTCTTGCTGCATGAGCACACAGCCTAAACCAATCCGAGATGCATCCGTATAAATGGCAAAGCCTTCTAGACCACTGGGCAATACCAATACCGGAGCAGAAGTAAGCTTAGCCTTCAATAGCTGAAAGCTGCGCTCACATGCCTCGGACCATACAAACTTCTCACCCTTTCTGGTCAGCTTTGTCATAGGGGCGGCGATGGATGAGAAACCCTCAATGAATCGCCGATAGTAACCAGCTAACCCAAGGAAACTACGAATCTCCGAAGGAGTCTTGGGAACATCCCAATCCATAACTGCCTGGATCTTTGCTGGATCAACAGCTACACCAGCGCCGGAGATAACATGCCCGAGAAAGTGAACCTCGCGCAACCAGAACTCGCACTTGCTGTACTTTGCATACAGTTTGTGCTCACGGAGAACCTCTAACACTAACCTCAAATGCTGACGATGTGTGGCCTCATCCGGAGAATAGACCAACACGTCATCAATAAACACAACAACAAAGCTATCTAAATACGGACTAAACACCCGGTTCATGAGATCCATGAACGCTGCAGGGGCGTTGGTCAATCCGAAAGGGAAGAACCAAAAACTCATAATGTCCATAACGGGTTCTAAATGCCGTCTTGGACACATCCTCACTCTTAATCTTCAACTGATGATAACCAGATCGCAAGTCAATCTTGGAAAAGACTGATGCCTCTCGCAACTGGTCAAACAGATCATCAATCCGAGGTAAGGGATACCTGTTCTTCACAGTCACCTGGTTTAGCTTCCTATAATCGATGCACAACCGAAGTGACCCGTCTTTCTTCTTGACGAATAATACAGGTGCGCCCCAAGGGGAAACACTGGGGCGAATAAATCCCTTATCGAGCAATTCCTGCAATTGCTTCCTCAACTCGGCTAATTCTGCAGGGGCCATCCGATATGGGGCCTTCGAGATAGGAGAGGTGCCTGGAAGCAACTCTATAGTGAACTCTATCTCCCTATCCGGTGGCAATCCAGACAAGTCATCGGGAAAGACATCTGGAAAGTCCTGCACCACATCGATCTCTGCAAGAGTCAGTGACGAACCAGCATCGGGTACTAGCATAACGCTGGCAAGAAATGCGTCACAACCCTTGTTCACCATACGCATCGCCTTCATGGCAGAGATGACTAACTTTCCCGCTAAGTTCTTTGGCAAGGGATGAGAGAACTCATCCTCACCAGGAATGCGGAAAACAATCTTCTTCCTACGACAATCCACTAACGCATAGTGCTCCTCTAGCCAATCCAGACCAAAGATACAATCATAGTCCTTCATCTTTAGCAAGAAGAAACACCCATCTAGGAATCTATCCTCAATGCACACAGGTAACGACGGAATGCACTTCCTAGTCGATACCGTGCCCGCAGGGGTGTGCACAGACAAAGGGACCTCTAACTCCTCAGACTCTATGCCTGACTCTAGGGCTAACTGCCTAGCGAACCGCTCGGAAATGAACGAGTGAGTAGCACCCGTATCAAACAAAACCCGAGCGTGCACACCGAAAAGTAAAACTGTACCTTCGGTGACATGCTCCGCCTGCTCGGCGTCCTCACGAGCTAAAGCAAACACTCGAGCTGGGGCTCGAGGCCTTCCTGGTCGTCCTGTAGCTGGCGCGGCTGCCGCTACTGCTGGTACTGGCGCTCCTCGCTGAGCTTCCTGCTGAAGCCTCGGGCAATCCTTGATCTTGTGGTCGCTGCTCCCACACTTTAGGCATCTACCCGCTATTAACCAACACTCCGAACCTCCATGGGTCTTCCCACAATGGGGACACTCCTTCTTCGCACCGGGGGAACGTACAGAGGGTACCTGATAGTTGCTGACTGCCACTTGTTTCTGCGGTGTCTGGTACACCGTCTTCCTCTTGTCTTGCCGCTGGAAAGTCGCTGCCGGCCTCTTCTGCGAAGCCTTCTTCTCCTCTAGATACTGCTCCATTTCTCCCTCCTGTCTGCAGGCTGCGCTGAGGGCCTCGTCTAGCGTGCGGTGGTCGAACGCCACGAGCCTCGTCCTCAGGGATGGTTTGAGACCCATCACGAACTTCTTGGTCTTCCTGCGCTCATCCTCTACTATGTGCGGTGCATATTTAGAGAGTTCAGAAAACCTTGCCTCGTATTCCAGGACGGTCATTGATCCTTGCGTCAGGGAAAGGAATTCTTGCTCCATCTTGTCCTGGATGTGCTCTGGGACGAACTTGGCTCGGAAGAGCCTCACGAACGCGTCCCACGCCACATCTACTGCTCCGTCCTCGAAGCGCGTACGCAGTAGGGAGGACCACCATACATCAGCTCTCTCCTGTAGCATGTAGGTGGCTAAGGTCACCCTGTCCTCGTCAGGACACCTGATAGCTCGGAAGATTTTCTCGATCTCCCTCATCCAGCTTTCTGCCAAAAGCGGATCACTCTCCCCTTAAAAGAGGGTGGGGTCATCCTCTTGAACTGCTCCATGATGGGAAGTCCACCACGGTCCTGAGCTGGGGCCTGAGCCTGCTGGGCCTCCAACTGGGCCTGGAGTGCTGCCTGAGTGTGTGCCTGGGTCTGCATGGCTTGCACCAGACCTTGCATGAACACCCCATAATCCACTGGCGGTGGTGGGGGAAGCACAGGACCCTGTGGGGCCGGGGCCTGCTGCTCCGCCCGCTCCTCACGCCTCTGCTCGTCGTCGCGAGCTGGCGCACCTCCACGTCGTCCACGGGAAGCCATGGCTGTAATAAAATTTCAGCCACCATTAGAGCTAGGTTACTAAGTTTTCTAACCATTTTCTTATCTATTTTTCACTTCTTATTAGTGTTTTCTACACATGTGGACATACTTAGCATGCAATGGGGATGATGACTTAGTTATATTCATGTGTAATCTCAACCGGTCGCTCTGATACCAATCTCTGTGACGGCCCTCATTATACCGGTACGGTCATACCGACCCACGTCGATATAGCGAGAGTCCTCACAGTGGGACATTTACCCAACGATACAAACAGCTGAGATACACGCGAATATATATAACAGAGTAGCGGAAGTAAAAGAGAACTATCTCCATTCATTCATCATCCACATTAAACATACATGCAGTTTACAATTTGCAAAAAGGAACTAAAATTCACATGATTTAAATTGCTGAAATAGAGATACAAAATGTCCACATATTACATTCTTTTCAAGATAATCCTAATACAATGTTCAAGTACATACGACGAAGTACACAATCACAAAGGAAGCTCCAAGTAACTAGTCTCCGCGCTCGGAGTCCGTCTCCACCGTCTCCTCCAACGGTGTCGTGTCACCAACTACACCTGTACGCCGAAGCAAGGAGTGAGTCCAGGGACTCAGCAAGTAACACTATACATGATATACACGTACAAGTCCTAGTGGTTTCTACAAGCACATACAATTAGCAACACATAGCATGCTAGTCCATTTAAGTTTCAACCTATCATGAAGGTTCTACAATTTTACACTAACGCATGCTTTCAGATTTCAAAATATAACATTCACCTATCACATGGTCTCTAATCCATTCACTTATGAACTTTAACCTTATAAAGAACCAAACATGAGAGTTATCCACATGGACAATTTACATATATGAACGTGGAACATAGTTAGCATGGATTCCACATGTTCTTAAGTACCTACATAACTTTTTCACATGCTTTAGGTTGCTGATTTCACATGGTTCAAAGACTATAAACCTACACATGAAAGCTACAATGTGGCTTAGAACATAACACATGAACAATCCATCATGCCACTTTGCACACATACTCATTAATTGTTCCTAATCATGGATTCTAAACACTTTGCACACATAAACACAAGAAGGATAACATGCATTTTCTGAATTCACATGGTTTCAGATTTAGCCTCACATGGTTTCAATAACACATTGCACATCTAGATTTTCACATTTTCCTTTTTCACAATTTCCTCTTTTCACATGGTTACACTTTACACATACACATTCACATGTCACTTACACATTTACACATGGTCACATACACTTTACACATTACACTTTACACATATTTTAGTGCCGTGACACATAGTCCAAACCACCAAAGAAGGACACATTCACATCACATAACACATAGGCACCATCTAGGCAATGCAATGGTGACTCTTGGACTGCGCAGACCGGGAGAACAAGTCTCCACCCTAACCAGTGGTACTTGTCCACCTCCAGGATTTCCCCCTAATGCCCTTAGGGTCACTTAACACAATGAACTTTCTCAGGGGGACTTTTCCCTGATACAGCTCCACTGCCTTCTCGGAAGCAGTATCACATTGGCACAGTTTACACTTTTACACATTTAACGTTTTACACATGGTTTTACACTTGGCACTCTTCATTTCATTCACACTTTCTTACTCACATGAACACCTCTGTTTTTTCTAACATGGTACTACAGAGTTTTCAAGATTTAACACATAGTAAACACACCATCATGCTGTTTTAAACAAAATAAAATCACATTACGATCATATATACGAATTATTCACAATCACATGAAAACACATAACTTTTTATTTACTGTTCCAAATAACCTGAAATTTTAACCACATGCTGTTTTCAGGTTCAAAATCATACCCTCAATTTTTCAGATTTTTCTGAGCTAAATAGGATTTACAGAAAATCAAACACCTAATTAGCATATTATTCACAACTTATACTAACATGGGTCTAACACATTTGAAATTCACCCACTTACTGTTTTGCACAGAAAACACAAATGCATGATTTCAGAATACAACATCATCCTAATTCATACATCTATAAATCCGTTACCACAACCATTTCTTTCATGCTTTCATTTTACCGAATCGAACTTTCTAGCAATTCCACAAGTATGCATGAATCACAAAAATTCAGAACATACATACATGTCCCACAATTCTTCATGGATAGACTGAAAACAAGACATTTAACTAATCCTAATCATGGAACATTAATTGCAAGAATTATCTACAAGTTATGCCCACAAGTTTAAAGACACCAATTTTCCACATTCACCAACACACCACATCCATTCACAACCACAATGCACAAAATACATAGCTTATAGGAATACCATATATCCTCATCACGGAAATCATAACGAAATTAACGTATAAGAGGGACAGAACAGCTCACTGTTCTGTCCTGAAGAACTAGACGGCGGTCTCTGGCCGCTGACTCAGAGTCAGCGGCATGGTCGATGGACGCCAAGCTCATCACAGGCGTCCAGGGACCTTGCCGTTTACTCAGGTCTGTGCAGAAACACAGACCCGAGCTCTGAAAATTGGGTGAAATGGAGGGTCTAGGACTCGAGGGAAATTCCATAAAAATTATAAAAACCTCCTAGACTCATACGGGGATACCATAGATAGGTCACTTGCCTTTCAAAAATTCTTCTAGGGGATTTAGAGGCTTGGTGAAGACCTCCTTGGGCAGTCCCAAGAAGTTGCAGAAGCACCTCCAAGATCGCCTTCCTCCGGGCTTCTGGTTGATCTCCACGCCGAGGGGATGATGGGGAAGCCTTCCCCTTTGCTTCAGCTCCCTCCTTGATGCAGAAGATCTCCAAAACCAGCTTCAAAGGGTCGGATTTTAGGGGTTCAAACTGGGGTTTTTCTCACAGAGCTCTAGGGTTTTTCTTTCTCACCTCTCTCCTCTTGCAAGGGTGAAGGGGAAGAATGGGGTGAGCCAATTCGGGTTCAGACCTAAAGAGGGTCTTTCCCCCACTCACTAGGGTGATGGGACACCCTCAGAGCCGTTGGGGGACATCCCCCAATGGTTGCCATACCTTGCTTCAGAAGATAGCAGCTCTGCTGCGCATGCAGGCCAGAGAAGTTGACGTCCATATCGCTGGACGCCGGATTAGGGTTGGCGTCCAGGGCTGGACGCTAACACCACCTCAACGGCCTGGGGATTGACGCCAATAGGGCCTTCGGCCAGAACCCTAATTTATGCAGAAAACCATGCATACCAAGCTTCTATACATGCAATATGTACATGGTATTATATTCACACTATCATCATGCAATACATACATTATTTACGTTTAATATAAACACATGCACACGTATTTATACTATTTTAATATCACGTAAATACGTACATACATACTCAACACAATATACACACATAAATACGAAAAATACGACGGAAATTCGAGGGTCTTACACTATCAGCCAGAACTTTGGAAATGATCTTGTAAAGAAAATTACAAAGGGATATCGGCCTGTAGTTCTCCATGCTTTCAGCACCTTCAGTTTTAGGAATGAGGGCAATGAATGTACAATTGATTTGGCGATGAATTTGACCAGAATTGAAGAAGTGCTGACAAGCTTGAATAACATCATGACCAGTAATATGCCATGTCACCTGATAGAACTCAGCTGGGAAACCATCAGGCCCAGGACTCTTGTTCTTAAGGGAATTGAAAACATCATGCTTGATTTCATCATCCGTGATAGGCTCCTTAAGATGGTCAATGTTATCTTGAGTAAGAACTTTCATGGGATCAATAGTATAATTGTTCATGTGCTGGTGCTGAGGTTGATTCAAAAGAGACTGATAATAATCAATGGTATGAGCTTGAACTTGAGATAAGTCATCAATGCGGTTGCCATTGCTGTCCTTGCATTTCCTTATAGTATTCTTGGCTCGTCTAGCAGCAATAGAAGCATAGAAAAACTTCGTATTAGAGTCCCCCAAGGTTAACCAGTTCTCTCTAGATTTCTGTCTAATGAAGATCTCCTCCAAGTGCATAGCCTTTAAGTACATATTACGGGCCTCCTCCTCCTTGTTAATGAGATGAGAATCAAGAGGGTTAGATTGTAACTGGGATTGGAAATCAATAAGATTGTTCTTGCAATTGTGCAGGCCTTCGTCTACTTTGCCAAACACATCCTTATTCCAAATCTTCAGAACTTCTTTACAGGCTTTGAGCTTTTGACACAGACAATATTGAGGAGACCCCCTGACAGGCACATCCCAAGCATTGCGAACAACCTCTAGAAAATCAGAGTGAGTGCTCCACATGTTAAAGTATCTGAAAGGCTTCTGGCCTTTAGTACTATTCCTCTCAGAAGAAATGATCATGATTGAGTGGTCAGAGGAATACTGAGCCCCATATTCCAGTAAGGAGTCTGCAAAGCTGCATAACCATTCTTGATTGATCAAGCATCTATCCAGACGAGCCATAATTCTTCGATGGCTATCCCCTCTATTGTTCCAAGATAACCAGTTGCCAACAGATTTCATGTCCATTAGACCCGAGATGGAGATACAATCATTGAAACCAGATAGCAAAGAATCTGGCACTTCCCTCCCACCAACCTTTTCATGGGGATACCTCACAGTATTGAAGTCACCAGCAATCAGCCAAGGCAACCCATTGGAAGTAGAAGAAATATGATTAATGTCAGACCACAGAATATCCCTCTCAGAAGCATTGTTAGAAGCATACACACCAGTGATGTAGAACCCACAGCTGTTTCTTTTGTCCACCCCCTTAATATGCATAAACTGACTAGTAGATGAAAGGAGATCAATGTCCAAGAGATTAGGGTCCCACATGATCCAAATTCGACCAGCATGAAGATCAGAATCATTAGTTAAAAGGTTGGCCTCAGGCTAGATGGAATTCTTTCGAGCAACAACATGGGTTGATTTGATTTTTGTTTCAAAAATAATGGCTATATCGCAAGCATAAGATCTAATTATCTTATTTAACTCCCTGCATTTCTCAGGCTTATTAATACCCCTCACATTCCATGTTATTATCTTCATAATAAAAACAGTAGGTCTGGGCATTCGGCGGCCTGTGGATTGGAACATTGCCTGTGTAAACAAAAATCTTTGGGATATTTTTCAGAAACAAGATTCGCTCTGGATTAAATGGGTTCATGAGCGCTATCTTCACAATAAATCCATCTGGAATATTCAATCTAGACCTTACCATTCTTCAGCTTGGAAAAGTATCTTGAAGCAACGCATGTGGATCATTAACCATCTTACTTATAAAGTGGGAGTGAGAAGCCAATTCGGTTTCTTCTATGACCCTTGGATTCATGGTAAAAGTATCTATATGATATGGGTGAAAGACTTCAGATGCATTTGGGGTTAGACCATGATGTTACCTGTTCGATCTTTATTCAGAATGGACACTGGAATCTTCCCCAACAAACTTCTATTGATATGATGGATATCTTCCCTCTTATCCAAAGTGTTCAGATTTTTCAAGATGATACCATTAGCTGGAATTATGGGCCCTTTAGCACCAAGGACGCGTGGAACCACATTAGAGAAATTCATCAAAAGGTGGGGTGGGCGGATTGGGTCTGGGAAAGGCCTACTGTCCAGCGCTTTTCTCTTACTTGTTGGCAAGCCATGATGCACAAGTTACCTACTACTAATAATCTGAGAAAGAGAGGTTTTCAGATTCCTAGTAGATGTATTCTTTGCTGCGCTTCTGAGGAGTGTGAGGAACATCTCTTCTTCCAATGTTCGTTCTCTGTTACTGTTTGGGGAGGCATCCTCCATAGGTTGAACATTCAAAGGCCTCCACGTCCTTCTATTCTTCAGGAGGCTAACTCTTTACGCCTCAGTTTTTCTAAAGATGGCTTTGCCACCCGATTAGCAAGACTCCTCTTTCGTGCTACCGTTTGGTGGATTTGGAGAGAACGTTGTTGCAGGACTATTGATGGTATCTCTACATCTGCCATTCATGTTATGCTCTCCATCATCAATGATGTTAGGTGCTCTGTGGAAGCTGTGCCTTATGATAAGCCTATCTCTGGTCGGTCTAGAATTATCTGTAAAAGGTTCAATATCAACACTTGTTGTAACATGTAGCATTCGGGGTTCTGTTCCTGTTTGTGAGTCTTCTAGGCGAGGATAGTCACTAGCTTGTAGTGTCATCCTCCTTTTTCTTCCTTTGTCTTTAGGACTTGTGTCTCGTTACATAAGTCCTTCTATTGTATCTTGTACCTTTTTCATATTAATTCATTCCTTTGGTTGACCGGCCAAAAAAAAAAAAACAGTAGAAATGCAAGATAAAACAACTATTTACCATGTTTATCCCTTGCCTTCCCACCCTTGGGAAAAATTCGGTCCATCTCATCTACAGATTGCAGGTTTTTGAATTTAACAATACCTTGAGTGGAAGTCCCACCTAGATTTCCTTGCATGCATGATTTGTTGCCTCCTTTGTCCAACCGGATGGTGGGTGCGGTACTCCTCTTGTCCGATCCTTGCTTGTTTCCTCCTTTGGCCAAGTCATCACCAGATCCCGAAAGGTTTGAAGATGGCATAGTATCCACCTCCATGATTTGCTGGGATTTATTGGGAATTGGAGTTTCCTTACAAGTGGAAGCGTCCATCCCATCTTTAGCATGCGGACCACAATTATCTTGCATGGGACAATTGCGGTTAATGGAAGGACCTTCCTTGGCATGCAGACGTGTCATGCAATCTTCAGAATATTGCATGGCATGACCAGAAAATTGCGTGACATGCTGCTCACTTTCCTTTCCATGCATACTTGCCACGCAAGCTTCAGAATTTTCTCCTCCCGATGGTTGATCCTTTCCATGCAAGGTTCTGAATTTTCTCCTCCCGATGGATGTTCTTTCCCAATAGCTGGAGACATGATTTGCTGCTGCAAGGCGGTTGCATCTTCTTGAGGACGATGAAGAACTTTCGAGCGCCACTCCTTCTTTGAAGATGAATGAGCGGGCTTGCATTCACCACCGCCATGGCCAAAGGAGTTGCACTCTTTGCACAGGATGGGCTTCCACTCATACTCCACCACAACAACATCAAAGGAACCATCCTCATTCCTTATGGAGACCTGGGGAGGGAATGCAGCTTCGACATCCACCAAGACACAGACACGCGCAAAGTGCAGTCGCTTCCTCCTTGCAGTTAGAGAGTGTATATGCAATGGACGCCCCAATAAACTCGATATCTTGCTCAGCCCACGGGCAGTCCACCACCGAAGTGGAAGACCCGGGAAACAAACCCAGACTGGCAGGTTGCAGAGAGACTCCTTTTCCATTTCAAGATCAGGAGTCCATCTACGGAGAACAAGTGGATGCCCACGAATACACCAGAAACCATCAAGAGCAAGCTTCAAGTCTTCTTCCTGGTTGAAGACCACAAGGAAAAACCCACCATCACGCAAGAGAAGCTCCACGTCTCCTTTAGGTTTCCAGAAGTTACGTATGAAAGAAAGGAGGGCCGAGTAGATTGGCTTCATTCCGATGCAATACCCCATGATGGCAAATCTCCAGGACTCTTGCAGTTCTTTGACATCTTCCCCTTCGAACACCGCGAACTTCTTCTCTTCTAAACATGATGGTTCAATAGACTCCAGAGCTTCCTCCTACGCTGAAGTGCCCCCATGCCCTCCGAACAGGGAAGCCCAGGGACGACGAACCATGGAGACTCTAGAGCGAGACCTCCCTACGCGTTGATCTCCCCGCACTGAGAGACGACCTCTAAGCGAAGGGGGATCACCTTGTGGGGGAACTCCTAGAGAAGAGGTTCCCACCGCAGTGATCACAGAGCCATGAGGGACACTTGGAGGGAGAACCTCCATGCGCCCCTCAGGGGAAAACCCCACGAGACCCCCCAGGAAGAGAAGAAAACCTCTGAGCTTCTCTCTCTAGAATCACCTAGAGAGAGAGAGACACCACTCCCTCTGCCAAACCGCACAAACCAGGTCTACTGCGAGGGACAAAACCAGTCTTCTCAACAGTTGAGTGAAAAGTTTCATGCTTAGCCCACATAGTAAAAAACTTGAAAGGCTTTGGACCCCCCGCAACATCCTTCTCAGTAAAGATGGTGAGTTGAGAATGATCAGAGTGGAGTTTCTCACCATAGTAGACATAACTATCTGGATAATTATTAATCCAATGTTGATTAATCAAAGCACGATCAAGTCTACAAGCAATTTTCCTGGAACCCAAAGATCGGTTACTCCAAGACAAAGTACTTCCCACACTTTTTAAATCAAGCAAGGATGAGTGATCGATGCATTGATTAAAATCCCTTAGGAGAGATGTAGTCAGCTTTCTACCACCAATTTTCTCATCTGGATATCGAACACATTTGAAGTCCCCAACAATGATCCAAGGTAAAGAAATGGTGTTAGAAAGGTCTAAGATGTCCTGCCAGAGATAATTCCTTTCATGAGCCAGATTCGAAGCATACACAACAGTCAAGTGCATCATCCTCTCAGAGGATAAATCAGTGCAATCCAGATGAATAAATTGATTAGTATCTTTAACACAATTCAAATGAACAGCAGCTCCATTCCACAGTACCCAAATCCGCCCTCTAGGACTTTGATTGTAGTTATGAATCATGTTAAGATGAGGTGCAATGGAGAGTCTTCGGGTAACCATTCTCTCCAAACTAACTTTAGTTTCAAGTAACACAATAATATCCGCATTTGACATGAGAATTGACTGCTTAACACTCCTTCTATTCACTGATTTATTGAGTCCTCTAACATTCCAAGAAATAATTTTCATTGTTGATTTTTAGAGAGGGACCGTATTCTAGCTTGAAGCTTATCCATCTTGTTACCCAAGAACATACCTGACGACGTTGCATGCGGCTGCATGGGAAGATCACGTTCCATTGTAGAAGGTGGCAGTTCGTCTAACTCCTTTCCTCCATTGCTTTGATGACCATAAAAAGAATTGCCCTTTCCGGAAGCAGTAGAAGCGATATGAGATTCCGTATCCAAATCTTGCAAAGCGGCATACCTATTAGCTGAGTTTCCCTCCTTAGGATAATAGATTCCACCAGCTCGATCTGTCCTTGGAGTGTCCTTATTATGTGCAGAATTCTTAGAATAAACATAGCCGGAATCCTCATTTTGTGGTGACCCAATCTTCCTTCCATGGTATTGCGTATTCATTCCTCCATTTATCCTGCCAGAAATAGTAGGATCAAATAGGATCTAATTCCCGCATGACAAAACCTGCTTTGTATTAGTCACATTTTGATTGCTTTTTACATTCACACTTTCCTCTATTCTGCAAGAGCCAGCATCGTGGCTTATGGCAATATCTTCCTTCCGCTGAGCATTAATTCCTATTGTAGTCTCCACATTCTCCTCACAATGAGATTGTACAGAAATAGCATTAGACTTATTCATGGATTCGCCACCATTGTAGCCTTCCTTCTTGCATAATTGCATACTATCATCATATTTAGAATTAAGAAAATTTGAAGATTCGTTCTTCTCAGAACCATGCAATTCCGCTGCACCAGGAAGTTCATCACTTGAAGTATTCTGAACTTTAACTGTCCAGACTTTCTTTTGAGTTTTGATCTCTGCTCGACATTCACCCATACCATGGCCAAAGGAGTTGCACTCAATACAGAGGACAGGCTTCCACTCATACTCTACCAAGATTGTATCAAAACTACCATCTTCATTCAAGATATCCACTTTGGAGGGAAACTCAGCTTCAACATCAACAAGAACGCATACTCGAGCAAAGTGAAGTCTCTTCCGGTGAGCAGTAAGTGAGTCCATGCGGAGAGGTCTTCCAAGTATGCTAGCGAGCTTACTAAGACCTTTGGCAGTCCACCATCGAAGAGGTAATCCGGGGAATTTAATCCAAATCGGCAAGCTACACAATGACTCCTTCTCCATCTGAAGATCCGGAGACCATCGACGAAGAACCATAGGATGACCTCGAATACTCCAAAAGCCATCAAGAACTCTCAGAAGGTCCTCCTCTTGGTTAAAAACAACCAAGAAAAAACCTCCTTCCTGCATCAGAAGCTCCATATCTCCCTTTGGTTTCCATACATTAAGAATGAAAGCATCAAAAACTTTCTTCACAATTCAAAGCATGAAGATACTTATTTTGGGCTTCCTTTTCTTTCCTAATAAGATCAGGATCAAGAGGGTTCAACTGAAGCTCAGACTGAATTTTAGTAAGATCCTTCTTGCAAGTGAGAAGACCATCTTTTACCATACCAAAGGTGTTCTTATTCCAACTTTTCAGGGCTTCTTTACAAGCTTTGAGCTTCTGACACAAAGAGTATTGAGGGCTCCCTCTGATAGGAGTGTCCTAAGCAGACCGAACCACATTAAGAAAATCAGGGTGAGAGCTCCACATATCAAAATATCTGAAAGGTTTTTTTCCTTGAGAAACAGTGCGATCAGAAGTGATGAGCATGATTGAGTGATCCAAAAAGTACTGAGCTCCATAATCAAGGATAGAGTTAGGAAATGTATGCAGCCAATCTTGATTTATCAAGCATCTATCAAGTCTGGCCATAATTCTCCTATGGCTATCTCCTCTATTGTTCTAAGAAAGCCAATTGCCAACAGATTTCATATCCATAAGAGCAGAATAAGAGATGCAATCATTAAAGTCAGACAGCAAAGACTCAGGAATTTCTCTTCCACCCACTTTCTCATGGGGATATCTCAAAGTGTTAAAAGTCTCCAGCAATCAGCCACGGCAGCCCATTAGTTGAACAAGAGAGGTTGCTTATATCAGACCACAAAATTTTCCTTTCAGAAGCACTATTAGAAGCATACACAGCAGTGATGTAGAATTCAAGATTCATTCTTTTATCCAGGCCTTTGATGTGAATGAATTGAGTGGTGTGAGACAGGAGATCAATGTCAAAGAGATTAGGGTCCCATAAAATCCAAATTCGACCAGAAGATTGAGCAGAATCATTAATTGCTTGATTAGTTTTTATTTTTGTTTCAACAATAATAGACATGTTTGACATTTGGCCCCTAACTCAGAGGACTCCAATTTTTACATCTGATGAGATCAGCTGGAGACATGGCAGATTTACTACTCAGAGTGCTTGGAACTTAATTCGTGATCAGAAGCAAAAGGTTGGCTGGGACAGTTGGATTTGGAAAGGGCCTACTATTCAGAGATGCTCACTTATCTGTTGGCAGACTGTTATTCATAAGCTACCTACCATCAATAACCTCAAGAAACGTGGCTTTCAGATTCCTAGTAGGTGCATTCTTTGCTGCGCTTCTAAGGAATGTGAAGATCATATATTCTTCAAGTGCTCGTTTTCCATTTCTGTTTGGGAGGAAAATCTGAATCGGATGAACATCAACAGACCTCCTCGCCATACCATTTTGGAGGAAATGCATGCATTGAGACAGCTTCAAAATCGATGGCTTTGGCACCTCCCTTGCTCGCCTCCTTTTCAGAACTACTATATGGTGGATTTGGAAAGAAAGATGCAGCAGAACCTTTGAGAACATGAAAACTTCTTATATTCACACGGTTCTCTCCATTATTAGCGATGTTCGGAGTTGTATTGAGTCAAGGCCGCAAGCCTGGGCTCTTTCCGGTCGGTCTAAGATCCTTTGTGAGAGATTCAACATTAGAGTAAATAATGCAATGTAGTCCCAACTTGTGGTGTCACATTGCTTCTTGTGTTTATGGGTTACCATCGGTTTGTGGTGGCGGTTCCCATATTTTATCTTTTCTTGACTATGAGGTGTCTGTACCTTCTTAGTCCTTTGTAATCTCTCCTCTCTATTAATTGATTCTTTTCCTTGGTTGACCGACCAAAAAAAAATAATAGCTATTTCTTTTTTTTTTTTGGTCGGTCAACCAAAGGAATGAATGAATTAATGTAAAAGATTCAGAGTACAGTAGGAGGAATTGGGTAGAGAACCCAAAACCTAGAAGAAGTAAAAGAAGGGAGAAAGAGACCCCCAAACAAGAACCAATGTGACATCACAAGCCGATGACTACACTGGTTTATTCAAGCTAATATTGAATCTTTTACATAAAGATTTGGACCGACCCGAAAGAGGACGAGTATATGGGTAAGCTTCCATACTACTCTGAACATCTTGAATAATAGAAAGAGAAATATGAATGGCAGATGTGCGAACATCATCAAAGGTCCTTTTGCATCTTTCTCGCCATATCCACCAAACGGTCGCCCGAAATAAGGATCGAGCAAGGGTGGTTGCAAACCCGTCTTGAGAGAAGCTTCCACGTAAAGAGTGGATTTCCTGCAAAATAGTTTGACGTGGAGCCCGTTCAATATTTAACCTGTTTAAGATCTCGCCCCAAACCGCAGTAGAGAATTGGCACTGAAAGTAGAGGTGGTCTTCACATTCCTCAGAACAGCAACAAAGGATGCAACGACTGGGAATCTGGAATCACCTTTTCCTCAAGGTATTGTGAGTAGGAAGTTTGTGCAAAATAGCCTGCCAAGAAGTGAGAGCAAACCGCTGAACAGTAGGACTTTTCCAAATCCAGTCAGCCCAACCAACTTTCTGATTTTGCTGTCTAATGTGGTTCCAGATTTCTAAAGTATTGAGCTTGCCGTGGTTCCACATAATGGCGTCTTGCTGATGTAAAGTAACAGTTTGAATCAAAGGGAAAAGATCAAACATTTCAATGGAAGTTTGAGGAGGGAGACACCATTGATTGTTATGAATGAAATGAGAACAGGTGATATCTCTCTTGAGGCCCAAATGCTGTCTAAGCCGATCTCCAATCAACATATTAATGCTTTTACCATGAATCCAAGGATCTTCAAAGAAATTATGATGGCTGCCAGCTCCCACCTTGTAAGTAATGTGTTGGAGAATCCAATCACGCTGCTTTAAAACATTGTTCCAAGCTGAAGAAAAGTAAGGTTTAACTTTAATGGTCCAAATAGAATGTTTTTTTAGATACTTCTCATGAATCCATCTCATCCAAAGCGATTCTTGGTTCTGCAATATATCCCAAAGGTTTTTTGTTGCACATGCCAAGTTCCAATCAGCCATGCAGGGAATGCCCAGACCACCTTCACTCTTCGACCTACATATGTCTTTCTAGCTTACCATGTGGATGGTATTTTGAGAAGAGTTACCTTGCCAGTAGAAGTTGCACAGAAGGCGCTCAATATCTTTGATCACAACAGAGGGAAGTAAAAAAGAGACTGACCAATAGATGGAGTAGGAAGAGAGAACAGACTTGATCAGCTTCAGTCTGCCCGCCCTAGAAAGTAAGTTAGTCCTCCAAGACTCAATCTGCTGCTTGATCTTGTCAATAATCGGTTGACAAAGACTTTTTTTAAGAGAAGTACTAACCAGAGGTAGGCCCAGGTAAGCAGTAGGAAGCTGGCCGATGGGAATATTAAGGATATCAATGATAACATTTCTGTGCTTCACCTTACCTCCCATATAAAGTCTACTCTTTGCAGTATTAAGCTTAAGGCCTGAATAGTGGTAGAATTGTTGGAGTAAATTCTTAATAGCAGTAGCTGAATTAGCATCATCCTTAAAGAAAATAATGAGGTCATCAGCAAAAATGAAATGAGAGATAGGGAGATTTCTCGCAGTGGGGACTTTAATCTTCTTTTGCTGAATAGCAGCTTCAATAAGACATGTGAATCCTTCCATAACAATAGTGAAGAGATAAGGAGAGAGTGGATCGCCTTGACGAAGGCCATTCGAACTTTTGAAGAACCCTTCAGGGCTACCATTCACAAGAACAGAAAATTTGCAAGATTCTAAGCAGCACTTTATCCAGCTGATCCAAACAGTAGGGAAACGCATTTGTCTCATCATGTAGTAGAGGAAATCCCAAGAGACAGAATCAAAGGCCTTGCAAAGGTCAGCCTTGAGACAAAAACGAGTACCTTTTTGCTTAGAGTGAAGGTCTCTAGCCAAGTCATTAGCCAGAAGAATATTACTTTGAATTTTGCGGCCAGGAATAAAAGCAGATTGATGTTGGCTGATAATGGAAGGAAGAACTACCTTCATACGATCAGCCATCATCTTGGTTATCACCTTATAAATGAAGTTGCAAAGAGAAATAGGCCAAAATTGGTCAAGAGAAACAGCATTTTGCATTTTAGGCACAAGAGCAATAAAGGTGGAGTTGATCTGATTCTCCCAATGGCCATTCTCAAAGAAAGATAGAATCGCTTTGGAAACAATATCCCAACAGCTAGTAAAAAATTCTGCAGTAAACCCATCTGGTCTAGGGCTTTTATCTCTCGGGGAACTGTGAATAACATGGCGAACATCCTCCATAGTAAATGGTTTCATCAGCAAAGCAACTTCTTCAGGCTTTAGAGTGGCTCTCACCTCGACTGAGGGATGAATTCTATCAAGCTTCTTATTGAGAAGGTTTTCATAAAAGGATAGAGCATGCGCCCTAATATCAGCATCAGTAGTGAGAATGGTCCCATCACTTGACTTACATTGCTTTATGGAATTGTGAATTCTCCTGGCTTTGATGGCAGCATAGAAAAACTTGGTATTGGAGTCGCCAAGAGTCAGCCATTGCTACTTGGACTTTTGTTTAGCAAACATTTCCTCAGTTTCCAGAGCTTTAAGATAATCACATCTGCAGGACTTCTCTCGATCTTGGATGAGCTCGTCTGAAGGATTATCAGCAAGAAGATGCTGAGCTTCAATAAGAGCAGCCCGAGTAGTAGAAGTAGAGTTGACCACCTCCCCAAAGTCCTTTCTATTCCAATCTTTCAAAGCAAATTTAACTAGATGAAGCTTTTTGCATACTTGGAATAAAAGAGACCCATTCACATTGGTGTTCCAGGCACTTTGCACAATGCTTTTGAAATTAGGATGAAGGGTCCACATGTTGAAAAATTTAAAAGGTCTTGGTTTGATGGAACCAACCTGAGAACCAGAGTGGAAGGTGACAAGCAGAAGAGAGTGATCAGAAACCAGCATAGTGTCATACTTAACCACCAAATTTTCAAAGGTATTCGCCCAAGAGGAGTTAACCAGAACTCTATCAAGACGAGCAAAGATTCTTTGAGAACCAGTCTTCATGTTGTTCTAAGATAGAGGATTTCCATCATGGGGCAAATCAAAGAGAGCAGCAGCATCAATTAGGTTGTTAAAGTCGGCCACCTGAGAAGGAGGAACAGATCTGCCTCCTTTTTTCTCCAAAGGATGTCTGATAGTATTGAAGTCTCCCAAAATAATCCAAGGATCAACAATATTTTGAGAAAGATAATCAAGGTCCTTCCAGAGCTGCCTTCTTTCATAAATGATGTTCGAGCCATATATTGCAGTCAGAAGAATGGTTTCATCATTTCTCTAGTTGGTGCACTTGACATGAATGTACTGAGCACTTTCAGAGATAAGGGAAATAGTGAACTCATTAGGATTCCAGAGAATCCAGATTCTACCTCTCCAGGAGCTGTTATAATTGATGATAACATTAGAGTTCGGCCATATAGATTGCTTGACATAATCATGGTTTTCTTGCCTAATCTTTGTCTCACAAAGCACTGCAATACTACATTTTGAATTTTTTAACTCCTTCTTCACAGCAAGCAATTTAGACTTACTATTCATACCTCTCAGATTCCAAGAAAGCATATGCATCTCTAATTTTTGATGGTCAAAGACTTCGACCGATTTTTTCCTCGGTCTAAGATATGCACGCGATCCACATCCTTAAGTTTAGAGGTATCAAATTTGGCATCTAAGGATGGGATGTTCGAAGATATTCTAGGAATAGCAACTTCCTTCTGCTTAAAATTTATTTGCCCAGCTTTGACAGGAGGAATATCATGAGGACCATCATCGATCTACTTTCCTGTTGTAGCTGTCGCTTTCATCATGGGACAGCCAGCCGTATCATCCAGTCTGGCCGTGGAAGATTTAGAATGAGTCACCGTGGACCAGTTCGGTTTTACACTCATGGAAAAGGAGGATTCACTATCACAATGATTACCGTCCGAAGTAATAGTATCACATTCCTGAAGGATGGAAGGCACCGTCACTTCTTTGGAAATAAGAAGATCTTTAGCAGCTTCAGAAGTAGCTGACTTTCGTTGCTCGGATAAAGGCTGCCCATGCACGTATCAATCACCATGGGCCTATCCAGAATTACACTCATAGAGATGGCGGATTCCCCTTGATTAGCTGAAGAGACATCATAATGGTTTCCATCTGAAGTAACAACATCCCGAGCAAGAAGAGCAGTTGCCACCGTTGCCTGAAGGATAGATGGCACCGTCATTTCTTTGGAAATAAGAAGATCTTTAGCAGCTTCAGAAAAAGCAGACTTTCCTTGCTCGGATAAAGGAGCAGCCATGCACGTATCAATTATGGAATGACTCACCGTGGGCCTATCCGGATTTACACTCATAGAAATGGAGGATTCCCCTTGATTAGCTGAAGAGATATCATAATGGTTTCCATCTGAAGTAACAACGTCCCGTGGATGAAGAGCATTTGCCACTGTTGCATCGTTGGAAATAAGAAGGTCTTGAACAGATGTCGGATTTATGCATGCAGAATCTCGAAACGAGGAAGATCCGATATTGTTGCCTTTAGCTGAAGAAGGCATGGTTGGTACGATGCTTTTGGACGCGTTAGGGTTGTCTGAGTCGACCCGGGGGCAGTCAACTAGAGAGGTACCAGACACAGCAACAGGCTTAGGTCTCCATTGCGTCTGAACATTCCTTGGATTACCATTAGAAGCATTTCCTAGGCTACATGTACCATCTTGATGACCGAACGAGGAACATGCAGAACATGGCTTTGGATGCCATTCATACTCCACGTTAATGTCTTCAGTAAACCCAGATTCATGCAGGACCGTGATGTTGGCAGGAAACAAGAACTCTGAAGAGATGAGAACACATACGCGAGCATAAGAGAGTCTTCTCCTAGCGGCAGTAAGCTTGTCCATGAACAAGGGAGTCCCAAGAACACTGGCGATCTTACTAAGAGAGGTATGTGACCATAGGTAAAAAGGGAGGTTAGGAAATGAGATCCACAAAGGAATTGAGGACAACATAGCCTTCTCCATTTTGATATCACGGTTCCACCGTTGGACGATGAAGGGATGGCCCCGGATGTGCCAGAAGCCCTCGAGCACAGATTGCATGTCTTCTTCTAGAGAGAAGCTGCAAACGAAGAATCCTCCATTGCGCATATGTAGATCGTAGTTTCCCTTAGGCTTCCACTGCTTGTCGATGAAGGACTTCAGAGGAGAGTAGACAGGAGATAGACCAACAATATATCCAACCACCGTGAATCTCCAAGAACTCAATAACTCTTGTGAATCGGCCTCATGGAAGGAAGCGACAGGCCAGTTATCAAGTACTGAAGGAGGTATGAAGGATAGTCTAAGCCCGGAGCTTGGGGATGCTGAAGCTCCTGTAAAGAGCTCATTCCAAGCCTTTTTAGAAGAGAAGACTGAAGGAGGAGGACGCGACCTACCTCTTGATTGGCTATGTGATGAAGCACGAGAGCGGGCAGGAACGCCTTGTGAGGATCCACGTCCCGGGACATGATCACTCGCGGCATCCACAGAAGCTCCGGAGGAGACGACCCCTTTCCCAGGAGGGAGAAGGAGATCTCCATGAGTGCCTCCCTTGAAGGGCTCCATCACACGGGCCAACACGCCGAAGGGAAGCTCCTGCCGGAGAGGAGCTCCGGCAGGTGAGGTCCACCCACCGCCAGTGACGGCGGGGGTGAGCCCGAACACTCCCCCACAAAGATGACAAGCACCAGAGCTTCTCTCTCTAGAAAGCTAGAGAGAGAGCCTATGAAGCTCGGGATAAAATAATAGCTATTTCACATGCAAAAGATCTAATAATTTCATTTAATTTCCTGTATTTCTCATATTTATTATATCCCTAACATTCCAAGTAATAATCTTTATAATAACTAAATCAAAGAGATAGAAAGAAACAAATCACTAGGGGAATTTTTTGTCTCTCCCTTTCCCCACTTTCACATTGATGCGATCCATCTCATCCACAAAATGCAAGTTTTTAAATTTCAAAATACCTGGGAGAGAGACAACGTGTGGAAATCACACCAATATTGGCTGCGCCCTTTCTATTTCCTTGTAATGCAGAATCTTGATCTTGCGCCAACTCTTACTTGCCTTTATTCTTTTCTTTAGTAGCTCCTTCCTTGTGTAGCGTAGCATTCCTGGTGGCCTTTCCTTCTTCACGTCCAGCAGATCCACCTTGTAAGGAGGTTGCACCGTGATTGCCTTCCTTGCGAGAGTTGATGCTTTGGTGGAGACCTTCCTTTGAAGCTTGAGTGCTCTGCCATGTGTTGGCTTTTGCAGCTTCAGGAGATCCCAGCAGATCCGAGTCAAAGATATCATTGGAGGGAATGCAGCTACTGTCTTTCCTTGAAGCATTATCGCCACCATCTAGAGGAAAGGAATTTAAGGAAGTGCATTCTTTAACCAAGGCAACATCGCCACCACCATTAGAGGAGTGAATGTGAGGAGAGGTTATAATGGGATGGTTGTCAGCCACGCCTTCCTTAGTGGGGAGCACATGCTTTCCATGCTGGAGGATGGGCCTGCTGGCGAGAGCAGGCGTCCCTTCCTTATCCTGCATGTGTTTCACATCCCCATGAGATGCTTCTACGTCATCATGCAAAGCTGCAAAAGCGTTGAGTTGCCTTTTGGTCATTGCCATTATCGGGTGGACCTTCCTTGGCTTGCAAACCGGCCATGCAAGAAACTTCATCTCCCGAAACTGCCATGCAAACCACTTGCAGGTTAGGATGAGACGTAGAAGAGAGGAGGGCTTCACTTCCTTTGGATACCGGACGCTGAGAATTTTGCTTTGGTTGCCATTCCTTTCGAGGAGCTTTGAGACCGGTTAAAGACTGCTTTCTTGGGGGAAACTCTCTCTCTAGGTGATTCTAGAGAGAGAAGCTCTGGGAAAAGGTGTTCGCTTGGGAGGCTTTGTGGGGTTCGCCCCTGGAGGCGCATGGAGGGTCTTCCTCCGAGTGCCTCCAACGGCTCTGTGATCACTGCGGGACGGGGCTCTTCCTTGAGCGACCTCCCACAAGGTGATCCCCCTACTTCTCAGACCTCTTCCAGAGGTCGTCCTCTTGAGCGCAATGGTAAGAGCAGATCTCGCTCTAGGGTCTCTCAGGTTCGTCGCCCATGGGCTCCTTTTTTCGGAGTTCATCATGGCGAGCACAATTCAGCAAAAGAAGGATCTTTGGAGTATATCGAGCCATCCAGCATTGAAGAGAAAAAATTTGCAGTTTTTGAAGGGGAGGATGCTAAGGAGCTACAGGATTCTTGGAGATTTGCACTCATGGGTTATTGCATAGGTATGAAACCCATTTTTTCAGCTCTTCAATCTTACATTCGAAATTTCTGGCGCCCCAAGGGTGAAGTTGAACTCCTTATGCGTGAGGGAGGGTTTTTTCTGGTGGTTTTCAACCAAGAAGATGATTTAAAATTTGTCCTCGATGGCTTTTGGATTATTCACGGTCATCCTTTAGTCCTTCGTAGATGGACGCCGGATCTTCAGATGGAGAAAGAGTCCCTCTATAACATTCCTGTCTGTATCCACTTTCCCGGTCTTCCACTTCGGTGGTGGACTTCTCGCGAATTGAGTAAACTTGGGAGTCTCTTGGGACGACCGTTGCACATGGACTCCTTGACGGCCAAGAGAAAGCGTCTTCACTTCGCGAGGATCTGCGTGCTGGTCGACGTGGATTCTGCTTTTCCCTCTGAAGTCTCTATTATGAACACGGATGGATCTATGGATTTGGTGATGGTTGAGTATGAGTGGAAGCCGGCTCTGTGCAAAGAATGTAACTCGTTCGGTCATGGGGGAGGAGAGTGCAAGTCGTCTGGTGTTCAGCCTCCTAGGAAGGAATGGCGCCCGAAATCTCATCATTCGCAGATGCTCGGGGCTAGTTCATCCACCGCGCTCCATCACAACGTGCAGTTGCTCTCCACCAATGCATTTGCTGCTTTGCAAGAGGATGCCGAGGACTCACGTGGGGACGTCATCTGCATGCCGCTCGCCCATGCAAACGATCCCATGCAAGCTATGGATATCCAACAAAGGCAGGCTCTTCCCATTTTGGAAGGCACGAAAGACCCTCCTCATCTTGCTAATGGAGACGAGGTCGCTTCTAGGAAGGTGTTGAGGCAAACAAATGCTGAGGTCGATTCTATTTCTAAGGAAGCCCGCAATTTCTCCAATCATAATATAGTCATGCAATCTTTGGGGTCTTCCACAGGTGCTGACCAGTGCATGATTACCTCCAGAGAAGTGTTTGTCAAAGGAAGCAAATCCAACAAACATACATCGGACATCCTTACTGAAACGAAGGCTGGCTCCTCTCTTCCTTCCAACATTGGTGCGGATCTCTTACAAGGCAACTCGATACCCTCTACGAAGGAAGTGCCTGATCAAGGTAATTGCAACAGCAAGGCAGGATGTGACTTGGAAGAAATCGCCAGCCATGCTCCTATCTCTTCCCAAAATCCTGATAAAAGAAGAAAGGAAAGCTTCGATAAAGGCAAGACTGGTCCTTCCCTTCATACCACCTCTCTTCAAGGAAACTCTCTTCAAGGTAATCACGGTATAGCCTCTTCTCAAGGTATGATGAAATTTAAAAATTTGCAATCGGTGGATGAGATTGACCGCATTATTTCTAAGGGAGGGAAAGGAAGGGATAAAGTGAGTAAGCTTTCGTAGCTTGGTCTCCTTCTTCTCTCTTTCTGTTTTATTATGAAGATCATCACTTGGAATGTCCGTGGCATCAATAAACCTGAGAAATGCATGGAATTGAATAGGATAATTAGATCCTTTGCATGTGAATTAGCTATTATTGTTGAAACAAAAATAAAACCTAACCATGTATCCATTCGAAAGAACTCTATTTGGCCTGAGGCCACTCTTTTAACTAATGATTCTACACTATCTTTTGGTCGAATTTGGATTCTTTGGGACCCCAATCTCTTGCATTTGGAACTCCTCACTTCTACTACTCAGCTCAGCTCATTGACTTACCAAAAAAAAAATACTACTCAGCTCATTCACATCAAGGGGGTGGACAAAAGAACTAATGTGGGGTTCTTTATTACTGCGATTTATGCTTCTAATAGTGTAGCTGATAGAAGGAATCTGTGGTCGGACATAAACAACATTTCTTGCTCCTCTAATGGGATGCCTTGGCTGGTTGCTGGCGACTTCAACACGGTTCGATATCCTCATGAAAAGGTGGGAGGAAGAGAAATTCCAGAAACCTTGATTGCTGAATTCAATGATTGCATCAATACTTCTGCACTAATGGACATGAAATCTGTTGGTAATTGGCTGTCGTGGAATAATGGTAGTGACAGATATAGAAGAATTTCGGCCAGACTGGATCGTTGTTTGATCAACTATGAATGGCTGCACAGTTTTTCGGATTCTTTAGTTGAGTATGGAGCTCAACTTTCTTTTGATCACTCTATCATGCATATTTCTTCTGAGCGCAACATTGCATCCCCTGGTCGGAAACCTTTCAGGTATTTTAACATGTGGAGTAACCATGCTGATTTTCTTGATGTTATTCAAGCTGCTTGGGACATTCCTATCAGAGGGTCTCCCCAATACTCTTTGTGCCAAAAGCTAAAAGCCTGCAAAGAAGCTCTCAAAATCTGGAATAAAATATCTTTGGCATGGTTGACTGTACCCTTCTCAACTGTAAAAAAGACTTGGCTGATTCCCAAGAAAATTTGCAGTCGGATCCCATGAATGATCATCTTATCAAAATGGAAAAGGAAGCTAGAATCAAGTACATCCAGGCTTTGAAATATGAGGAGAGCTTTACCAGACAGAAATCTAGAGTTATCTAGTTAACCATGGGAGATTCTAATACGAAGTTTTTCTATGCTTCCATTGCTTCTCGGAAAGCCAGAAATAGTATTAAAAAGTGTAAGGATGGTAGTGGTAATCTCATTGATGATCTGAACCAAGTTCAAGCTCATACTATTGACTTCTACCATTCGCTTCTGAATCAGCCTCAACATGTGCATAGTACTGTCATTGAGCCAATGAAACACCTTACTCAAGAAGATATTGATCTTCTTAATCAGCCGATCACTGATGAGGAAATCAAAAAGGTCGTCTTCAAATCACCAAAAAATAAGTCCCGGTCCTGATGGCTTCCCTGCTGAGTTCTACCAGGTGACGTGGCACATTATTGGGTCTGATGTTATTAAAGCTTGTCAGCATTTCTTTTCCTCTCCATAGACAAATGAACTGTACCTTCATTGCTTTGATCCCTGAGACTAATGGTGCGGATTGCATGGAGAACTACAGACCCATCTCTCTTTGCAATTTCATCTACAAGATTATCTCAAAAGTGATAGCTAACATATTACAGAAGGTTATGCATAAAATTATTAGCCTTAATCAGGCCGCCTTTGTTAAAGGGAGAAGCATTCATCATAATGTGCTCTTGGCTAATGACTTGGCGAAGGACATGCATTCTGCTACTAAGGGTAAAAGAATAATCTTCAAGGCTGATTTAAGAAAGGCTTTTGACTCTGTCAATAGATCTCTCATTTATCATATGCTTGATAGAATGAAGTTCGCCAACACTATCATCCAGTGGATTAAGAATTGCTTAGAGACTCCGAAGTTTTCCATCCTCTTTAATGGCTCTCCCATTGGGTTCTTCACTAGTAGTAATGGTATTAGACAAGGTGATCCACTGTAAGGTCTCGGGTCTTTAGTGGATCCTTATTGGGTCTGTAGAGGTCCTGTGTAGTTGACGGCCAGGGCTTGCCATTGAGTCTGAGTCAGCGTCCAGCGATGTGGACGTCTGAGCTTGAACTCAGCGACAAGCTATGTGGACGTTAATCTGTAGGCGGTTCAGTTGGCGGCCATTGATGTTGACATCGACTAACCAGACCTGTTGAAATAGGGCAGCCCGAGAGCAGAGTTCCTTCTTCTCCTTTTCTCTCCTTCCTTCCACCTTAGCCTTTCTTGATTCCTGTAGCTTCTGTTGAGTGATTTGAGCTCGTGGGAAGCCCCTGGATCGTGTGGCGTTGCTAGTTCGGGCGGGAATCGCAAGGTTTTGGCGTGATTCGCGCGGAGTCTTCGGGGAGATCCGGCGCGATTGGTGGCTGTTTGGGGATTCTTAAGGCGTTCTGAGGTAGGGACTTAACCCCTATAACCCTCCCCAGCAAACCTGCATGTCCAATTAAGCAAATTGGTGTGTAATTTATGGTTTAGGGTTTGGGTTGTATCATGCCGGGATTTGGGTAAATTAGACAATCTAAGTGTTAGAATGTTTAGTTTAGATGTTCTGGTAGTGTAAACTGATGTGAGGATGTGTTTCCCTCCATCAGTCAGAATGTTATTTAGTATTTCTGCCCTTTTGGGACTGATTTGGGTCAGTTCTGGGTATGGGGAGCTGAAGATATCAACGTCCACATCTGTTGACGTTGAGATCTTCAGGGGTGAATTAAACGACAAGGTCGATTGCCGTTTAGTTCCTCTTAACGACATGAGGGTTGCCGTTTACCCCATGATGGCGGCAATCGATGTGGCCGTTTATATCTTGTCTCCCAGCAGACTTAAGCTGTGTGATTAGAGGCGATTGACATGTGATGTCCGCCCCTAATAGCACATATGGTCCAGGCTTAGAGTGTGACTCCGCCTGTGCATAGTAGTAGTTGTTTGTGGCACTAGGTGTTTACTACTGTACGGGGTTTCAGACGTTGAGTGTGTTCCGTCTGTTGTACGCGCGTTGCGTTACCGTGTACCCGTTTCTGTTGTGTTACCTAGGCGTGGGTGCGACTCCGTCTAGACGACTAGTGTGTGGTTGTCCTCCGCTAGTGAGCTGGGACATCGAGTGCGACTCTGTCCTGTGCGTACTCCTTTTGGTGGTTTTGAGCCGGTCTCCGTGGAGCCCCTTCTTTACCGCTAGGGTCAAGCGTAGGGGAAAAACCAGTCGTGGACCAGACGCGAGAGAGAGCGTCTGTAGTGTGCACACATGGCTGGGGTTGAGAGCCTCTGTGGTGACGGGACGCCGAGCCACAGACCCTAGCTGAGTCCTACTTGCTGTGTGTGTGAGTGTGTGTTATTGAGCCGTGTGGTTTACAGTTTTGTGTGGTGCGATGTGTACTTACTTTCTGTTTTTACTTTCCGCACTTTAGACTGTTACCGATGGAGTTACTTTTCCCTACTGGGTCTCTTTCTTGAGACTCACTCCCTTCCCTTTCAGGTGGGTCTTCGTCGACTCCCGTTCCAGGCGAGTCTAGCCACTCCAGTGTTGGTGCTCCCTAGCTGCAGTGAGTTGTACCTTTTTGTTGTACTTCTGTACTCTGTACTTTGCTCAGACTCTGAGTTGTATATGATATGTTCATATAATGGAATTTTACTGCTTTGCATGGTGTGTATCTTCTTACATATAGTCTCCTCGGACTCTTAAATTCCTACCCTTCCGAGCTTGTCTCGTGGGTTAGCGGGTCAGAATTCGGGTTACTGGTTGTTACTGGTAATGCGGATTCTAGGTCGTTATAGTTTGGTATCAGAGCGTGGTCTGATGAGATATATATAAGAAAATGCCTACCATGTTAACTCAGAGTCTAAAAAGTACAGCTGCACTGTAGTTAGCTATGTAGCCCGGAGTTAGTTAGTGTATTTATGTGTGTATTTTTGTTCTGTGTGTAGTTCTATGGCGCCTAGGCGACGTCCTAGAGAGGGAGTAGCTGAGCAGGCGACTCGTCCAGAGGTTGGAGATGCTCCGCCACCTCAGCAGACGCAGCCTTTGCCACAGGATGCGCATAGTGGTATTGTTCCGCCGCCGCCACCTCCACCTCAGGTAGCTCAGGGATTGGACATGACTCATTTTCTTGAGGGGATGGCTCAGTTTGTTGCTCAGCACCGTGACGCGCCGGTACCCCAGGGTGGTACTGGGAGAGTGTTGAGGGAGTTCTTGCAGTTTCAGCCTCCTCAGTTTTTGGGTCAGCCTGATCTAGATGTAGCGCGAGCTTGGCTAGATGCAGTGGAGCGTACTTTTCGTTCCATGGAGTGTGTACCAGAGGAGCGAGTGCTGCTAGCCAGTTACCAGTTGCAGGCGCAGGCGTTGACTTGGTGGTCCGCTGAGTGGGAGACTACTTTCAGTCTCGCCCACTTAGGTAGATTCTGTGGCAGGAGTTTATTGTTTCCTTTGAGAGAGCCTTCTGTCCTACTTACGTCCGGACAGAGAGGTTGTACCAGTTTCTGGACTTGCAGCAGAGGGACTCTACTGTGGTGCAGTACAGGGCCAGATTTGTGGAGTTAGGGCGTTATGCTCCGCAAATTATGGGAGATGAGGGTCTGAGGACGCAGCAGTTCGTGAGAGGCTTGAGGCCAGAGCTCAGGCAAGCGCTGATAGTTGCTCGTGTCACAGACTTGGATGCGGCCTATCAGACTGCGGTAGCATTGGAGGCAGACAGCTTGCGGACTCGTGCTCGGAGTGCAGAGGTTCAGACGCAGGTAGTTCCTTCTCAGCCTCACCAGCAGCAGGGTACTGTGCAGACGACCCCGAGGACTACGACTTCTTACGCGTCCACTTCTACTGGGACGACGGCGAAGTCAGGATCTCGGAGGAGATTTCGGCGTGATGGGAGGCAGGCAGAGCAGAGGCAGCAGTCGGTTGGGAGTGTGCAGCAGCCGACAGGTCAGCCTTCGCAGCAGGTACAACGTACTTTTGCTGGGCAGTGTTATCGGTGTGACCAGATGGGTCATATGGCGCGAGATTGTCCTTTGTTACCTCGTGTGCCGCAGCAGCAGACTCAGTCACAGCCTCGAGTGCAGCAGCAGCAGCAACAGCATGCACCAGCGCAGCAGCGTCAGCAGATTGGAGGTTCTGGTGGGTCGAGAGGTAGAGGTCGTGTTACCTACTTGACTCGTGCAGACGCGGAGGCAGCTCACCTGGTGGAAGGTACTGTTTCAGTTTTTGGTTTTGCAGCTAGAGTCTTGTTTGATTCCGGTGCCTCTCACTCTTTTGTGTCTGAGGACTTTTTAGACTCCCTTGGAGAGTTGAGTTCGGGAGAGTCTGTTGAGTTGGCAGTAGAGTTGCCGACGGGGGATTTTGTCCTTACGTCCTACTGTCTCGAGGAGGTACCTGTGCAGTTGCAGGATCAGTTGTTGTCAGCCCGTCTGTTTGCCTTGCAGTTGCATGATTATGATGTGATTTTGGGTATGGATTGGTTGGAGCGGTATGGTGCAGTGATGGATTGCCAGAAGAAGAGGGTGCACTTGCGGATACCTGGAGCAGCGGCGTTCTACTTCCAGGGTATCGTACCTCTTACTTCTCGCTTTTTAGTTTCTGCTTTGAGGGCAGGGAGGTTACTTGCTTCTGGTTGTCAGGGTTTCCTAGTTTCTGCAGTGACTCTTGACCAGATTGCCACGGGAGTGGGAGACATTCCTGACGTGTGTGAGTTTCCGGATGTCTTTCCGAAAGAGTTGCCTGGTCTTCCACCAGAGAGAGAGATAGAGTTTACTGTAGAGTTGGTTCCTGCCACTTTACCTTTTGCGCAGGCACCGTACCGTATGGCACCAGCGGAGTTGAGGGAGTTGAAGAGGCAGCTTGAGGAGTTGTTGGAGAAGGGCTATATCCGTCCTAGCTTTTCTCCGTGGGGGTCACCTGTTTTGTTTGTCCGAAGAAGGATGGTAGCCTGAGGTTGTGTATCGATTATAGGAAGCTAAATCAAGTGACCATCAAGAATAGGTATCCTTTGCCTAGGATTGATGATCTCTTTGATCAGCTTCAGTCTGCTCGTGTCTTCTCGAAGATTGACTTGAGGTCGGGCTACTATCAGTTGCGGATTAGAGATTCGGACATTGAGAGGACTGCTTTTCGGACCAGATATTGACACTTTGAGTTTTTGGTAATGCCGTTTGGGCTCACCAATGCTCCAGCAACCTTCATGGATCTAATGCACCGGGTGTTCCACCAGTTCTTGGACCGGTTTGTCGTAGTGTTTGTTGACGACATTCTGGTGTACTCCACTTCGGAGGAGGAGCACGCCGAGCACCTGAGGATCGTGTTGCAGACTTTGCGAGAGCACCAGTTGTATGCCAAGCTTAGCAAGTGTGAGTTTTGGCTACAACAGGTTCACTTCTTGGGGCACGTGATCTCAGGTGAGGGAGTTTCAGTAGATCCAGCGAAGGTTGAGGTAGTTTTGCAGTGGGAGAGTCCCAGATCTGTGTCTGAGATTCGTAGCTTTCTGGGTTTGGCAGGTTACTACCGCAGGTTCGTTCGAGATTTTTCTCAGGTTGCTGCACCCTTGACTCGGTTGACGAGAAAGGGAGTTCTGTTTGAGTGGTCGGATCAATGTGAGCAGAGTTTCATAGAGTTGAAACGTCTGCTTACGTCGGTGCCAGTTCTTGCCTTACCTTCAGGTGAGGAGGATTTTGAGGTTTGCACAGATGCTTCAAGTGTTGGTTTGGGTGCGGTTCTGATGCAGCAGGGCCGAGTGGTGGCTTATGCGTCTCGCCAGCTTAAGCCCCACGAGGAGAGTTACCCGACCCACGACCTAGAGCTTGCAGCAGTGGTGTTTGGTTTGCGGATTTGGCGTCTTTACTTGTACGGAGTGATTTTTGTTGTCCGTACCGACCACCAGAGTTTGAGATATGTGTTTTCTCAGAGGGATCTGAATATGAGGCAGCGTCGATGGATGGAATATCTGAAGGACTATGATTTCAGCATTGAGTATAAGCCTGGAAAGGCGAATGTAGTTGCAGATGCCTTAAGTAGGAAAGCACAAATGAGTCATCTGATGCTTAGAGAGTGGCAGTTGTGGCAGTCTGCGGCAGAGGGGTCTTTCAGAGTTTCATCCAGTTGTCGACAGTTGGTGTTGGGCAGTTTGTTAGCAGCTCCCGCGGTTGTGAGACAGGTTGCTGAGGCTCAGCAGGCAGATCCCGAGTTGCACAGTGTGTTGCTTCTCCCAGAGGTTGAGCTTTGTGAGGACGGGACTGTTAGGTTCCGAGGTAGACTCTATGTTCCTGTTGAGGAGTCTATCAGGAGAGTCGTTTTGCAGGAGGCACATGGTTCCAGGTACTCTATTCATCCAAAGGCAACCAAGATGTACCACAGGTTGAGACGTCAGTTTTGGTGGCCTGGGATGAAGAGAGACATAGCGGCTTTTGTTGCGAGGTGTTTGGTCTGTCAGCAGGTGAAGGCCGAACATCAGCATCCGGGAGGACTTGTGCAGCCGTTAGAGATTCCGATGTGGAAGTGGGACCATGTTACGACTGACTTTGTTTGTGGTTTGCCGAGGACAGCTGGAGGTTTTGATAGCATTTGGGTTCTTGTAGACAGATTGACGAAGACTGCCAGATTCTTGCCTGTCAGGACTAGTTGGGGTGTGAGTAGGTTGGCCGCATTGTATATAGAGCAGATTGTTCCTTTGCATGGAGTACCGATCTCTATCGTGTCAGACAGGGATCCTCGCTTCACTTCTGGGTTCTGGCGCAGTTTCCAGAGAGCTTTGGGGACAGAGTTAGCTTTTATGTGACGACCCTCATTATACCGGTACGGTTATACCAACCCACGTCGGTATAGTAAAGGTTATCACAGTGGGACATTTACCCAAACACTATCACATGATTGAGATATACACAAATATAGACACAGAGTCGCGGAAGTAAAGGACTAACTGTCATCACATTTCATCATCCACATTTCTCATACATGATCCATATAGCAAATTAAAGGACTAAACTTTCATAATTGAAATTAAACCAAACTACATTGTCCACAAGATTAAAGTTCTACATTTAATACATAATTTGTCCACAATTACATAAATGATAACTCTAATACAAGCTACACTTTACATACTATGAAACAAAAAGGAACACAACGCCAACTCCACAAGCTACTCTCCACGCTCGGAGTCGCTCTCCACGGTCTCCTCCAAAAGTGTGTCACCAACTAAACCTGTACGCCGAAGCAAGGAGTGAGTCTAAAAGACTCAGCAAGTAACTCCATACACATCATTCATGAATACATCATAGTAGGTTCTACTATTCCAATTTGCACGGCAATCATACAGCATGCTTGAACATCAATAAGAGACAACCTATCATGGTATTTCTACAAAGTCAAAACACATGGTACATGGTTTAAGATGTTTCACATAACACTCCCTATCACATGCTTTCTACTCATTTAATCACATGAAAACTACACTTCCAATTTGACTATAACATGATGGCAATTTACATGGAATTAGAAATATCATAGCATGAATTATCGTCTCATACTCTAACACATTCACTTCACATGGTTACACATTCCCATATTTCACATGGTTCATTTTTCAAACATTTCACATGTACACAATGTTCACATTCTAACATGAATAGTTCACATGATTTCACATTTCACATTCACATGTTCACATATACACATTTTACACATGCTCACATTCACATTTCACAATTTATTTGCCGTGACACATGGTCCAAACCACCACTAGAAGGACACATCACATACACATAACACATAGCACATCACCTAGGCAATACAGTGATGACTCTTGGCACTGCGCAGACCGGGAGAACACGTCTCCACCCTAACCAGTGGTACTTGTGCACCTCCAGGATTTCATCCTAATGCCCTTAGGATATCTTAACACATTGAACCTTCTCATGGGAACCTTTCCATGATACGGTTCCACAGCCCTCTATGGAAGCAGTGTCACACACGGCACATTTTACACATTACACATTCCGATTAACACACGTTTTACATATGATATTCACACTTTCTTATTTATGCACATGGTTCGGTTCTTCCCTAGCATGATGCCACTAATAACAGAAATCAAGCATTTAGTAGCTCTCGTGGATTAATTGTAATACACCTCATTTAACCTTAATCATGGTACATGTATTTATAACTCATTTTCACATGGAAATCTCATAGTGTAGGCTACTGTTATCCAATTTTCTTGAAAATTTAACCACATGCTGTTTTCAGGTATAAGAACACACATACAATTTTTCACAATTTTCTGAATTCACATGCGTTTATAGAAATTAAAACATTCACATTCATGCCATTCATAAACTAAGTTAACATAGAACATGACATGGGTTTCAGGTTTGGTCATGCACAGTCATGAACCACACATACATATTGGCACAAGAAAATTTTCCCAAATTTATTTCTCATCGCACGATTTACTAAAATTTTCACAAGGTCTACACATGCTTTCTATCTCTCATTGTAGGAATTATAAAAATTCACATGAATATGGGAAAATTCCCAAATTTGCAAGGCATGGACTGATACATATATACATGGTTCATAAAATTCTACGGCATTTAATTCCTCAGAAATCATGGGAACACAATTAAACATGCATAATCTCTCTCCTACACATGCCTTTCAATAATTCTAATAAATTATGCCATCTACAGAAAAATACAGAAATTTTCACACACATCACATTATCTATTTTACATAACATATAAAATTTACATTATATCCTCATGCGTAGAAATCCGGAATTTAAAGATATAGGGCAGAACAGTCCACTGTTCTGTCAAGAAGAACTCAACGGCATAGTCTGGCCGTCAAACAAGTAAACGGCAATATCGTTGGCCGCTGACTCAAGATCTCAACGGCAATAGATCTGGCCGTCAAGTTCGGACCTGTGTAAAAACATAGTCCGAGCTCTAAAGAATGGTGAATGTTGGGGATCCAGGTCACGAGGAAAATCCATAAAAATGATAGAAACCTCCTAGACACATACATGGACAAGGTGGAAGGGTTACTTGCCTTTGGAAAAACTCCTAAAGGGATCAAATTGGTTTGAGAAGCTCTCCTTGGGCAGTCCCAAGAAGCCTCCAAGATGCCTCCACTCCGGCCTCTGTGATACTCCCCTCTGAAATCCAGGGTCGGGGATGTGTAGCCGGATGTGTTGTCTCCCTCCTTGTCGAAGTAGATCTCCAGGTGAAGCCTTGGATCGCCGGATCAAAGCCTCCAAACTCTATGTTTTCTCACAGGTTCTAGGGTTTTTGTTTTTCTCCTTGCAAAGAGCCAAGAGAGCTCTTTGGGGTTGCAACAAGGGCTCTCTTAAGAGAGGACCCTCTCACCCCACGCAAGAGGTCGGTTGGAAGGCCAAGGAGCCGTTGGGGAGTGGTTGGTATCTCCCATCAAGGCATGGCACACCATGCTGCTGCAGACTGGCCTGTCATGACATAGACGTCCACCGATATGGCCGTCTACTTAATAATCGACGTCCACCTTTATGGACGTTAACAATAAGTGAACGTCCATTCATGTTGACGTCGACTAACCCTTCGGCCAGAACCCAAAACCATGCAAAACCCTAATTTCTCCTAAATTCATGCATGCAATACATAGGGTGTAATGCACACCCTCACTATGTCACGAAATTAACCGATATATATATATATACAACTAAGTATATACATACATTCATAAGTACACCAAGATGATGTATACATAATACTTACACGATAATGCATACACATACACAAGCATAAAATTGCATACAATAAAATAATAAGGACAAAATTCGAGGGCCTTACACCCTCTCCCCCTTAAAGAAACTTCGTCCTCGAAGTTAGGGCAACACTACTCAAACAAAAGGGGATACTTCTTCTTCATCGCATCCTCAAGCTCCCAAGTAGCCTCCTCCCGCGAGAAGTTACGCCATAGAACTTTTACCGACGCAATACTCTTGTTCCGGAGGTGCTGAACCTTCCGGTCAAGAATAGCTACTGGTTGCTCCACATACGACAGATATGGCTGGATCTCCACTGGCTCGTGACTAATAACATGAGATGGATCTCGGACATATTTCCTGAGCATAGATACGTGGAAAACGGGGTGAACACTAGCCAAAGCTGGGGGTAAAGCTAGCTCATAAGCCACGTTGCCCAATCATCTGAGAATCTCATACGGGCCAATGAATCTAGGGCTCAACTTACTATGCCTGCCAAACCTGACGACACCACGCGTAGGCGATATCTTCAAGAAGACATGATCACCTACCTCGAACTCTAGATCCTTCCTCCTGTTGTTAGCATAGCTCTTCTGTCTATCATGTGCCGCAACAAGCCTCCTCCTAATCAACTAGATCTTATCCGAAGTCTCCTGAATTAACTCCGGACCAATCAGCTGTCTATCACCAGTCTCCTCCCAACACAAAGGAGATCTGCAGGGCCTACCATACAACGCCTCGAATGGAGCCATACCGATACTAGCATGAAAGCTATTGTTCTATGCGAACTCCACAAGAGGTAAATGACGCTCCCAATCATCCTTCCAATCCAGCACACACGCTCTCAACATATCCTCGAGCGTCTGGATAGTCCTCTCGGACTGTCCATCGGTCTGGGGATGAAACGCCGAACTGAGCTTCAGCTCCGAACCTAACGCATCCTGAAGACCCTTCCACAACCTCGAAGTAAATCTCGGATCTCGATCCGAAATGATCGACTTCGGCACACCCTGCAATCTAATGATACCGCTAACATACAATCTAGCTAAACTCTCTACTGACTGCTTCTTCTTCATAGGCAAGAAATGAGCAGTCTTCGAGAATCTATCTACAACTACCCAAATCGAGTCATTGCCCCTTCTAGATCGAGGCAAACCCGATACGAAATCCATAGTGACAGCTTCCCACTTCCATACGGGGATATCCATCCTCTGCATAAGGCCGGATGGTCGCTGCCGCTCAGCTTTCACCTGCTGACATACTAGACATCTGGACACATAATCCGCAACATCCTTCTTCATGCCAGACCACCAAAATGATCTCTTCAGGTCTTGATACATCTTAGTGTTACCCGGATGAATAGAGAATCGCGATCTATGAGCCTCCGCTAACACATGCTCACAGACATCTACCACATCGGGGACACAAACATGGTGCTGAAATCTAATCACACCGTCCTCATCATGAGCAATGCCCGCCTTACCCACTAACTCTAACAATCTAGGATCGGCTTTCTGCTGCTCAATCACCTCATCCAAGACTGAGGATCTAAGGGATAGCTGAGCTACAAAAGCCTGACACAACGATGGCTCTAACTCGGTCATAGAGCACGCTGCATCCTCCAACATCTTCCAATCCTACTGGAGCTAAGACCTCCTTCTACTAAGAGCATCCGCTACGACGTTCGCCTTTCCAGGATGATACTGAAGGTCGAAGTCATAGTCCTTCAAGAACTCGATCCATCTCCTCTGCCTCAGGTTTAATTCCTTTTGGGAGAAAAGATACTTCAAGCTCTTGTGGTCGGTAAACACCTCAAATCTGACACCATAAAGATAGTGCCTCCAGATCTTTAGTGCATGAACCACAGCTGCGAGCTCTAAATCATGAGTCGGATAGTTCCTCTCATGCTCCTTCAACTGACGAGAAGCATAAGCCACTACCCTCTCTTGCTGCATGAGCACACAGCCTAAACCAATCTGAGATGCATCCGTATAAATGGCAAAACCTTCTAGACCGCTAGGCAATACCAATACCGGAGCAGAAGTAAGTTTAGCATTCAATAGCCAAAAGCTACGCTCACATGCCTCAGAAGTTAGTTCCGCCTACCACCCTCAGTCAGACGGTCAGTCAGAGCGGACTATCCAGACTTTGGAGGACATGCTTAGAGCTTGTTGCCTGGAGTGGCAGGGGTCGTGGATAGCTCACTTGCCGTTGGTCGAGTTTGCATATAATAATAGTTATCACTCCAGTATCGGTTTGGCACCATATGAGGCTTTGTACGGACGACCGTGTCGCACTCCTCTTGACTGGTTCGAGGTTGGCGAACGAGTTGTCACGGGGCCGGAGTTGGTTCAGCAGTCAGTTGAGGTAGTTCAGCTTGTGAGACAGAGGCTTCAGTCAGCTCAGAGTCGGCAGAAGAGTTATGCAGATCAGCGTAGACGACCGCTCGAGTTTCAGGTAGGAGACCAGGTGTTTGTTCGTGTGTCTCCTATGAAGGGAGTGGTGAGGTTTGGTAAGCGTGGGAAGTTGAGTCCTCGCTTTATTGGGCCTTTTACCATTTCTGAGCGTGTCGGGAGTTTGGCGTACAGACTTGAGCTTCCGTCAGAGTTGGCAGCAGTGCACGACGTGTTTCACGTGTCGATGCTTCGGAGATATCTTTCTGACGAGTCTCATGTTCTGCAGAGTGCAGAGTGGTCTGAGGTGACTCCAGTGTTGACTGTACCAGAGTTTCGTTGCACATTGAGGATCGCCGAGTTCAGAGGTTGAGGAACAAGGCTATCCCTTTAGTTCGTGTTGCGTGGCAGCGGCACTCCGGTGGTGAGTCGACATGGGAGCGGGAGGACGAAATGCGCGAGCATTTTCCATACTTTGGTGAGTTTTCTTTCCTTGTGTTGTTTGAATTTTGAGGGCAAAATTCCTTAAGGGGGGGAGAGCTGTAAGGTCTCGGGTCTTTAGTGGATCCTTATTGGGTCTGTAGAGGTCCTGTGTAGTTGACGGCCAGGGCTTGCCGTTGAGTCTGAGTCAGCGTCCAGCGATGTGGACGTTTGAGCTTGAACTCAGCGACAAGCTATGTGGACGTTAATCTGTAGGCGGTTCAGTTGGCGGCTATCGATGTTGACGTCGACTAACCAGTCCTGTTGAAATAGGGCAGCCCGAGAGCAGAGTTCCTTCTTCTCCTTTTCTCTCCTTCCTTCCACCTTAGCCTTTCTTGATTCCTGTAGCTTCTGTTGAGTGATTTGAGCTCGTGGGAAGCCCCTGGATCGTGTGGCGTTGCTAGTTCGGGCGGGAATCGCAAGGTTTTGGCGTGATTCGCGCGGAGTCTTCGGGGAGATCCGGCGCGATTGGTGGCTGTTTGGGGATTCTTAAGGCGTTCTGAGGTAGGGACTTAACCCCTATAACCCTCCCCAGCAAACCAGCATGTCTAATTAAGCAAATTGGTGTGTAATTTATGGTTTAGGGTTTGGGTTGTATCATGCCGGGATTTGGGTAAATTAGACAATCTAAGTGTTAGAATGTTTAGTTTAGATGTTCTGGTAGTGTAAACTGATGTAAGGATGTGTTTCCCTCCATCAGTCAGAATGTTATTTAGTATTTCTGCCCTTTTGGGACTGATTCGGGTCAGTTCTGGGTATGGGGAGCTGAAGATATCAACGTCCACATCTGTTGACGTTGAGATCTTCAGGGGTGAATTAAACGACAAGGTCGATTGCCGTTTAGTTCCTCTTAACGACATGAGGGTTTCCGTTTACCCCATGTTGGCGGCAATCGATGTAGCCGTTTATATCCTATCTCCCAGCAGACTTAAGCTGTGTGATTAGAGGCGATTGACATGTGATGTCCGCCCTAATAGCACATATGGGCCAGGCTTAGAGTGTGACTCCGCCTGTGCATAGTAGTAGTTGTTTATGGCACTAGGTGTTTACTACTGTACGGGGTTTCAGACGTTGAGTGTGTTCCGTCTGTTGTACGCGCGTTGAGTTACCGTGTACCCGTTTCTGTTGTGTTACCTAGGCGTGGGTGCGACTCCGTCTAGATGACTAGCGTGTGGTTGTCCTCCGCTAGTGAGCCGGGACATCGAGTGCGACTCTGTCCTGTGCGTACTCCTTTTGGTGGTTTTGAGCCGGTCTCCGTGGAGCCCCTTCTCTACCTCTAGGGTCAAGTGTAGGGGAAAAACCGGTCGTGGACCAGACGCGAGAGAGAGCGTTTGTAGTGTGCACACGTGGCTGGGGTTGAGAGCCTCTGTGGTGACGGGACGCCGAGCCACAGACCCTAGCTGAGTCCTACTTGCTTTGTGTGTGAGTGTGTGTTACTGAGCCGTGTGGTTTACAGTTTTGTGTGGTGCGATGTGTACTTACTTTCTGTATTTACTTTCCGCACTTTAGACTGTTACCGGTGGGGTTACTTTTCCCTACTGGGTCTCTTTCTTGAGACTCACTCCCTTCCCTTTCAGGTGGGTCTTCGTCGACTCCCGTTCCAGGCGAGTCTAGCCACTCCGGTGTTGGTGCTCCCTAGCTGCAGTGAGTTGTACCTTTTTGTTGTACTTCTGTACTCTGTACTTTGCTCAGACTCTAAGTTGTATATGA
>CM024766.1:76761409-76868363 GCA_014218235.1 Colocasia esculenta
ATGATGATCTAAAAAAACTCAAGTCTAAAGGGTGGAAAAAAACAACCCGGGGGTCCAAAATCCCAAATAGGGATCTGATCGGCATGCCGTTTGCTCCGATACGACCGGGTGGGTTAAATTGACGTGAGCGAACTGACAGAATCCGATTTGGATTCCAGGATTGCGTTGGGCATTGAAATGATGGATCTAAAAAAAACCCAACTCTAAAGGATCAAAACACACAACCCGGGGGTCCAAAATCCCAAATAGGGATCTGATCGGCGTGTCGTTCGCTCCGACACGACCGGGTGGGTTAAATTGACGTGTGCGAACTGACAGAATCCGATTTGGATTTCCGGATTGGGTTGGGCATTGAAATGACAGATCTAAAAAAAACCCCACTCTAAAGGATCAAAACACACAACCCGGGGGACCAAAATCCCAAATAGGGATCTGATCGGCGTGCCGTTCACTCTGACACGACCAGGTGGGTTAAATTGACGAGTGCGAACTGACGGAATCCGATTTGGATCCCCAGATTGGGTTGGGCATTGAAATGACAGATCTAAAAAAACCCAAGTCTAAAGGGTCAAAACACACAACCTGGGGTCCAAAATCCCAAATAGGGATCTGATCGGTGTGCCGTTTTCTCCGACACGACCAGGTGGATTAAATTGATGTGTGCGAACGGATGGAATCCGATTGGATTCCCAGATGGGGTGGGCGTTGAAATGATGGATCTAAAAAAACCAGTCTAAAGGGTCAAAACAAACAACCCGGGGGTCCAAAATCCTAATAGGGATCTGATCGGTGTGTCGTTCGCTCCGACACTACCGGGTGGGTTAAATTGACGTGTGCAAACTGACGGAATCCGATTTGGATTCTTGGATTGGGATGGGCGTTGAAATGACGGATCTAAAAAAAACCCAAGTCTAAAGGGTCAAAACACACAACCCGGGGGTGCAAAATCCCAAATAGGGATCTAATCGACGTGGCGTTCGCTCCGACACGACCGGGTGGGTGAAAGTGACGTGGGGGAACTGACGGAATCTGATTTGGATTCTTGGATTGTGTTGGGCGTTGAAATGACGGATCTAAAAAAACCCGAGTCTAAAGGGTCAAAACATACAACCCGGGGGTCCAAAATCCCAAATAGGGATCTGATCGACATGCCATTCACTCCGACATGACCGGGTGGGTTAAATTGATGTGTGCGAACTGACGAAATCTGATTTGGATTCCCGGATTGGGTTGGGCATTGAAATGACGGATCTAAAAAAAACCCAAGTCTAAAGGGTGAAGACAGAACCCGGGTGTCCAAAATCCCAAATAGGGATCTGATCGGTGTGTCGTTCGCTCCGATACGACCGGGTGGGTCAAATTGACATGTGCGAACTGACGGAATCCAGTTTGGATTCCCGGATTGCGTTGGGCGTTGAAATGACGGATCTAAAAAAAACCCAAGTCTAAAGGGTCAAAACACACAACCCGGGGGTGGAAAACCCAAATAGGGATCTGATCGACGTGGCGTTCGCTCCGACACGACCGGGTGGGTGAAAGTGACGTGGGGGAACTGACGGAATCTGATTTGGATTCTTGATTGTGTTGGGCGTTGAAATGACGGATCTAAAAAAAACCATAGTCTAAAGGGTCAAAACATACAACCCGGGGTCCAAAATCCCAATAGGGATCTGATCATCATGCCATTCACTCCGACATGACCCGGTGGGTTAAATTGATGTGTGCGAACTGACGAAATCTGATTTGGATTCCCGGATTGGGTTGGGCATTGAAATGACGGATCTAAAAAAAACCCAAGTCTAAAGGGTGAAGACACAGAACCCGGGTGTCCAAAATCCCAAATAGGGATCTGATCGGTGTGTCGTTCGCTCCGATACGACCGGGTGGGTCAAATTGACATGTGCGAACTGACGGAATCTGGTTTGGATTCCCGGATTGCGTTGGGCGTTGAAATGACGGATCTAAAAAAAATCCTACTCTAAAGGATCAAAACACACAACTCGGGGTCCAAACCCAAATGAGATCTGATCGGCTTGCCGTTCACTCCGACAACGACCGGGTGGGTGTAATGACGTGTGCGAATGACGGAATCCGATTTGGATTCCCGGATTGGGTTGGGCATTGAAATGACGGATCTAAAAAACCCAAGTCTACACAACTGGGGATCCAAAATCAAATAGGATCTGATCGGCGTGCCGTTCACTTTGACACGACCGTGGGTGGGTTAAATTGACATCTGCGAACTGACGGAATCCGAATTCGATTCCCGATTGGGTTGGGCGTTGAAATGATGGATCTAAAAAAAACCCCAGTCTAAAGGGTCAAACACACAACCTGGGTCCAAAATCCCAAATAGGATCTGATCGGCATGCCTTTCGCTCCGACACGACCGGGTGGTTAAATTGACGTGTGCGAACTAACAATCTGATTTGGATTCCCGGATTGGTTTGGGCGTTGAAATGACCGATCTAAAAAAAACCCTACTCTAAAGGATCAAACGCACAACCCGGGGTCCAAAATCCCAATTAGGACCTGATCGCGTGTCTTTGTCCGACACGACCGGTGGGTGAAAGTGACGTGGCAACTGACGGAATCCGTTTGGATTCTTGGATTGGGATAGGCGTTGAAATGACGGATCTAAAAAAAACCCAAGTCTAAAGGGTCCAAACACACAACCCGGGGGTGCAAAATCCCAAATAGGGATCTGATCGACGTGGCGTTTGCTCCGACACGACCAGGTGGGTTAAATTGACGTCTGTGAACTGACGAATCCTATTCGATCCCAGATCAGGTTGGGCGTTGAAATGACGGATCTAAAAAAACCCAGTCTAAGGGTCAAAACATACAACCCGGGGTCCAAAATCCCAAATAGGGATCTGATCGGCATGCCGTTTACTCCGACACGACTGGGTGGGTTAAATTGACGTGTGAGAACTGAAAGAATCCGATTTGGATTCTCGGATTGTGTTGGGCGTTGAAATGACGATCTAAAAAAAACCCAACTCTAAAGGATCAAAACAACAACCGGGGGTCCAATCCAAATAGGGATCTGATCGGTGTGCCTTTGCTCCGACACGACCAGGTGGATTAAATTGATGTGCGATGACGGAATCCGATTTGGATTCCCAGATTGGGGGGGGCGTTGAAATGATTGATCTAAAAAAAAAAATCCAAAGTCTAAAGGGTCAAAACAAACAACCCGGGGTCCAAAATCCCAAATAGGATCTGATCGGTGTGTCGTTCGCTCCGACACTACCGGGTGGGTTAAATTGACGTGTGCGAACTGACAAATCCGATTTGGATTCCCGAAGCGTTGGTCGTTGAAATAACGGATCTAAAAAAAACCAACTCTAAAGGATCAAAACCACACCCGGGGTCCAAAATCCCAATTAGGATCTGATCGGCGTGCCGTTCGCTCCGACACGACCGGGTGGTGAAAGTGACGTGGGGGAACTACTGACGGAATTCTGATTTGGATTCTTGGATTGTGTTGGGCGTTGAAATGACGATCTAAAAAAAAAACAAGTCTAAGGGTCAAAACATACAACCGGGGGTCCAAAATCCCAAATAGGGATCTGATCGGCATGCCGTTCACTCCGACATGACCGGGTGGGTTAATTGATGTGTGCGAACTGACGAAATCTGATTTGGATTCCCGGATTGGGTTGGGCATTGAAATGACGGATCTAAAAAAAACCCAAGTCTCAAGGTGAAGCACAGAACCGGGTTCCAAAATCCCATAGGATCTGATCGGTGTGTTGTTCGCTCCGATACGAACGGTTGGTTCAAATTGCGTGTGCGAACATACGGAATCCGGTTTGGATTCCCGGATTGCGTTGGGCGTTGACATGACGGATCTAAAAAAAACCCAAGTCTAAGGGTGAAGACACAGAACCCGGGTGTCCAAATCCCAAATAGGGATCTGATCGGTGTGTCGTTCGCTCCGATACGACCGGGTGGGTCAAATTGACATGTGCGAACTGACGGAATCCGGTTTGGATTCCCGGATTGCGTTGGGCGTTGAAATGACGGATCTAAAAAAACCCAAGTCTACACAACCTGGGGATCCAAAATCTCAAATAGGGATCTGATCGGCGTGCCGTTCACTTTGACACGACCGTGTGGGTTAAATTGACATCTGCGAACTGACGGAATCCGAATTCGATTCCCGGATTGGGTTGGGCGTTGAAATGATGGATCTAAAAAAAACCCAAGTCTAAAGGGTCAAAACACACAACCTGGGGTCCAAAATCCCAAATAGGATCTGATCGGCATGCCGTTCGCTCCGACACGACCGGGTGGGTTAAATTGACGTGTGCGAACTAACGGAATCTGATTTGGATTCCCGGATTGGGTTGGGCATTGAAATGACGGATCTAAAAAAAACCCTACTCTAAAGGATCAAAACGCACAACCCGGGGGTCCAAAATCCCAAATAGGGACCTGATCGGCGTGTCATTTGCTCCGACACGACCGGGTGGGTGAAAGTGACGTGGGCAAACTGACGGAATCCGATTTGGATTCTTGGATTGGGATGGGCGTTGAAATGACGGATCTAAAAAAAACCCAAGTCTAAAGGGTCAAAACACACAACCCGGGGGTGCAAAATCCCAAATAGGGATCTGATCGACGTGGCGTTTGCTCCGACACGACCAGGTGGGTTAAATTGACGTCTGCGAACTGACGGAATCCTATTTCGATTCCCAGATCAGGTTGGGCGTTGAAATGACGGATCTAAAAAAACCCGAGTCTAAAGGGTCAAAACATACAACCCGGGGGTCCAAAATCCCAATAGGGATCTGATCGGCATGCCGTTTACCCCGACACGACTGGGTGGGTTAAATTGACGTGTGAGAACTGAAGAATCCGATTTGGATTCTCGGACTGTGTGGGCGTTGAAATGACGGATCTAAAAAAAACCCAACTCTAAAGGATCAAAACACACAACCTGGGGTCCAAAATCCCAAATAGGATCTGATCGGCATGCCGTTCGCTTCGACACGACCGGGTGGGTTAAATTGACGTGTGCGAACTAACGGAATCTGATTTGGATTCCCGGATTGGGTTGGGCGTTGAAATGACGGATCTAAAAAAAAACCCTACTATAAAGGATCAAAACGCACAACCCGGGGGTCCAAAATCCCAAATAGGGACCTGATCGGCGTGTCGTTCGCTCCGACACGACCGGGTGGTGAAAGTGACGTGGGCAAACTGACGGAATCCGATTTGGATTCTTCGATTGGGATGGGCGTTGAAATGACGGATCTAAAAAAAACCCAAGTCTAAAGGGTCAAAACACACAACCCGGGGGTGCAAAATCCCAAATAGGGATCTGATCGACGTGGCGTTTGCTCCGACACGACCAGGTGGGTTAAATTGACGTCTGCGAACTGACGGAATCCTATTTCGATTCCCAGATCAGGTTGGGCGTTGAAATGACGGATCTAAAAAAACCCGAGTCTAAAGGGTCAAAACATACAACCCGGGGGTCCAAAATCCCAAATAGGGATCTGATCGGCATGCCGTTTACCCCGACACGACTGGGTGGGTTAAATTGACGTGTGAGAACTGAAAGAATCCGATTTGGATTCTCGGACTGTGTTGGGCGTTGAAATGACGGATCTAAAAAAAACCCAACTCTAAAGGATCAAAACACACAACCTGGGGTCCAAAATCCCAAATAGGGATCTGATCGGTGTGCCGTTTGCTCCGACACGACCAGGTGGATTAAATTGATGTGTGCGAATGGACGGAATCCGATTTGGATTCCCAGATTGGGGTGGGCGTTGAAATGATGGATCTAAAAAAAAACCCAAGTCTAAAGGGTCAAAACAAACAACCCGGGGTCCAAAATCCCAAATAGGGATCTGATCGGTGTGTCGTTCGCTCCGACACTACCGGGTGGGTTAAATTGACGTGTGCGAACTGACAAAATCCGATTTGGATTCCCGGATTGCGTTGGTCGTTGAAATAACGGATCTAAAAAAAACCCAACTCTAAAGGATCAAAACACACAACCCGGGGGTCCAAAATCCCAATTAGGGATCTGATCGGCGTGCCGTTCGCTCCGACACGACCGGGTGGGTGAAAGTGACGTGGGGGAACTGACGGAATCTGATTTGGATTCTTGGATTGTGTTGGGCGTTGAAATGACGGATCTAAAAAAAACCAAGTCTAAAGGGTCAAAACATACAACCCGGGGGTCCAAAATCCCAAATAGGGATCTGATCGGCATGCCGTTCACTCCGACATGACCGGGTGGGTTAAATTGATGTGTGCGAACTGACGAATCTTTGGATTCCCGGATTGGGTTGGGCATTGAAATGACGGATCTAAAAAAAACCCAAGACTAAGGGTGAAGACACAGACCCGGGTGTCCAAAATCCCAATAGGGATCTGATCGGTGTGTCGTTCGCTCCCATACGACCGGGTGGGTCAAATTGACGTGTGCGAACATACGGAATCCGGTTTGGATTCCCGGATTGCGTTGGGCGTTGAAATGACGGATCTAAAAAAAATCCTACTCTAAAGGATCAAAACACACAACTCGGGGGTCCAAAATCCCAAATGGGAATCTGATCGGCGTGCCGTTCACTCCGACACGACCGGGTGGGTGTAAGTGACGTGTGCGAACTGACGGAATCCGATTTGGATTCCCGGATTGGGTTGGGCGTTGAAATGACGGATCTAAAAAAACCCAAGTCTACACAACCTGGGGATCCAAAATCTCAAATAGGGATCTGATCGGCGTGCCGTTCACTTTGACACGACCGTGTGGGTTAAATTGACATCTGCGAACTGACGGAATCCGAATTCGATTCCCGGATTGGGTTGGGCGTTGAAATGATGGATCTAAAAAAAACCCAAGTCTAAAGGTCAAAACCACAACCTGGGGTCCAAAATCCCAAATAGGATCTGATCGGCATGCCGTTCGCTCCGACACGACCGGGTGGGTTAAATTGACGTGTGCGAACTAACGGAATCTGATTTGGATTCCCGGATTGGGTTGGGCGTTGAAATGACGGATCTAAAAAAAACCCTACTCTAAAGGATCAAAACGCACAACCCGGGGGTCCAAAATCCCAAATAGGGACCTGATCGGCGTGTCATTTGCTCCGACACGACCGGGTGGGTGAAAGTGACGTGGGCAAACTGACGGAATCCGATTTGGATTCTTGGATTGGGATGGGCGTTGAAATGACGGATCTAAAAAGAACCCAAGTCTAAAGGGTCAAAACACACAACCCTGGGTGCAAAATCCCAAATAGGATCTGATCGACGTGGCGTTTGCTCCGACACGACCAGGTGGGTTAAATTGACGTCTGCGAACTGACGGAATCCTATTTCGATTCCCAGATCAGGTTGGGCGTTGAAATGACAGATCTAAAAAAAACCCGAGTCTAAAGGGTCAAAACATACAACCCGGGGGTCCAAAATCAAATAGGATCTGATCGGCATGCCTTTCACTCCGACACGACTGGGTGGGTTAATTTCACGTGTGAGAACTGAAAGAATCCGATTTGGATTCTCGAATTGTGTTGGGCGTTGAAATGACGGATCTAAAAAAACCCAATTCTAAAGGATCAAAACACACAACCTGGGGTCCAAAATCTCAAATAGGGATCTGATCGTGTGCCGTTTGCTCCGACACGACCAGGTGGATTAAATTGATGTGCGAATAGACGGAATCCGATTTGGATTCCCAGATTGGGGTGGGCGTTGAAATGATGGATCTAAAAAAAAACCCAAGTCTAAAGGGTCAAAACAAACAATCCGGGGTCCAAAATCCCAAATAGGATCTGATCGTTGTGTCGTTCGCTCCGACACTACCGGGTGGATTAAATTGACGTGTGCGAACTGACAAAATCCTATTTGGATTCCCGGATTGCGTTGGTCGTTGAAATAACGGATCTAAAAAATACCCAACTCTAAAGGATCAAAACACACAACCCGGGGGTCCAAAATCCCAAATAGGGATCTGATCGGCGTGCCGTTCGCTCCGACACGACCGGGTGGGTGAAAGTGACGTGGGGGAACTGACGGAATCTGATTTGGATTCTTGGATTGTGTTGGGCGTTGAAATGACGGATCTAAAAAAAACCAAGTCTAAAGGGTCAAAACATACAACCCGGGGGTCCAAAATCCCAAATAGGGATCTGATCGGCATGCCGTTCACTCCGACATGACCGGGTGGGTTAAATTGATGTGTGCGAACTGACGAAATCTGATTTGGATTCCCGGATTGGGTTGGGCATTGAAATGACGGATCTAAAAAAAACCCAAGTCTAAAGGGTGAAGACACAGAACCCGGGTGTCCAAAATCCAATAGGGATCTGATCGGTGTGTCGTTCGCTCCGATACGACCGGGTGGTCAAATTGACGTGTGCGAACTGACGGAATCCGGTTTGGATTCCCGGATTGCGTTGGGCGTTGAAATGACGGATCTAAAAAAAATCCTACTCTAAAGGATCAAAACACACAACTCGGGGGTCCAAAATCCCAAATGGGAATCTGATCGGCGTGCCGTTCACTCCGACACGACCGGGTGGTTGTAAGTGACTGTGCGAACTAACGGAATCCGATTTGGATTCCCGGATTGGTTGGGCGTTGAAATGACGGAACTAAAAAAAACCCAGTCTAAAGGGTCAAAACACACAACCTGGGGATCCAAAATCTCAAATAGGGATCTGATCGGCGTGCCGTTCACTTTGACACGACCGTGTGGTTAATTAACATCTGCGAACTGACGGAATCCGAATTCGATCCCGGATTGGGTTGGGCGTTGAAATGATGGATCTAAAAAAAACCCAAGTCTAAGGGTCAAAACACACAACCTGGGGTCCAAAATCCAAATAGGATCTGATCGGCATGCCGTTCGCTCCGACACGACCGGGGGGGTTAAATTGACGTGTGCGAACTAACGGAATCTGATTTGGATTCCCGGATTGGTTGGGCGTTGAAATGACGGATCTAAAAAAAACCTACTCTAAAGGATCAAAACGCACAACCCGGGGGCAAAATCCAAATAGGGACCTGATCGGCGTGTCATTTGCTCCGACACGACCGGGTGGGTGAAAGTGACGTGGGCAAACTGACGGAATCCGATTTGGATTCTTGGATTGGGATGGGCGTTGAAATGACGGATCTAAAAAGAACCCAAGTCTAAAGGGTCAAAACACACAACCCGGGGGTGCAAAATCCCAAATAGGGATCTGATCGACGTGGCGTTTGCTCCGACACGACCAGGTGGGTTAAATTGACGTCTGCGAACTGACGGAATCCTATTTCGATTCCCAGATCAGGTTGGGCGTTGAAATGACAGATCTAAAAAAAACCCGAGTCTAAAGGGTCAAAACATACAACCGGGGGTCCAAAATCCCAAATAGGGATCTGATCGGCATGCCGTTCACTCCGACACGACTGGGTGGGTTAATTTCACGTGTGAGAACTGAAAGAATCCGATTTGGATTCTCGAATTGTGGGGCGTTGAAATGACGGATCTAAAAAAACCCAATTCTAAAGGATCAAACCACACAACCTGGGGTCCAAAATCTCAAATAGGGATCTGATCGTGTGCCGTTTGCTCCGACACGACCAGGTGGATTAAATTGATGTGTGCGAATAGACGGAATCCGATTTGGATTCCCAGATTGGGGTGGGCGTTGAAATGATGGATCTAAAAAAAACCCAAGTCTAAAGGGTCAAAACAAACAATCGGGGTCCAAAATCCCAAATAGGGATCTGATCGTTGTGTCGTTCGCTCCGACACTACCGGGTGGATTAAATTGACGTGTGCGAACTGACAAAATCCTATTTGGATTCCCGGATTGCGTTGGTCGTTGAAATAACGGATCTAAAAAAAACCCAACTCTAAAGGATCAAAACACACAACCCGGGGGTCCAAAATCCCAAATACGGATCTGATCGGCGTGCCGTTCGCTCCGACACGACCGGGTGGGTGAAAGTGACGTGGGGGAACTGACGGAATCTGATTTGGATTCTTGGATAGCGTTGAAATGACGGATCTAAAAAAAACCAAGTCTAAAGGGTCAAAACATACAACCCGGGGGTCCAAAATCCCAAATAGGGATCTGATCGGCATGCCGTTCACTCCGACATGACCGGGTGGGTTAAATTGATGTGTGCGAACTGACGAAATCTGATTTGGATTCCCGGATTGGGTTGGGCATTGAAATGACGGATCTAAAAAAAACCCAAGTCTAAAGGGTGAAGACACAGAACCCGGGTGTCCAAAATCCCAAATAGGGATCTGATCGGTGTGTCGTTCGCTCCGATACGACCGGGTGGGTCAAATTGACGTGTGCGAACTGACGGAATCCGGTTTGGATTCCCGGATTGCGTTGGGCGTTGAAATGACGGATCTAAAAAAAATCCTACTCTAAAGGATCAAAACACACAACTCGGGGGTCCAAAATCCCAAATGGGAATCTGATCGGCGTGCCGTTCACTCCGACACGACCGGGTGGGTGTAAGTGACGTGTGCGAACTAACGGAATCCGATTTGGATTCCCGGATTGGGTTGGGCGTTGAAATGACGGAACTAAAAAAACCCAAGTCTAAAGGGTCAAAACACACAACCTGGGGATCCAAAATCTCAAATAGGGATCTGATCGGCGTGCCGTTCACTTTGACACGACCGTGTGGGTTAAATTAACATCTGCGAACTGACGGGATCCGAATTCGATTCCCGGATTGGGTGGGCGTTGAATGATGGATCTAAAAAAAACCCAAGTCTAAAGGGTCAAAACACACAACCGGGGGTCCAAAATCCCAAATAGGATCTGATCGGCATGCCGTTCGCTCCGACACGACCGGTGGGTTAAATTGACGTGTGCGAACTAACGGAATCTGATTTGGATTCCCGGATTGGGTTGGGCGTTGAAATGACGGATCTAAAAAAAACCTACTCTAAAGGATCAAAACGCACAACCCGGGGGTCCAAAATCCCAAATAGGGATCTGATCGGTGTGTCATTTGCTCCGACACGACCGGGTGGGTGAAAGTGACGTGGGCAAACTGACGGAATCCGATTTGGATTCTTGGATTGGGATGGGCGTTGAATGACAGATCTAAAAAAACCCAAGTCTAAAGGGTCAAAAGACACAACCCGGGGGTGCAAAATCCCAAATAGGGATCTGATCGACGTGGCGTTTGCTCCGACACGACCAGGTGGGTTAAATTGACGTCTGCGAACTGACGGAATCCTATTTCGATTCCCAGATCAGGTTGGGCGTTGAAATGACGGATCTAAAAAAACCCGAGTCTAAAGGGTCAAAACATACAACCCGGGGGTCCAAAATCCCAAATAGGGATCTGATCGGCATGCCGTTTACTCCGACACGACTGGGTGGGTTAAATTGACGTGTGAGAACTGAAAGAATCCGATTTGGATTCTCGGATTGTGTTGGGCGTTGAAATGACGGATCTAAAAAAAACCCAACTCTAAAGGATCAAAACACACAACCTGGGGGTCCAAAATCCAAATAGGGATCTGATCGGCGTGCCGTTCGCTCCGACACGACCGGGTTGGTTAAATTGACGTGTGCGAACTGACAGAATCCGATTTGGATTCCCGGATTGGTTGGGCGTTGAAATGACGGATCTAAAAAAAACCCTACTCTAAATGATCAAAACACACAACCCGGGGGTCCAAAATCCCAAATAGGGATCTAATCGCCGTGTTTGTTGCTCCTATACAACCGGGTGGTGAAAGTGACGTGGTGAACTGACGAAATCCGATTTGGATTCTTGAATTGGGTTGGGCGTTGAAATGACGGATCTAAAAAAACTCTTTTTTTGGTAATTAATACCGGAAGTTTTATTGAATGAAACATAAGAAGTACAAATTAGGAAATTCATACTATCACAACCCGATAGCTATGAATTACGAAATCATCAGAAAAGCTCAAATGGTAAGAACAAGAATGAGCAAAAGGAACACTAGTGGACGCAACTTCTCACAACATGAAGTTTCTGATAATTCTCTTGGATCTGATAGAGGATGAAGTCTTCTGAATTTGACCTTCAGTAATATGCCTAACATCAGACAAGATGTAGAGAAGAATATGAACTCTGCTACATTCTTTGGAATCGAAGATCCTTGAGCATCTCTCCTTCCAAACCCACCAGAGCTGCCCGGAAACTAGCAAAAGCCACCAAGGTGCCAATACCCGAGCCATGAAAACTTCTTTGAATACTCTCACATTCAGCCTGGAGTGAGTTTTTTGGTTGACGATTGATATCCAATCGATTAAGTAGTTGCACCCAGATCCAGGAGCTGTAAGGACATTGAAAGAACATATGGTTAATGCTTTCTTCGTGCGCCCTACACAGAACACAAATACTCGGCCCATAGAAACCACGAGCCTGGAGAACCTCAAAAGATGGGATTCTCCCAAGTAAACATTGCCAAGCATGGAGCGAATGTTTTTGAATAGTTGCCGCTTCCAAACAATTTGAAACCAAGTAACTTTGGGATAGGTTCTTCTTTTAAGATCAAAGATTTTTTTTTTAACGTAATAAAGAATTGCATTAAGGAGTAATGTACAAGCCCATGATCAAATGACACATAGGCGAAGTTTCCTAATGGAGAATAGGAGAGTGCACCCCACCTCAAAGAGGTGGAATGTTCTCACTCCACCACTCTCAACAAAAGAAAAACCAAAGAAAAAAACAACCTCATGACCACACAGGTTGTGGACTATGAGCTAGAAGGAGTTCTCATGCGCATAATGATAGAGGAGGAGGAAGATAAAAGTTAACGTCTTTGGATTATCAGGTTCCTCAAAATTCTATTCATCCTGCAAGAAGATGGAGTCTTCTGAATATGGAATTCTGTAATGCTTCGAACATCCGAAAGAATGGAAAGAAGAACTTGCATTTGGCTGCGATTTTTGGAGTCAAAGACACGCGAGCATCTCTCTTTCCAGATCCACCAGATAGCTGCTCTAAATGTGTTGAAAGCTACCACCCTTCCAGGACCAAGACCACAGAAACTTCTTATCAAACTCTCACTTTCAGCATGGATGGAATCTCTTGTCTTCGGTGGATCCCCAATCTATGCAGTAATTGCAACCAAATCCAGGAGCTATAGGAGCATTGGAAGAAGAGGTGGTTGATATATTCATCATGCTGATTACAAAGAAGGCATATATTAGGGCCATACAATCCACGCTTCTGAAGCACATCAAAGGATGATAAACCGCCCATCATAACCTGCCAGGTGAGAAGAGATTGCTTCTGATTAGTAGGCCGCATCCAGACTATTTGGGACCAAGGGACTTTCGATAGGTAACACGCTTCAAGTCATAAATATGCTTGTTGCTAATAGCACCATTATTATGCTTCCAGAGAATATAATCTTCTTGATCAGTATGAATTTAATGTGAAGAATCCGAGGCCAAAGATCCATCATCTCGGAAGAGGTTGCAGTAGGAAGGCACCATCTCCCTTCATGAATAAAGGAACTTACAGTAGCAGAAGGGGCCAGGCCAAGTAAAGTTCTAACATACTGACCTCCTAAAGAATTAATGGAGTGCCCATCAATCCAAGGATCATCCCAAAGGTTGATATTGTTCCCAGTACCAATGGAATAAGTTACATGAGGAAGTAACCAGTCCCTTACCTGGAGGATGCCTTTCCAAGCTTGGGAATGGTAAGATTTGGATTGCACAGTCCAGATAGAAGATTTCCTGAGGTATCTATCTTTCACCCATTGATGCCAAAGCGTGTCCTGATTATGAAGCAATCTCCAGAGTTGCATAGTAATAACAGTAGAATTCCAGATTTCAAGACTTTGAAGTCCCAGACCACCCTCATCCTTCGGCCTGCAAATATGGTCCCACTTCACAAGGTGGAAAGGTTTGTATTCACCAGAAGCATGCCAGAAGAAATTTCTTACTAATCTGTCCACATCACCAATGAAACCCTTAGGCAAGAAGAAGGTGGCAGCCCAATAGAGAGCATAAGAACTCAGCACAGATCTAATTAGTTCAAGTCGGCCAGCTCTAGATAGCAGTCGCGATTTCCATGAAGCAATACGCCGGGTGATTTTGTGAAGAATGGAACTGCAATGGGAGCTAGTCAGTCTCGTGGAGAACAAAGGAAGACCAAGATAGGTAGTAGGCAAGTATCCTTCCTGAACTCTTAAAGCATGAAGAATAGGTCCCTTATGCTTGACCTTAGCTCCTATAAAAGCTGTACTCTTAGATACATTCAACTGGAGGCCAGAATAGGAGTAGAAATCATCAAGAATGCCAGTTATGCATCGAGCTGTCGATATATGAGGCTTCATAAAGAGAAGAAGATCATCAGCAAAAATCAAATGAGATAGCTTGGTGTTACCATAGGCTGGAACTTGCAATAGCCCATCCTTCATTTTCTTCTCAATCATCAAAGAAAGGCCTTCCATAGCAACACAAAACAGATAAGGGGAGAGTGGATCACCCTGCCGAATACCATTAGAAGAGTGAAAGTAGCCAACCGGACTCCCATTAAGCAACACAGAGTAAGATGCAGAACTGGTGAGAACTTCAATCCACTGGATCCATTGTTCAGGGAATCCCATCTTCTGAAGAATTAGGAGAATGAAATTGCGATCCACAGAATCAAAAGCTTTTTTCAGATCAACCTTCATGCAAATTAAACTGCCACGGGTTTTGGAGTGAATATCTCTAACAAGGTCATTGGCCAGGAGAATACTATCATGGATCTTTCGTCCTTTAATGAAAGCGGACTGGCTATTGCTAATGATTTTAGGCATAAGAATTTGCATACGATGAGATGGGCCTGAACTGATCAAAGGAGGCTGCATTGTCACTTTTGGGAATAAGTGAGATAAAAGTATGATTTACCTGTCTTAGCCATCTACCTCCTTTGAAGAAATAATGCACCGCAGCAAGAACATCTTCTCCCACAATACTCCAACAAATTTGAAAGAATTCAGCAGGGAAGCCATCTGGCCCAGGACTCTTGTTCTTTGGAGCAGACATAACAACCTCTTTAATTTCAGAATCAGTAAAAGGCCGCATGATCATGTTCCTATCATCATCTGAAAGCACTCTATTAGTTTCTAAGTCCGGATTGACATAAGCATGATGTTGGTTTAGAAGTTTATAGTAGAAATCAAGAGCATGATCCTTAATTTTGATCATATCATCAGTGACATTCCCATCTGGCATTTTACATCTTCTGATGGTATTTATCATTCTCCTCCCTTTGATGCTAGCATAGAAAAACTTTGTATTATCATCTGTTTGAGTAAGCCAGTGTTGCTTAGCACGTTGTTGAGCATAAGAGGACTCCATGCTCAAGCAGCGCACATACTCTTCCCGGGCAAGCTGCTCTTTTTCAATGCAATCAGTATTCATAGGATCAGTAGCCAACTCTTCCTCCGCTTTGTGAAGAACCTCCGTTGCATGTTGCACTTTACGAAAAATAACACCAAATTCAGAACGGTTCCAAACTTTCAAAGCAGATTTAACTGCCCGGAGTTTTTGACAAAGAACAAAGAGTGGAGTTCCCTGAAAGGAGGTATTCCAGGCTTTCCCAACAGTTTGAGAGAAAGTTTCATGTTGCGCCCACATGGAGAAAAATTTAGAAGGTTTAGGGCCTCTCCCAACACTCTCTTCAGTGAATATAATTAACTGGGCATGGTCAGAATGAAGTTTATCTCGATAGACAACAAGGCTATCAGGGAAGGTGTCCAACCAGCTTTGATTGATCAGGGCTCTATCCAGACGGCAAGCAATTCTTCTGTCTCCCAGAGAGCGATTACACCATGAAAAAATACTGCCTACACTCTTTAAATCCAGAAGGGAAGATAACTCAATGCAATTATTAAAGTCTCTAAGGAATGAAGAAGTCAACCTTCGACCACCAATCTTCTCATCCGGAGTTCTCACACAATTGAAATCACCCACAATAAGCCACGGCAAGGAGATGGTTGTGGAGATGGTATGAATAACCTGCCAGAGCATCTTTCTTTCATGAGCCAGGTTCGAACCATAAACAGCAGTTAGGTGAAACAAATGTCCAGTAGCCAACTCATGACAGTCCATATGAATAAGTTGAGAGCTAACTTTAATACATTGCACATGAACTGCATTTCCATTCCAAAGAACCCAGATCCGGCCACCAGGATGATCATCATAATTATGAAACATGTTGAATTGAGGAGCAATAGAAAGTCTTCGATTATCCATTTTATCCTTACTAACCCTCGTTTCAAGTAACACGATAATATCTGCATTAGACATGACAATAGAATTCTTGACGCTTCTTCTATTCACAGTTTTGTTCAGCCCCCGAACATTCCAAGAGATAATCTTCATTATTGACTTTGGGAGAGAGAACGGATCCTAGCCTGCAGCTTATCCATTTGAATACCCATTGACGTGCTTGTGGACGTTGCATGGCTTTGCATGGGTGCATGGCGCCCATATGTGGCCGTAGACGGTGGCGCTCCATCTCGGTCTTTGCTTCCTTTAGGTTGACGTCCAAAGGAGGGAGGGACGCAAGCAGTAGCTTCCAAATTCGAATCCTGCAGAACAGCAAATCTATTTGTGGATTTTCCTCCATTTGAAAGGCCTTCTTCAACATCACGAATTCCCATCTTTTGCTCCGGGTTAGATTTAGCATCATATTCCCTGCCTTTTATCAAATTGCCTAGAGTAGCAGAATCAACACTTTCTTTGAAGGATATATTCACCATATCATGCCGATTTGATTACTTCCACCCATATAATCGCCCTTCCCTTGAATATTGCGATCCAACACTTTCCCCGTAATGAGAGAAGTGCCCGTAGGAGATATAGAAGAGTCATGCTGATCAGGGAGGATATGCAGGGATCCGTCTTCATTAGCAAATTCTGCCTGTAGAGGAATGGAGATTCCATCATCAGTAGCACCATCACGAACGAAGGAGTCAGAAGGATTATCATTCAAAGCAGACTTCTCTTTAACCCGCCACACTTTTTTTGGAGTCTTAAAATCTGTTCGACATTCTCCTTTACCATGACCAAAGGAGTTACACTCCTTACAAAGAACAGGCTTCCATTCATACTCCACAGCAATGGAATCACAGCTCCCATCATCATTGAGAACCTCAATTTGATTGGGAAAAACAGCATCAACATCAACTAACACACATATCCGAGCAAAGAGTAATCTTTTCCTGCTAGCAGTAAGTGAATCCATGTGAAGAGGACGCCCCAACAGACTAGCCAGCTTACTAAGTCCCTTGATAGTCCACCATCGAAGAGGTAAGCCTGGGAACCTAACCCAGATCGGCAAAGAGCACAGGGACTCCTTTTCCATCTGAAGATCAGGAGACCATCGTCGGAGGATGAAAGGATGCCCCCGGATACTCCAGAAACCATCTAAAGCCCTCTGAAGATCTTCCTCCTGGTTGAATACGACAAGGAAGAAGCCTCCTTCACGCATCAAAAGTTCCATGTCTCCCTTCGGCTTCCAAACATTAAGGATGAAGGCACGAAGAGCAGTGTATAAGGGCTTCAACCCGATACAGTAACCCATAAGAGCAAAGCGCCAAGTCTCCTGAAGTTCCTTAGTATCCTCACTATCAAACACAGCAACCTTCCTGTCTTCATGAAGAACCGGTTCTATGAACTCAAGGGTCGATCCATGACCTCGACTTCCTTCCATCACAGCTGCACCAAACAAGGAAGACCATGGCTTACGTACCTGGGAAACTCTCGATAGTGATCTCCTTGTCTGCTGTCCACGATCACCTTGGTGTAATAGACGTCCTCGAGAGGCAAGAGCAGCCAAACCGGAAGAGACACCATCCCCATCCAAAGAGGCCATCACAGCACGACCCAACTCTCAAGAGAAGTAGACCCCTGTGGGAGGAGTTCCCACAGGTGGCTGTCCTCGACAGGAGGACAAGATCCTCACCAGGGAGAACCGGACAAGACTCCCCTCCGCCGGCTGGCGGGGGAGAGTCAGAACTCCCTCAGGGCGGCGCTGCAAAACCCCAGAGCTTCTCTCTCTAGAAAAGCTAGAGAGAGAGAGATTTTTCAAGATCAAAGATATTTTGATTGCTAATGAAACCATTATTGTGCTTCCAACAAATGGAATCCTCACACCCTTCATGAATATGAATGCTAAGAATCCGAGGCAAATTTCCATCATCTCGGTAGAAGTAGGTTGGGAAGACACCACCTCCCATTCTGAATGAAGGCACTAATAGTTGAGGTAGCAGGCATACCAGTCAAGAATCTGATATAGTCTCCTCCGAGAGAAGAAATAGAATGCCCATCAATCCACGGATCCTTCCAAAGGCTAAAAGAGTTACCATTACCAATGGTTCAGGAAGGAAGTTTGCCTGCTATGTACCTTGGCCTTGGTGCACGCATTCTCTCTCTAGGTGATTCTAGAGAGAGAAGCTCTGGGGTGCTCTGGGGTTCGGGGTCACTGCGTGGGAGTGCCTGGCTCACCCCCGCCTCTGGCGGTGGGTGGTCCTTGCCTGCCGGAGACTCTCTCCGGTGTTTCTCCTGCAGTGGCGGAAGTGTGATGGCACTTGGTTTGGGAGGTGCTCATGGAGACCGTCTCCTTCCTTCACCGGGAGAGAGAAGGACTCCACCAGAGCGCCTGTGGCCGCCGCGAGTGATCCTGCTACTGAGCGTGGATCCTCACTAGGTGGTTCGTCCCGTTCTCGTGGTGCTTCCCGGAGTCGCTCAAGAGGTAGGTCTCGATCCAAATATCCGCCTCCCTCTGTCTCCTCTTCAAAAATGGCATGGAACGAGTTGTTCGCGGGACCTTCCACGTCCCCATCTTCAGGGCTTCGTCTATCCTACATAGCTCCATCTATCCTGGGAGAACGTCCAGTTGCATGCTTTCAAGATGAGGACTCCGGAATTGTTGAATTCTTGGCGATTCACTGTAGTGGGTTATATAGTTGGGCTATCGCCGGGTATACCCCCCTTAAGTCTTTTATCGATAGGCAATGGAAACCAAAAGGGGTTATGATCTGCATATGCGAACTGGAGGTTTCTAATGTTATTGATCAACCTTGATTATTCTTGGGATCTTAACACTGTTCGATACCCTCATGAAAAGCAGGTGGACGTACCATTCTGCCCGCCACCTTGTGGATTTCCAAACTTTCTGGATCATGCAAAGCTTCTTGATATGCCTCATGTAGGGAATATTATGACTTGGTGCAACAGGAAAGGCGGTAATCAGCGTATATCTGCTCGGTTGGACAGGGTATTGATTAATACCATGGTGGGCGAATATGTACGAAGATGGGACTCTGTCTTATGAAAATATGATTATTTCTGATCATTCTATGCTGGTTAACACTAATGAAGGAAGTCACCCCTCTAAGCCTAGACCTTTCAAATTTTTCAATATGTGGACTTCTCATCCTAATTTCAAAACTATAGTGCACAAAGCTTGGAATATTCATGTTTCTGGCTCTTTACTCTTCCAGTTATGCAAGAAGCTCAAGTGCGTGAAAAATGCTCTGCGGGATTGGAACAAGAAGTTTTCGGTAATGTTCAATCTAGTGCTTCTAAGGCTAGAGAGGAGCTTGTTCATCATCAGACTCTCTTAGCTGGGGATCCCCATAATGCCTGTATTCAAGAGAAGGAGAAAGAATGTCGCATTTCCTACTTACTTGCACTTGGTAAGGAAGAAATGTTCGCCAAACAGAAGTCTAAGCAGCAATGGTTGTCCCTGGGGGATTCAAACACCAAATTTTTTTATGCTGCTATCAAAGCCCGTAGAATTTATAACTCTATCAAGAGTTGTAAAAAACCGATGGTAAGGTGCTTCATGAGGATGACGAAATCCGAGCTCATGCTTTATCCTTCTACCACTCCCTTTTAAATAAAAAGCATCAAAGAGAACCGCCTACTTTTGAGACTCGGAGATCTCTTTCTGACGATGACATCTCCTTTCTCCTTCGGCCTTTCACTCATGAAGATGTTCATCAAGTGGTCCTAAACTCTCCTAGGGATAAGAGTCCAGGGCCTAATGGTTTCACTGCGGAGTTCTTTATAAACACTTGGATATTGTTGGCGATCTGGTTTCTAATGCAGTTTTATCATTCTTTCAAGATGGATCTTGGAAAAGCAGCTTAATTCCACCTTCATTGCCCTTGTTCCGAAACAGCCAATGCGGAGTCTCTTGATCAATTTCGTCCCATTTCCTTATGGAACTTCATTTACAAGGTGATCACTAGCTAATGGCAAACCGGATGCATCATATTCTCCCTTCCATCATCAGCCCTCATCAAGCGGCTTTTATTCGTGGTAGGAGTATTCAAAGTAACATTCTACTGGCTAATGACCTTGCAAGAAATCTTCACTCAAAGCATAAAGGTACTCGTATCTGTTTAAAGGCTGATCTCTGCAAAGCTTTTGATTCCGTCTCATGGACTTCATCTACTATATGATGAATAAAATGAAATTTCCTCCTTCTTGGATCACTTGGATTCGCTGTTTTATGGAATCAGCTCGGTTCTCTGTTCTTGTTAATGGCAGTCCTGAGGCTTCTTCTGCAGTTCTAATGGTATCAGGCAGGGGGATCCGTTGTCTCCATATCTTTTCACTATTGTCATGGAAGGGTTCACTTGTCTTATTGAGGATGCCGTGCAAATGAAGACAATCAAAGTACCAACTGTTGGTTCTCTTTCTATATCTCACTTCATTTTTGCTGATGACCTTATTATTTTCTTCAAAGATGATATCAATTCGGCCACTACAATTAAACATTTAATGGAGGAGTTTTACAGTTATTCGGTCTTCAGCTAAATACCAACAAGAGCAGGATTTACATGGGTGGCAAGGTGAAAAACAAAAATGCTATCCATGCTGCTCTCCAGGTTCCTAAGGTAAGTTACCATCCGCTTACCTTGGTCTTCTCTTGTTAGTAGTTCTTTGAAAAAAAGCCACTGCCAACCGATTATGGACAAGATCAAAAGGAGAATTGAGTCCTGGCGTACTTGTCTCCTCTCTAGAGCTGGCCGTTTGGAGCTCATTAAGTTGGTGCTGTCTTCTTACTCCATTTATTGGTCCATCTCCTTCATTCTCCCTGCTGCTATGGTTAAGGAAATTGAAAGAACCCTTGCCAACTTCTATTGGAAGGCAACTCTAACCAAGGCACTCCTCATATGTCAGTTGGAAGGCCATCTGTAGACCAAAATCTGAGGGCGGTTTGGGTCTTAGGAGACTGAAGGATTGGAATATGGCCTGTGCAACTAAGAACTTATGGTATTCTTCATAACTCCAACTCTCTTTGGGCCGCCTGGGTTCAGGAAAATTATTTGAAGAAAAATTCTATTGGTGCATTCAGCCGAAATCTCATCATTCCACTGCTTGGCAAGGTATTCTCATTCAACGGAATTGGTTGCTTCGTTACATCAGCTACAAGGTGGGGGATGGCAACAACTTTAGCTTCTTCTATGACCCTTGGATCCAAGGGAAAAGCATTTTTATGATGGTTGGAGATCGCCTTAGGCAGCATCTTGGCCTTCCTAAAGATGTGACTTGTTCTTACTTTATTAGGAATGGCCAGTGGCATCTTCCTCCTCCTACCTCCACTGATATGTTTGATATTTGGCCTTTGATTCATAGAACTCCTCTCTATACGTCTGATGTGATAAGCTGGAATCATGGTAGCTTCTCTACCAAAAGTGCTTGGAATTTAATCCGGGAACACATCAAAAAGTCGCTGGGATTCCTGGTTTGGGAAGGTCCTACAGTTCAAAAATTTTCTCTAACTTGCTGGCAGGCCATATGCATAAGTTGCCTACTATTAATAATTTGAGAACGTGGTTTCCTTATTCCTAGTAGATGTATTCTTTGCTGCAATGATGAGGAGAATGAGATCACATATTCTTTAAGTGCCCTTACTCAATATCTGTCTGGGGCGAGATTCTTCAACGCATGAACATCACAAGACATCCTCGTCAAACCATCTTGGAGGAAATGCATGATCTTACATCTAGCTTCAAAACTGATGGGTTTGCAACTTGTGTAGCTCGCCTATTATTTAGAGCTTGTGTTTGGTGATTTGGAAGGAGAGATGCACTAGAACATTTGAGGAGATCAGCACCAATCCTATCCACACGGCTCTATCCATTATGGAAGATGTTCGGAGTTGTTTGGAGGCCAATCATCAAGGCCTTGTTCTTTCTGGTCGGTCAAAAGCTCTCTGTGAGAAGTTCAACATTAGAATCAATAAATGATTGTATGCTCCTCTTGGAGTAGTTAGTTTTTGATGGTTAGTCACCAACTTGTGGTGTCAACCATCGTTCTTTCTCCTTCTAGACTATAAGGTATTCTTGCTTTATAGTCCTTATGTACTTTTCCTCCTTTCATTAATTCATTCATTTCTGGTTGACTGACCAAAAAAAGAGTTACCATTACCAATCTTGAACATCACATGAGGCAACATCCAATCTCTAGCATGAAGAATACCCTTCCAAGCTTGTGAATGATAGGAGTGGGAACTAACCGACAAATAGATGAACTTCTAAGATATCTATTCTTCACCCAGCTAGTCCATAGGAATCATGGCTAGAGATAATACGCCAAAGCTGCATGGAGATAGCAGAGGCGTTCCAGTTAGAAGTCTGCTAATACCAAGGCCTCCCTCTTCCTTTGGTCTACACAACCATCCCATTTAATCAGATGAAACGGCTTATAATCACCAGAACCATGCCAGAAGAAATTTCTCACCATACGTTCACCTCTCCAATCAGATTCTTAGGTAAAATGAATGCAACCGCCCAGTATATTGAATAGGAATTCAGCACAGCCCTGATAAGTTCCAGTCTACCTGCTTTAGAGAGTAATCTGGTTCTCCAAGAATCAATACGCTTCTTAATTTTCTGAATGATAGGAAGACAGTGAGAACCCATCAATCTAGTTGAAAACAAGGGAAGGCCTAAATAGGTAGCCAGCAAGACCCCTTCCTGAACACATAAAGCACTAAGAAGCTGACTTTTGTGATGGATCTTGGCACCAACAAAGACTTTACTCTTAGCGGAGTTCATTGCAGACCCGAATAGCCATAAAAGTATGAAGAATGCTAGAGATGCAACGAGCATATTGAACCTTTGGTTTGATGAAAATGAGCAGGTCATCAGCACACTAAGATGTGAACCTTCACATTACCATGGGTGGGGACCTTAAACACCCATCCTCCACTTTCTGCTCAATAAGAGGAAGACCTTCCATAGCAATGCAGAATAGATAAGGGGATAATGTTTCCCCCTGCCGAATACCATTAGTGAATTGAAGACCCCAACAGGACTACCATTAATGAGAACAGAAAAGCTAGCAGAATTGATAAGAATGTCAATCCAATTGACCCATTGGTCAGGGAATCCCATCTATCTAAGCATGAAAAGAATGAACCCGCAATGAACATAATCAAAAGCTTTCCGGAGGTCCACCTTAAGACAAGAAGATTACCACGGCTTTTGGAATGCAGATCTCTCACAATATCATTTGCGAGGAGAATGCTATCTTGGATGTTGCGGCCCTTAATGAAAGCTGATTGGTTTTTGCTAATCAAGTGGGGCATATGTTATATATGAACGCCCAACCATGGAGCGGCTCTCTCTCTCTAGTTTTTTCTAGAGAGAGAAGCTCTGAGGAAAGGGTGCGCAGGTTCGTGGTGAGGCTCACCCCCGCCCCCTTGGCGGTGGGTGGAGCTTCTCCCTGGTTTGAGGAGGGATCCTTTGTCCTTTCCTGAGGACTACCACCGGCTGGAACTCCTCCACCCGGGTCTACCCAATCCCTTCTCTTGGCTTGCCTCCGTTGCTGTGAAGTGAATGATGCAAGAAGGTCTGAAGATGGCTTCTTCCTCTCATGAAAGCCTTGCGTTGCCTCGAGGTGTTTCGAGAGGGAGGGTTCTTCAGCGGGGTGATCAACGCAAAATGCCAGAAGATCGCTCTCGAGAGTTTCCCAGTTTCGTAAACCATGGTCATCTTTATTTGTTACTTCTGGGAATGCTGGTGCTCAATCACAAGAACTGTCCTTGAGTTCATTGAACCTCTCATGCATGATGAGAAGAAGGTAGCTGTGTTTGATGAGAAGATGTAAGAGAGCTTCATGATGCTTGGCGATTTGCTATTATGGGGTACTGTATTGGATTGCGCCCTCTTTACACTGCACTTCGTGCTTTTATTCTGAATGTATGGCGGCCGAAGGGGGATATGGATCTTTTGATGAGGGAAGGAGGCTTTTTTCTAGTTGTGTTCAACCAAGAGGAGGATATGCAAAAAGTTCTGGATGGTTTCTGGAGTATCCGAGGGCATCCTCTGGTTCTGCGAAGATGGGCTCCCGATCTTCAAATGGAAAAGGAGTCGTTGAGTACTTTGCCAATCTGGATAAAGTTCCTAGTCTTTCTCTTCGCTGGTGGACTTCAAAGGGTCTCAGTAAGCTAGCTAGTCTCATTGGCCGTCCTCTTCACATGGACTCGCAGACTGCTAGTAGGAAACACCTTCTCTTTGCTCGAGTTTGTGTTCTGGTTGATGTGGAAGCCGCGTTTCCACATGAGCTTCATGTCTTGAACGAGGATGGCAGTACTGATACAGTTCCTGTTGAGTATGAATGGAAACCAGTCCTATGCACGGAGTGCAATTCATTTGGCCATGGTAAAGGGAATGTACTTCGGAGTTTAAGTCTCAGAAGAAGGTCTGGAGGGTCAAGGGAAGTAGCTCTTCTTATGCAGCTTCAGTTTGCAATGATACCCATGGCAGCACCAATGATGAGGAGCACGTCAATGGAGTTCATAGTGTACCTAACCTGCAAGGCAGTATTACCTCGGATATTACAAGCATTATGGGGAAGGGAACTCAAAATGAGAAGGACTCACAAGGCACTACCACTGAAAAGGAAGCTCTTACTATATCCGGCGGAAGGGATGAGAGCAATATGGCAACTTCTATTACAAAGGAAGCCTTATGAGTAGGAAGGACAATGTGGCTGTTCGGGTGCAATCCAACACAATGGGAATGGATTCTTCTTACGGAGAAGGAAATATCGAGGATATTCATAATATGGATAGGCCGTTGCATATGGAGGCAGATGAGAATGGTTTCATTAAATACTCTAAAGCTACACCGGGAAGAGAGTGGACAAAGTTAGGAATATCCAGGCCATGCATGGAATCTACCTAATGGAAGGAAATCGGCCAATAGATTTGCTGTACTTCAGAATTTCAATTTTGCAGAATCTTCTGAGACGGATGCTGCTCTACCCATACTTGCAAATGATGGAAAGGGTGGTGGTGGGCAGCCAGCTACCTCCTCACCTTCACGTAACGACGCCATGCATTCCCATGCAGCAATGACAGGTACGTCAGTGAGCAGTACTATGGATAAGCTTCAGGCTAGAATCAGATCTTTATCTCAAAGTTAATTATGAAGATAATATCATGGAATGTTCGTGGCCTCAATAAAGCTGTGAATAGAATGAGTGTGAAGCGCTCCATCATCAACTCAAATGCGCACATCATTGTTCTCCTGGAAACTAAAGTTAAATTGGATAAGTTGGTTAGTAGAAGGCTGAGTATTGCTCCTCATCTCAACCTGACTCATAATTATAGTGAGCATCCTGCAGGCCGGATTTGGGTTCTTTGGAATGAAACTGCTGTTCAAAATAGTGTGTGAAAGTTACAGATCAGATTATTCATCTCGATTGCATGGTTATCGCTTCTCACAGGGTTTTCATTTATCTGCTGTGTATGGATCAAATCTTAACCATGAAAGAAGAGCTCTTTGGCAGGATATCCTAACTATTTCTTCTACTATTTCGGGGCCTTGGATTCTTGTGGGTGACTATAACAGTGTTAGATTTCCGGAAGAAAAATGTGGTGGCAGGAGGCTAACTTCTTCTCTTCTTAGGGATTTTAACGACTGTATTGATCAATCTTCTTTGTTGGACCTGAAGTGTATTGGAAGCACCATGTCTTGGAGTAACCGCTCTGTTGGAGCAAGAAGAATTGCTTGCAGACTTGACCGAGCCTTGATTAATCAACAATGGCTGGATAGATTCCCTGACAGTTATCTAGCCTATGGGGATAAAATGCACTCGGATCATGCTCATCTCACTATTTTCTCTGAAGAGTCTCTAGCAGGAGGGCCAAAACATTCAAATATTTTTTATGTGGGCGCAGCATGACACTTTTCTTCCTACTGTTGAGAAGGCTTGGCAAACCCAATGAAAGGAACTCCACTTTTTGTTCTATGTCACAAAGCTTCGAGCAGTTAAGGCTGCTCTGAAAATTTGAATCGGGTGGAATTTGGAGAAATCAGTCATAAGGTAGAAAATGCAGCTAAGACTCTTCACATGGCTCAAGAAATATTAGATAGAGACCCTAAGAATGAAGAATATGCTAACAATGAAAATCAAGCGCGGGAAGATTACCTTCAATCCTTACGCATGGAATCATCTTATGCCACACAACGGGCCAGCAACACTGGTTACCCAGAATGATGATAATACTAGATTTTTCTATGCTAGTATTAAGGTAGGAGAATGATCAATACAGTCCGGAAATGTAATTGCCTGATGGGACCTTTACTGATGATGTGCATAAGATCAAGGAGCATGCTCTTCAATTTTACACTAAACTTTGAACCACAGCAACACTACGAAGAACCTGATATCCATGCTACTTCGTTCTTACTGAGGCTGATAGAAACAAGCTCATGAGGAAGTTCACAGACACAGAAATTAAGAAGTTATCATGTCTGCTCCTAAAAACAAAAGTCCAGGCCGGATGGATTTCCTGCTGATTTTTATCAAGCAACTTGGAATATTGTGGGTGGATGTGACTGCGGCAGTCCAGTATTTCTTTTCTGGAGGAAGATGGCTTCGCCAGGTAAATCATACGTTCATCTCTCATCCCTAAAGGTGATAATGCGGATTCTTTTGATCAGTTCCGTCCCATTTCACTATGTAACTTTATTTACAAGATCTTCACTAAGCTCCTTGCCATCGAATGCAAGAGTTTATGCCTTTTCTCATCAGCAAAAACGTCAGCTTTCATAAAAGCCGTAGAATCCAAGATAGCATTCTCCTTGCCAACGATCTTGTCAGAGATATCCACTCCAAACATAGAGGCAACTTATTATGCATGAAGGTTGATCTGAGAAAAGCTTTTGACACTGTAAATCGCAACTTCATTCTTCTTATTCTGAGAAAGATGGGATTTCCTGTGCAGTGGATTCAATGGATAGATGTTCTTACTAATTCAGCCTCCTTTTCGGTGCTTCTTAATGGGAGCCCGCATGGGTTCTTCCATTCTGCTAATGGTATTCGGCAAGGAGATCCACTTTCACCTTACCTTTTCTGTGTTGCAATGGAAGGGCTATCTATCATGATTGAGCAGAAAATCCGTCAAGGAGTGTTGCATGTTCCAGGTTATGGAGATACAAGGTTGTCACACTTGGTTTTTGCAGATGATCTTCTGCTTTTCATGAAACCTAGACTCTCTACAGCAAGATGCATTTCACAAATTCTTGAAGACTTCTATTCTTATTCTGGGTTGCAATTAAACTCGGACAAGAGCAAAGTCTTTATTGGTGAGAAGGTTCATGCTAAGAGATCTTTCCTTGATGCTTTGAAGGTTCAAGAGGGGTTCTTGCCGTCCACATACTTGGGACTTCCATTATTCTCTACGAGAATGACCAGCAAACACTGTGCTCCAATTCTGGAAAAAATCACTAAAAGAATAGCATCATGGAAATCACGCCTTCTTTCTAAAGCTGGCAGGCTGGAGCTGATTAGATCCGTTCTTCTTTCCTACTCTATCTACTGGGCGGTATCATACATTCTTCCTAAAGGTGTGATTGGAGAAGTGGAGCGGCTTCTCAGAAACTTTTTCTGGCATTCCTCAGGAGACTACAAGCCGTTCCATCTAGTGAAGTGGGATTTTGTTTGTAGACCAAAATGTGAGGGAGGTCTGGGGATAAGGAGGCTGGTTGACTGGAATTCAAGCACTCTTACCATGCAATTCTGGAGGCTTCTCAATCAGCATGATTCATTATGGAATACTTGGGTGACAAACAGATATCTCAAGAAGGCATCCATTTGGGAGGTGCAAGCTCATTCGTATCATTCTCATGCTTGGAAGGGTATGTTGCAGGTCCGGGACTGGATTAGACCTCATGTGAACTATAGAGTTGGCAATGGTACAAAAATCAACTTATGGCAAGACCCTTGGATTCATGGTGAATCCATTCATTCCCTTGGCGGTCAGGACATTAGGAGACTGCTTGGACTGCCTCTATCTACTACTGTCAGCTGCATTATTCAAAATGGGAGGTGGAGTCTCCCTCATCCAACATCTTCTGAGATGCTTGATCTTTGGCCTATCATCTATGCTATCCAATTTCTGCAAATGAAGGTGACGCCATAATGTGGAAGCATAATAAAGGTAACATTAGCAACAAGAACATTTACGATTTGAAGAGCCATATACCCCAAAGTTCATTGGTTTGCTATTGTCTGGGAGAGACCTACATGCCAAAAGTACTCCCTTCATGCCTGGCAGATCTTGATGAAGGGGATACCTACCTTTGATGCTCTTCAAAGGCGAGGTTTGCAAGGTCCCAATATCTGTGTCCTGTGTCAGCAACAAGAGGAGGATATCATCTATACTTCAAATGCACCTATAGCGCTTGGATTTGGAAACAACTTCTGCACCGATTAACTATCCATCGCAGGCTAAAAGACTCTACTATAGCTGAGTGCGAAAGTTTATAACTAAGTTCAAAGCTCGGATGAAGGGGATTGTTGCTTTTGTTACCTTTAGAGTTGCTTTATGGTGGATATGGAAAGCGATGCCTGCGGATTTTTGAATCAAAAAATCAAAGTTCCATGCAAGTCCTCCTGTCTATATCATCGGATGTTCGGAACATCACTGAGTCTCACATCAAGGCGAATTTTCATAGCAATTCAACTTGCCGAATTCTTACCAACTTCAATCTCTGTAGATTATGAGCTCCATGTGCTTTTGGGCTACTTCGGGTATGCTCTTGTTTCCTATAGCTATCGCCTGTGATAGCATGGAACATTCACTGTAATTATTCCAACATTTTCCATATTTAATATAAATCCGTATTACCTACCAAAAAAAAAAAAAAAAAAAAGTGGGGCATATGTTATAAGCTTTCTTAAGCTCGGAGCGCTCTCTCTCTAGCTTTCTAGAGAGATAAGCTCTGAGGAGCGGTGCAGGAGATTGTTGGGGCCTCCTCCCCATCCCCCTCCCCCGCCTCCCTGGCGGTGGGTGGGGCTCTCCCCTGCGCAGAGGAGGGGTACTTGGCTCTTGAGAGACCTCCTCTCTTGAGGGCTGCCACCGCTGGAACTCCTCCAACCGGGGTCTACTATACCCTTCCTTTGCTCTGTTCCATGGCCGACCTTGCTGTGATGGTCGGGGGTAGCGAGGAGCAAGGAGGCTTGCGGAAGGCCCGGTGCATCAAGCTTATGAAGATTGCCAATCCAGAGGAGGAGATGGAACGTGAAGACCGTGTCCACAAGTCTAGGCGTTCGGGGTCCAAAGTCTCTCAGGTTCGTAGGCCTTGGTCCTCTCTTTTTTTGGTGCAACTGTGAAAGAAGGGGTTCAAGTGAAAGGGACGGCTCTGGATTCATTGAACCAGTTCTTCTTGAAGACAAGAAATTTGCAGTGTATGAGGGGGAGGATGCGAAAGATCTTCAGGAGGCATGGCGCTTTGCTCTCATGGGATATTGTATTGGACTAAAGCCACTTTACACTGCTCTCCATGCTTTCATTGTTAATGTATGGCAGCCGAAGGGTGATATGGAGCTTCTGATGAGGGAGGGAGGTTTCTTCCTTGTTGTCTTCAACAAGAGGAGGACCTCCAGCGGATTCTTGATGGGTTCTGAGCATTAGGGGACATCCATTGGTTCTCCGCGTGGACTCCTGATTTGCAAATGGAAAAGGAATCACTTTGTACCTTGCCGATATGGTGAAATTTCAGGTCTGCCTCTTCGATGGTGGACTGTCAAAGGCCTGAGTAAGCTTGCTAGACTCTTGGGGCGACCTCTTCACATGGATACCCTCACTTCGAACAGGAAAAGGCTTCATTTCGCTCGGTAGTGTCTTGGTTGATGCTGATGCTACATTTCCCTCTGAAGTTGATATTATGAATGAAGATGGAAGCTTTGATACAATATGGTTGAGTACGATGGAAGCCGATTATTTGCTCTGATTGTAAATCTTATGGTCATGGAAAGAGAATGTAGACCACAATTAAACAGCCAAAGAAAAGTGTGGCGTGTCAAAGGAAAAGCTACTCAGATGGCGGGTTCTTCATCTTCTAGTGAGTTGATAACACCAAGATTTCAGATATTACTTCATTGGCTGGGATGATACGAATGGTTTTTCTGCTGTGCAAATGTCTACTATTACTAGCCAAAAACGATCAATATCCTTCCTGTGGATTCCCATCTCCAAAGGAAGGATGTAACGGGGGAAGTTGATCATCCTAGGTGACATGCAAGAGGATATCCGAGCAAGGAAAGATGGAATATTAAGCAAGGCAGGAGAGCTGGTTTTTACTACAAGCAAGGGGAGGTCATCCACGTACCATACCGGCTGGTTGGAAGGAAGATACGGCAGTTGAGGGATTGCAAGCTTTAACTAAGGAAGTGGAATCTCCTTACGTGGAAATAAAGCCAATTTGAGCAAAGCAAATCTAAACAACTCGGTGCATATGGAGGAGGCTGATTGCATCCGCTCCTTGCGTGGGAAGTCATTTGGAGGCAGTTCTGCTAATCCTACTAAATCTGATGAGTTAGATTCTCTCACAGGATATGCTAAGGCAACACAGGGAAAGCATCAAGACATGCAAGGGTTGAGACTCATGGTAATCTTTCTATTGGAAGGAATTCGATCAACAGGTTTGCTGCCTTACAAAATTTAAATTCAGAATCTATTGTTGCTCTTGACTCGGTTTCCACACCTTCCCTCAATGGAAACAAGCCTAACGAGGGAGGGTTTGCGATGGACTGCCACCTTCAACTCCACGTCATGGAGCCATGCAAAACCATGCAACGTCAGAAATGTCTATGGGGCATAAGATGGATAAGCTTCAAGTAGAATCCGATCCCTATCCCAAAGTCAATAATGAAGATTGTCTCTTGGAATGTGCGGGGTTTGAACAAAGTACAATAGATTGAGTGTTAAGCGCATGATCCAAATTCTAATGCTCCAGTAATATTCTTTTAGAAACCAGAGTTAAGCAAGACAACATGGTTAGTAGAAGGCTATCTTTTTTTTTGGTCGGTCAACCAAAGAGAATCAATAAATTAATGAAAAGAAGAAGTACATGAGATGGGTAAGAAACCCAATAGTCCAAAGAAATCAAAGGAAGAAGATGACACAATGCCAGTGACTATCTTCTAAAGACACTAAGATGCAATTTTGATATTAAGATTGAATCTCTTACAAAGCGAATTAGATCGACCAGATAATTTTTGTTGTGTGTTGAAGCTTCAATACAAATTCGCCTTGTCTAATCCTACTTCATGCACAAATCCTTGTCTAATCCTACTTCATGCACAAATCCTGAATTTCATACGTCCAGCGGTATTCCTACTTGCATGGAGTCTTCCTCCCATGCGCAGATGTCCTCTTTTCATGCTATTGATGCTGTGTACCCTCCTAAGGATCCTACGGTGATCACTGCTGGTGGTGTAAATCCGGGGTCCACGTCTGCTGCCTTTGATACCTCAAAGCTTAAAGATATAGATCGTGTGAATAAATTTGGTCGATCCAAGATGCGACCAAGACTGTCAAACAATACCCTATAACTGTCATGAGGAGTCATCATGAGCGCTCCAAAGAACAAGAGTCCAGGTCCAGATGGGTTTCCTTCAGATTTCTATCAGATTTGTTGGCATATAGTGGGTAATGATGTCTTGGCTGCTGTTCACATATTTTTTCAAGGGAGGTCGTGGTTGCGTCAGGTAAACCACAATTTCATCTCTCTAATTCCTAAATGATTGCTCTGCGGATTCTTTTGATCAGTTTAGGCCCATATCCTTGTGCAACTTTCTTTACAAGATTATTGCTAAGCTGATTGCCAATCGTAGCAAGAGCATTTTTTTTTTTTTTTTTTTGATAACGAGGAACTCAACGTAGTGGCTTAGAGCTCAGTGTTCAACATCAGGAGGTCAAGGTTCGAGTCTTGCTATGCAAGAGCATATGCCTCACCTGATCAGTAAACACCAATCAGCATTTATCAAGGGGAGGAAGATTCAAGACAGTATTATGCTTGCTAATGATATGGTTAGAGATATTCACTCCAAGCATCGTGGCAACATTCTTTGCATGAAGGTTGATCTTAGAAAAGCCTTTGATATGGTTAACCGGGATTTCATTCTTCTAGTGCTTAGGAAGATGGGATTCCTGATCGGTTGGTTGAGTGGATTGCAATTCTCATTAACACGGCTTCATTCTCGGTGTTACTTAATGGTAGTCCGGTTGGATTCTTTACATCTTCTAATGGCATTCGGCAGGGAGACCCACTATCCCTTACCTCTTCTGTATTGCCATGGAGGGCCTTTCTATGCTTATTGAGGAGAAGGTGGCGGATGGATCCTTACTTGTTCCTACCTTTGGTGTTGTGAGGTGTCTCACCTCATTTTTGCTGATGACCTTCTCCTTTTTCTGAAGCCTTCTATCACATCGGCCAAGTGCATTTCGGACATTCTCAAGGCTTTCCACAATTATTCTGGATTACAGTTGAATACAGCTAAGAGTAAAATTTTTGCAGGGGCGGCAGTCCATCATAAAGGAGCTCTGATTAGTGCTTTGGGAGTTCATGAGGGGGCTCTCCCAACCACCTACTTAGGTCTTCCTTTATTCTCCACTAGACTGACCTCTTTGCATTGTGCCCCTATTCTTCAGAAAATCAACCAACGCATTGCTCTTGGAGAACTAGATTGCTTTCCAAAGCTGGAAGAGTGGAATTGATTAAGTCTGTGCTTAATTCTTATGCTGTCTATTGGGATGTTTCGTTCATTTTACAAAGAAACTTATTGGTGATGTTGAGAGATTGCTGAGGAACTTCTTTTGGCATGCTTCTGGGGAGTATAAGCCTTTTCATTTAATCAAGTGGGAGTGGTTGTGCAGGCCAAAGGAAGAGGGCGGTCTGGGTCTCAGGAGGCTATCTCTTTGGAACTCTTCAATGATTACTATGCAGCTCTGGAGGATCTCTCTAATCAAGAAAGTTTATGGACTCAATGGGTGAAGGGTAGATATCTCAAGAATAAGAGTATTTGGTCAGCTCAAGCAAAGCCTTACCATTCTCATGCATGGAAGGCATTCTACAGGTTAGAGATGGATGACATCTAATGTGACTTATAAAGTGGGAAAAGGAGATTCAATAAACCTGTGGGAAGATCCTTGGATTGATGGTCATACTTTGAATTCTCTTAGAGGAGATTACATCAGATTTTTACTTGGGCTGCCCTCTAATGCCACGGTAAGTAGCTTCATCCATGATGGGAGATGGTGTCTTCCCAATCCGACTTCTAGTGAGATGTTTGATCTTTGGCCCCGTATCCTTAGCATTCCTATATATGGTGATCAAGAGGACACTGTCATTTGGAAGCACAACAATGGGATAATCAATATTAAGCACATTCAAGATCTGAAAGAATCATGTACCCGAAAGTTTTCTGGACTAATCTTGTCTGGAAGAGGCCGACTATCCAGAAGCACTCCCTCCATGCTTGGCATGTTATGATGGGTGGTATTCCTTCTTTCGATGCTCTCCAAAGGCGGGGTTTGTATGGTCCCAATATTTGTGTTCTTTGTAAAATGCATGAGGAGTATGTAAATCACTTGTTTTTCCAGTGCCCCTATAGCTCCTGGATTTGGATGCAAATTCTGCATAGACTGGATATCCATCGTGGACCAAAGGAGACTATTTCGGCTGAGTGTGAATGTCTTATCTCCAGCTTCCACACTTATGGCGCTGCAACTTGTGTGGCTTTCGCTTCCTTTAGGGCTGCTCTTTGGTGGATATGGAAGGAAAGGTGTCTGCGATCTTTGAAGACAAAAGTCGAAGCAAAGTGCAAGTGCTGCTGTCCATTCTTTCAGACATCAGAAGTACTACTGAATTCCACGTTCAGGCGCTCAACTCTACCTTCAGGTCTAATAGAATTCTCAGCAACTTCAACATTCGAAGGATTTGATCATTCCAGGTGCTGGTTGACTTCTGATGATGTTTTTCTTAACATCTTCTTCTAGCGAGCTTCTTGCTCCTTCTGCGGGTCCATAGCTACTGACCTGTGGTAGCATGGACCATCCATTGTACATGATCTCCATTATTTCATTATTCAATATTAAGCTCCGGTATTACTTACCAAAAAAATATAACTGTCATGAGGATGTATGCTGGAATGTTAGGGGTATGAATAATCAGGCTAAGCGGATGGCTGTTAAAAATGAAATTCATCATTACAAATCGGATGTTGTTATTTTATGTGAAACGAAGGTTAGACAAAGCAACTTTGATACTGTAAAGAAGTTTATCTGGCCTACTCTGAAGCTCTTCATAATTATAATTGCTGTTGGGGGGGGAGGATATGGATTCTTTGGAATCCTAATCTCATCACTATCACTTTTCTCTCAGAAAGCACCCAGTTTATACATGCTAAATGTACAAATTCTGGCACTGGCGAGTTTTTTATCCTCACTGCTGTTTATGGTTCAAAATTTGTTCAAGATCGTCGGAATCTTTGGCATGATCTGCATCAACTTTATCACTTTATTTCTGAGCCTTGGATTATCTTAGGGGACTTCAACACCATCAGGAATCCAGCAGAGAAAAAAGGTGGAAGACAGATTACTGCAAACCAGCTATCTGACTTTAATGATCTTATTGATGCAGCCTCCCTTTCTGATATGCCGCATACAGGCAATCACTTTTCCTGGAGCAACATGAAAAAAGGTCTTCATCGTATTTCTGCTCGTCTAGACAGAGTTCTCATTAATCCTGAATGGGTGAATAAGTATGAGAATTCTATGTTGAATTATGAGCACATGTCCACCTCTGACCACTCTTTGCTCTTGGTTAACATGGATGTGAGAAATCATTCTAAATCCAGACCCAGACCATTCAAGTTTTTCAATATGTGGACTACTCACGCTAATTTCCACACTGTTGTGCATAACGCCTGGAATATTCATGTTAAAGGTTCTTTTCTTTATCAACTCTGCAAAAAGCTTCGATCTGTCAAATATGCCCTTCGTGAATGGAATAAGAAAGAATTTGGTGATATCAACACTATTCTCTCTTCTACTTGTACTGCCCTTCTTGAGGCACAGAAGCAGCTGGCGAACAACCCTCTGGACGACACTATTCATGATCAAGAGAAGAACTGTAGAACCGCCTATTTACATGCTTTGGAAATTGAGGAGAGGTTTGCTAAACAAAAGTCTAAACAGCAGTGGCTCACGCTTGGTGATTCCAACACTAAATTCTTCTACGCAGCTATTAAGGCCAGAAGAATTCATAACAAAATTAAGCACTGTAATCCAGAGATGGTACCATTCTTACTTCTGAGGAAGATATCTGCAGTCATGCTCTCTCTTTCTATTCTGAGCTGCTCAACAAGACTCATGATAATATTCATCCTTCTGTTCATGTTCGCTCTCATTTACAAGAAGAGGATGTTGCTAAGCTTCAAGCCCCTTTCACCCTTGAGGATGTTCGTCAGGTGGTTTTCAGTTCTCCTAGAGACAAAAGTCCTGGTCGGATGGGTTCACTGCTGAATTCTTTACTAGTTGTTGGGAGATTGTTGGTGACTTATTCACCAAGGCGGTTCTTTCTTTTTTTCTTAATGGCGATTGGGAGGGTCAGATCAATTCTACTTTTATAGCTCTAGTCCCTAAGAAGATAATGCTGAGTCTCTTGATCAGTTCCGGCCCATATCCCTTTGTAACTTTATCTACAAAGTTATCACGAGATGATGGCTAACCGTATGAAAATGGTTCTTCCCTCTGTCATCAGCCCTCATCAGGCCGCCTTCATTCCTGGTAGGAAAATCCCAAGCAAATATTCTCGCAAATGATCTTGCCAAGGATCTTCATTCTAAGAACAAAGGTAACCGAATCTGTCTTAAAGCTGATCTTTGTAAGGCTTTTGACTCAGTCTCCTGGGAGTTCTTCAATCTTATGCTTTGTATTGGTCCAATGCTTTTATCTTACCTGCGGGTCTCATTCATGAAGTGGAAACCATTCTCAGCAAATTCTTTTGGCATGGCACCCAAGAAAATAATGCGCTCCATATGGTGAAATGGTCTACTATTTGTAAACCAAAGGATGAAGGAGGGCTGAATTGAAGAATCTCCAAGAATGAATAAAGCAGGTATGATCAAGCTTCTCTGGGATTTGCTTCAGGATAAGAAAACCATATGGAATAACTGGATCAAGGAAAAGTACTTTAGAGAAAATCTGTTTGGTGTGTTGAACCCAAATCTTACTATTCGGCTGCAATCAAGGAATTTTGAAAGCTAGAAAATGGCTGTTGAGCTGTTTCTTATGTTATTTCTACAGGAAATAAAACTAGCATGTGGTATGACCCCTGGATCAATGGAAAAAGCATATACCAATTGTATGGTGATAGGATAAGACAAGATTTAGGTGCTCCTAGAAATTTGCAGATTTCTAGTTTCATCCATGAAGGGGATTGGAGACTCCCAAATGCAACAACTCATGAATGATCACTCTCTGGCCTCAAATTGCTGCAATTCCTATCAGGAATAGTGGAGAAGATGCAATCATATGGAAGCATAATAATGGAAAATTCAATGTTACCTCAGCCGGAATGAAATCAGAATCAAAGTATTACTTGGCACTACAATAGATGGACCTGGATCGGCCTACAGTTCAGAAATTCTCTTTATGCACTTGGCAGGCTCTGCATAACAAGCTTCCAACTATTGATAATCGCAAAGGAAGGTAGAATTTTGGCTAATCAATGTGTTCTTTGCTTGAATGATATGAGAGTGCTGATCATTTGTATTTCACCTGCACTTACACTCTCTGGATTTGGAAATGTATCTTGACCAGATATGACTTATCTAGAAAGCCTCACACTTCTCTTCATAATGAATCTATGCTCTTCAGCAAGAGTTCCCTAAGAGTGGTATTCTATCTTTGATGGTGAAAGTGGCAATCAGAACAGCTATCTGGTGTATGGAGAGAGAGATGCTTAGAATTTTTGAAGGGAAAAGAAAGATAAAGTTCACATATTGCTTGAGATTCTGCATGATATCAGAAGTAGCATGGAAATGAAGGTTAAGAATGCCAAATTATCTCCTCGTGAGAAAGGGGTTTTAACTAGGTTCAACTTTACCATTCATTAGATTACATCATTAAGCTTATTAGTCTACCTGGTTCTAGTATGTTTTTGATTTAATTTATGTTTCTACTTTGCAATTCTTGCTTGGACTCCTTCTACTAACCTTTCAGGTTCTTGGATTGGCTGCTACTGCGCATCTATGGGTAGTCTTCTACCATTTTCCAGCATGGAGCTTAAAGGATTTGGGTGAAAGCTTTGTTATGTATCTCCTTATTCCATAGTCTACGATTGTGTAGTCATGGAATAACTTTATTGAAGTTTTCAGATTTGTTTTACTAGATTGTAGTTTGGTGGAGTGAGAACATTCCTCCCCTTTGGGGTAGGGGTGCACTCTCCTGAATTCATCTAGTAGTTTTGCACCTCTGGTCATGACTTGTATGATCAAAGGATCTGTAATTATTCATTATTAATACCTTTCTTACTTACCGAAAAAAAAAGTCTCCTGGGAGTTCATTTATTATATGATGAAACAAATGTTATTCCTGACATTTGGATTCAATGGATTCAACGATGCCTCAGACTGCCAATTTTCGGTTCTCGTTAACGGTAGTCCTGAAGGGTTCTTTACAAGTTCTAATGGATTCCTCAAGGAAATGATGAGGAAAATGCTGTTTCCTTCAAAGTGGATAGATTGGATCAGAATTGCTTAGAAACTCCAAAATTCTCTGTTCTTTTCAATGGTTCTCCAGTTGGTTTTTTTGGAAGTGGTAATGGGATTAGACAGGGAGACCCTCTTTCCCCCTACTTGTTCACTATTGCTATGGAGGATTGACTTGTATGCTTGAGAAGGCAGTGTTAGATGGCAGCCTTAAGTTCCTACAGCCGGAAATTGCAATGTTTCTCATACAATATTTGCGGATGATTTGCTGATATTCATTCAAAATGATTATAATTCTGTGACAAAGTTGGCTGATATTTTAAATATCTTTGGTAGAATTTCTGGTCTTGCTCTTAATCTTCAAAAAGCAAGGTTTATGTGGGGGCAGCCATTAAAGATAAAGAGCAAATCTCTACCACTCTTGGTGTTGCAGAAGGTAACCTTCCGTCCCTTACTTGGGTCTTCCTCTTTTCTCTCGATGCTATCAATAAAAGCCATTGCCATCCCATTGTTGAAAGATCAGAAACTGAATTCTTGGAAATGTAGATTGCTTTCTAAAGCAGGAAGACTTGAATTGATTCGTTCAGTTCTTCAATCTTATGCTTTGTATTGGTCCAATGCTTTTATCTCTTACCTGCGGGTCTCATTCATGAAGTGGAAACCATTCTCAGCAAATTCTTTTGGCATGGCACCCAAGAAAATAATGCGCTCCATATGGTGAAATGGTCTACTATTTGTAAACCAAAGGATAAGGAGGGCTGAATTTGAAGAATCTCCAAGAATGGAATAAAGCAGGTATGATCAAGCTTCTCTGGGATTTGCTTCAGGATAAGAAAACCATATGGAATAACTGGATCAAGGAAAGTACTTTAAGAGAAAATCTGTTTGGTGTGTTGAACCCAAATCTTACTTTCGGCTGCAATCAAAGGTATTTTGAAGCTAGAAATGGCTGGTTGAGCATGTTTCTTATGTTATTTCTACAGGAAATAAAACTAGCATGTGGTATGACCCTGGATCAATGGGAAAGCATATACCAATTGTATGGTGATAGGATAAGACAAGATTTAGGTGCTCCTAGAAATTTGCAGATTTCTAGTTTCATCCATGAAGGGGATTGGAGACTCCCAAATGCAACAACTCATGAAATGATCACTCTCTGGCCTCAAATTGCTGCAATTCCTATCAGGAATAGTGGAGAAGATGCAATCATATGGAAGCATAATAATGGCAAATTCAATGTTACCTCAGCCTGGATGAAATCAGAATCAAAGGTATTACTTGTCACTACAATAGATGGACCTGGGATCGGCCTACAGTTCAGAAATTCTCTTTATGCACTTGGCAGGCTCTGCATAACAAGCTTCCAACTATTGATAATCTGCAAGGAAAGGTAGAATTTTGGCTAATCAATGTGTTCTTTGCTTGAATGATAATGAGAGTGCTGATCATTTGTATTTCACCTGCACTTACACTAGCTGGATTTGGAAATGTATCTTGACCAGATATGACTTATCTAGAAAGCCTCACACTTCTCTTCATAATGAAATCTATGCTCTTCAGCAAGAGTTCCCTAAGAGTGGTATTCTATCTTTGATGGTGAAAGTGGCAATCAGAACAGCTATCTGGTGGATATGGAGAGAGAGATGCATTAGAATTTTTGAAGGGAAAGAAAAGATAAGTTCACATATTGCTTGAGATTCTGCATGATATCAGAAGTAGCATGGAATGAAGGTTAAGAATGCCAATTATCTCCTCGTGAGAAAGGGGTTTTACTAGGTTCAACTTTACCATTCATTAGATTACATCATTAAGCTTATTAGTCTACCTGGTTCTAGTATGTTTTGATTAATTTATGATTCTACTTTGCAATCTCTGCTTGGACTCCTTCTACTAACCTTTCAGGTTCTTGGATTGGCTGCTACTCGCATCTATGGGGTCTTCTACCATTTTCCAGCATGGAGCTTACAAGGATTGGGTGAAAGCTTTGTTATGTATCTCCTTATTCCATAGTCTACGGATTGTGTAGTCATGGAATAACTTTATTGAAGTTTTCAGATTTGTTTTACTAGATTGTAGTTTGGTGGTGAGAACATTCCTCCCCTTTGGGGTAGGGGTGCACTCTCCTGAATTCATCTAGTAATTTTTGTACCTCTGGTCATGACTTGTATATCAAAGGATCTGTAATTATCATTATTAATACCATTTCTTACTTACCGAAAAAAAAAGATCCTTTGTCCCCTTACTTATTCACCATCGTCATGGAAGGTTTCACTTGTCTCATTGAAGATGCTGTCCCCGATAAGAAGATTAAAGTCCCTTCGGCTGGTAATCTGTCTATTTCTCACTTTGTGTTTGCTGATGATCTAATCATTTTCTTCAAGGATGATGTTACTTCAGCTATTACAATCAAGAATCTCCTTCAAGAGTTCTATCTCTACTCTGGTCTCAAGCTAAACTCAGATAAAGCAGATTTACATTGGCGGTAAAGTGAAGCATAAAAAGCCATTGTTGATGTTCTCAATATCCCATTGGTCAGCTTCCTACTCCTTATTTAGGGTTGCCTCTTGTGAGTAGCTCCATAAGAGAAAGCATGGCCAGCCGATTATTGACAAAATTAAGCAAAGATTGATTCTTGGAAGACTAACTTTCTTCCAGAGCTGGAAGGCTAGAGCTTATTAAATCTGTTCTGGCGGCTTATTCCATTTACTGGTCAGTCTCCTTTTTTTTTTTTTTTTTGGTAATAATACCGGATTTTTGTATTAAATAATCTGAGTAAGTACAGGGGGGATAATTCATTCTATCACCAGCCGATAGATCTGAATTAGAACAGCAGAAAAGACTCAAAAATTAGGAGAAACATAAAGCTCAGGAGAGTAAATCACAAAAGAACATGTCATCACAAGTTGAAGTTTCTGATGATATTCTTGGATCGAATGGATGAAGGGTCCTCCTGAATGTAACCTTCAGTAATGAATCTGACCTCAGATAAGATATAGAGGAGAACATGAACTTTATTACGATGTTTAGAATAAAAAATCCTAGCACATCTTTCTTCCATACCCCCAGAGAGTAGCCCGAAAACTCACAAGTGCCACAACAGTGCCAATACCCGATCCATGAAAACTCTAAGGAGACTCTCGCCTTCAGCATGGATAGTGCTTCTCGGCTGGCGGTGAATATCCAGCCGATGAAGAATTTGCGTCCAGATCCAAGAAGTGTATGGGCATTGGAAAGAGGGATGTTGGATGTGCTCATCATGTTGCATACACAATACACAAATGCTTGGCCCATAACAACCACGTTTCTGAAGGGTTTCAAAGGATGGAATTCTCCCCATGAAGCATTGCCAAGCATGAAGCGATTGCTTTTGAAATAGTGCCCGCCCCAGACTATATGGAACCAAGAAACTTTAGGTAGGTGTGCGCTTGAGATCATAGACATGCTTATTAGAAATTGACCCTTTGTTATGCTTCCAAGTGATGTGATCTTCAGCCCCCTGAACAATCTGAATACTAAGTATCCTTGGCCATAGTTCCATCATCTCAGTAGAGGTAGGAGGTGGGAGGCACCATCTCCCATTATGAATGAAAGCACTTACCTTAGCAGTGGCCGGCAAGCCAGTGAGGAACCTGATATAATCACCTCCCAGAGAAGAGATGGAATGACCATCGATCCATGGGTCCTTCCCAAGGCTTAAAGTGCTGCCATTACCGATCTGAAATTGCACATTATCCAACATCCAGTCTCTAGCTTGAAGAATACCTTTCCAAGCTTGAGAGTGATAATAGTGACTTCTAACTGTCCAGACCAGATGAGGTATTGAGGACGGCTCCTACCCAATTAACCCAAAGAGTATCATGATTAGAAAGAATACGCCAAAGCTGCATAGAAATCGCAGAAGAGTTCCATGTGGAAGTTTACGAAGACCAGTCCTCCCTCCTCCTTCGGCTGCACAACCATCCCATTTGATAAGATGGAAAGGTTTGTAGTCCCCGAACCATGCCAGAAGAAATTCCTCATAGTCTCTCCACTTCACCAATAGCCTCTTAGGCGAAGAAAGGTATCAACTTCTAGGAAGAAGAGTCATGAGTGAGAGAGGAGAGAGAAGCTCTGGGGATTCTGGGCGACTTTTGCCTGGAGGCCCATTGTGGCTGCCTCTGGTCATCCTTCGGCGGCCAACCTGTTTGGGGGGATCTCACCCTCTCTTCCCCTTGGCGTCTCGTCATCCACTTCCTCGGGCTTCCCTTCTCGGGATCAAGTTAGAGGGCGTTCTTCATCGCGCAGGAGAGCAAGATCTTCATCCAGACCCCCGATCTCTTCAAATCCGGTTGCATGGAGCTCTCTCTTCAAATCTGCGGCGCCCAACCATTCCTTGAACCTTCCGTTCATCCAGCCTGAGATCAATAATGGTGTCAAAGTTGCAGTTTACAAGCAAAGGATTCGCAGGACCTTCTTGCAACATGGTCAAGATCACTTGTAGGGTATGTTATCAGCTTGAAGACTACTTTCTTCCCTCTGCATGCCTTCATTAAATCGCGTTGGCAAACGTCTGCATTCGAGCTGCACCTCCTAGATAATGGGTTCTTCATTTGTAAGTTCGATATGGAAGAGGACTTGAACCGTGTTTTGAGGGTTTCTGGTCTGTAAAGGCCATCCGATGATTCTCCGACGTTGGTCTCCAGAAGTCCGTATGGAGATCGATAGTCTGAAGAGTATACCACTTTGGGTTGCTATTCACGCCTTACCTCTGCACCTGTGGACGAAGGACTTCATAGCTAAGCTGGCCAGTACTCTCGGTAAACCTCTATATCTTGATAAGATGACTGCTGAGCGTCGAAGACTGTCGTACGCTCGTGTATGTATTGAGATCACGTCGGAGGGTGATCTTCCGGAGTTTGTTCATTACAAGGAGCTTGATGGCACAGTTAAACGACTCCGTATCTCATTCCAGTGGAAACCGCGAAGATGCTCTTGCTGCGCTTCCTTTGGCCATGCAGATGGCTCTTGTAAGCCGCAGCCGCCTCCTTTGCACAAGGTGGCGAAGGTCTTCAAGGTCATGAACGCAAAGCCCCGGTTACCATTCAGAATTCCTTCGCAGCTCTAGAGGAAGAAGATGGCGAGTTCTTGGCGGATGACCCACTGAGTTGTTCAACCGGTCAAAAGGAGAAGCTCAGCTTTAGCAAGTTTTCAAAATCGCCATCTCACCTTCCAAAAGGTAAGCAAGCATATTTTCTCCTAAGGAAACTAGCCTTGCGCAAGATTCCATTTCTAGAAAGGACTCTTCGTCCTCGGAAATGCTAGTTGTAATGGAAGGAGGGGTGCGATCTCTCCATCCCGTGAAGTGGGGCCCACCGCTCTAGATCTGCATCCTCCTTCTCCCTCTCGTCCAAAGCAAATCCATCCGCTTCTCAGGAAGTCCATTTGCGGATGGACTCTTCTTCAAATGGGGAAATGCTAGTTTGCGGTCAAGTGAGGACAGCCGGTGGACTCCTCATTTCACGCCAAGCAACCTTCACCCCATGTGCTGATTCTAAGGAAGTCCATCCTCCTATGGACTCTTCTTCAAAGGAGGAATGATGACATGCGCTCAAGAGACAACCATCTGCCTCCTCAATCAGCTCCATCAGCCCAAGTCTCACTTCAGGTAATTCGAAATTTAAAAAACTTGTTGCTGTGGATGAGGTAGATAAGACAAGATTTAAAAAAGGAAATGGAAAGGATATGATTGGAGAGGATTTAGTAAAGGGAAAGGATAAGAAAAAGGATACTAGCTCTTCTAGAACCAATTAACTGCTGCTTTTTGGTTCGAACCCTATCCTTTAGCTTTATGAAGATTATATCTTGGAATACTCGGGGAATGAATAAACCTACTAGTGTAGAGGTTAATAGAATTATTAAGTCCACTGCTTGTGACATTGCAATTTTAGTAAAACTAAGATTAATCTTCTCATACTAGTTCTAGGAAAAGACTAATTTGGCCTGAAGCTGATCTCATCACTAATGATTCTAATTAGTTAATGGTAGAGTATGGATCTTGTGGAACCCCAATCTTATTGAGATTACTAGTACTCTCTCAATGCCTCAATGCATTCATGTGGAAGGGAAAGACAAAAAAAAACGCACTCTTTTCAAATTATCTGCCATTTATGCTTCAAATAGTGCCCAAGAAAGGATTGATCTTTGGAGAGATATTTGTTCCTTTGCTGGTACTGCGCCAATTCTCCTTGGATGGTGGTGGGAGACTTCAACACTGTGAGATATCCGCATGAGAAAGTGGGGGGAAGGATTTATCAGTTTCAATGTTAGCTGAATTCATGACTGCATCCTCTCTAGTGATCTTTTTGACATGAAGTCTGTGGGTGATTGGCTTTCTTGGAGCAACAGAGGGACCCCTAACAGGAAAATCATGGCTAGACTTGATAGATGCTTGATCAATAAGGATTGTTAAATGCTTATCCGGACTGTTTGCTTGAATATGGTGTTCAATATCTATCGGATCTTCTCTGTTAACAATATGTTCTGAAAATGAGGTACCAAGAGGAAAAAACCTTTCAGGTACTTTAACATGTGGAGTTCTCACCCTCAATTCCTTGATGTCATTGAATCTGCTTGGAGTATTCAGGTTCATGGAACAGCTCCTTATGTTCTCACCCAAAAACTTAAATCATGCAAGGAAGCCTTGAAGGAATGGAATAAGAGTTTTTTGGTAATATTCATGATGGAGTGGCGCCAGTAAAAGGGAGTTGATCAATGCTCAAAACTATCTTGCTCAAAATCCTCATGATGAAGATCTTATCAGCAAGGAAAATGAAGCCAGGGAAAATTATGCCAAAGCCCTTGCAATTGAGGAAAACTATATAAGCAGAAATCAAGAGTAAATTGGCTTACTCTGGGGATTCCAATACCAAATTCTTTTATGCTTCTATTGCAGCAAGAAAAGCAAGGAACACTATTAGGAAATGCAAGGATGGTAATGGCAATCTGATCCATGATATTGATAAAGTCAAAGACCATACTGTGGAATTTTACAGATCCCTTCTCAATCAGTTGCAGCATAGTGATCACATGATTTAGAGGTCAGAAGTAAGCTTTCTCAAGAAGAGGTGGTTTCTCTTAGCCAGACAATCACTGATGAAGAAATCAGATCTACTGTTTTCAGTTCTCCCAAAAACAAAAGTCCAGGCCCAGATGGTTTTACTCTGCTGAATTCTTTCAAGCTACTTGGAACATTGTTGGTAAGGATGTTATAAATGCTTGTCAGCACTTCTTTACAACTGGTAGGATGCACACAATTGAATTGTACTTTTATCTCTCTTATTCCCAGACTGCTGGTGCTGATTGTCTTGAGAACTATAGGCCTATCTCCTTATGCAACTTCATCTATAAAGTTATTTCTAAAGTGATGGCCAATAGATTGCAGAAAGTTATGGATACGTTATAAGCCCCAATCAATCAGCCTTCATCAAAGGTAAGGTATCCACCAAAATGTGCTCCTTGCTAATGATATTGTCAAAGATCTTCATTCTAAATCTGCTGGAAAAAGAATTTGCTTCAAAGCTGATTTGAGAAAAGCTTTTGATTCTGTCAATAGGTCCTTCATTTATGAAATGATGAGGAAAATGCTGTTTCCTTCAAAGTGGATAGATTGGATCAGAAATTGCTTAGAAACTCCAAAATTCTCTGTTCTTTTCAATGGTTCTCCATTGGTTTTTTTGGAAGTGGTAATGGGATTAGACAGGAGACCCTCTTCCCCCTACTTGTTCACTATTGCTATGGAGGGATTGACTTGTATGCTTGAGAAGGCAGTGTTAGATGGCAGCCTTAAAGTTCCTACAGCCGGAAATTGCAATGTTCTCATACATATTTGCGGATGATTTGCTGATATTCATTCAAAATGATTATAATTCTGTGACAAAGTTGGCTGATATTTTAAATATCTTTGGTAGAATTTCTGGTCTTGCTCTTAATCTTCAGAAAAGCAAGGTTTATGTGGGGGCAGCCATCAAAGATAAAGAGCAATCTCTACCACTCTTGGTGTTGCAGAAGGTAACCTTCCAGTCCCTTACTTGGGTCTTCCTCTTTTCTCGAATGCTATCAATAAAAGCCATTGCCATCCCATTGTTGAAAAGATCAGAAAGAGCTGAATTCTTGGAAATGTAGATTGCTTTCTAAAGCAGGAAGACTTGAATTGATTCGTTCAGTTCTTCAATCTTATGCTTTGTATTGGTCCAATGCTTTTATCTTACCTGCGGGTCTCATTCATGAAGTGGAAACCATTCTCAGCAAATTCTTTTGGCATGGCACCCAAGAAAATAATGCGCTCCATATGGTGAAATGGTCTACTATTTGTAAACCAAAGGATGAAGGAGGGCTGAATTTGAAGAATCTCCAAGAATGGAATAAAGCAGGTATGATCAAGCTTCTCTGGGATTTGCTTCAGGATAAGAAACCATATGGAATAACTGGATCAAGGAAAAGTACTTTAAGAGAAAATCTGTTTGGTGTGTTGAACCCAAATCTTACTATTCGGCTGCAATCAAAGGTATTTTGAAAGCTAGAAAATGGCTGGTTGAGCATGTTTCTTATGTTATTTCTACAGGAAATAAAACTAGCATGTGGTATGACCCCTGGATCAATGGAAAAGCATATACCAATTGTATGGTGATAGGATAAGACAAGATTTAGGTGCTCCTAGAAATTTGCAGATTTCTAGTTTCATCCATGAAGGGGATTGGAGACTCCCAATGCAACAACTCATGAAATGATCACTCTCTGGCCTCAAATTGCTGCAATTCCTATCAGGAATAGTGGAGAAGATGCAATCATATGGAAGCATAATAATGGAAATTCAATGTTACCTCAGCCTGGAATGAAATCAGAATCAAAGGCATTACTTGGCACTACAATAGATGGACCTGGATCGGCCTACAGTTCAGAAATTCTCTTTATGCACTTGGCAGGCTCTGCATAACAAGCTTCCAACTATTGATAATCTGCAAAGGAAAGGTAGAATTTTGGCTAATCAATGTGTTCTTTGCTTGAATGATAATGAGAGTGCTGATCATTTGTATTTTACCTGCACTTACACTAGCTGGATTTGGAAATGTATCTTGACAATATGACTTATCTAGAAAGCCTCACACTTCTCTTCATAATGAAATCTATGCTCTTCAGCAAGAGTTCCCTAAGAGTGGTATTCTATCTTTGATGGTGAAAGTGGCAATCAGAACAGCTATCTGTTGGATATGGAGAGAGAGATGCATTAGAATTTTTGAAGGGAAAAGAAAAGATAAAGTTCACATATTGCTTGAGATTCTGCATGATATCAGAAGTAGCATGGAAATAAAGGTTAAGAATGCCAAATTATCTCCTCGTGAGAAAGGGGTTTTAACTAGGTTCAACTTTACCATTCATTAGATTACATCATTAAAGCTTATTAGTCTACCTGGTTCTAGTATGTTTTGATTTAATTTATGATTCTACTTTGCAATTCTCTGCTTGGACTCCTTCTACTAACCTTTCAGGTTCTTGGCTTGGCTGCTACTGCGCATCTATGGGTAGTCTTCTACCATTTTCCAGCATGGAGCTTAAAAGGATTTGGTGAAAGCTTGTTATGTATCTCCTTATTCCATAGTCTACGGATTGTGTAGTCATGGAATAGCTTTATTGAAGTTTTCAGATTTGTTTTACTAGATTGTAGTTTGGTGGAGTGAGAACATTCCTCCCCTTTGGGGTAGGGGTGCACTCTCCTGAATTCATCTAGTAGTTTTGCACCTCTGGTCATGACTTGTATGATCAAAGGATCTGTAATTATTCATTATTAATACCATTTCTTACTTACCGAAAAAAAAAAAAAAAAAAATCACCTCTTAGGCAAAATGAAGCACAGCCCAATAGATAGCATAGGAGTTGAGGACAGATCTGATCAGTCTAATCTACCCGCTTTAGAAAGTAAACGAGTCTTCCACGAAGCAATGCGCCTTCTAATTTTCTGAATAATAGGAATGCAGTGAGAGCTTGTCAAAGCAGTTGAAAATAGTAGACCCAGGTAATGCCGGAAGGATCTTCCTGAACACATAAGGCGCTAAGAATGGGACCTTTGCAATGAGCCTTGGCACCAACAAATGCTTTGCTTTTAGAAGTATTTAGCTGCAAGCCAGAACAGCCATAGAAGGAGTCTAGAATGCTGGTAACACATCGAGCTGATGAAACACTTGGCTTGATGAAAATGAGAAGGTCATCAGCGAACATTAAGTGGGAGACCTTGACATTACCAAGGTAGGCACTTGCAGACATCCTTCTTCAACCTTTTCCTCAATCAGAATAGACAGACCCTCCATGGCAATGCAGAATAGGTAGGGAGATAAGGGGTCTCCTTGCCTAATACCATTAGAAGAGTTGAAAAACCCATGAGGGCTACCATTAAGAAGGACAGAGAAAGATGGAGAAATAAGGATATCATCCAATTAACCCATTGATCCGGGAATCCCATCTGTCTGAGCATAAAAAAGATGAACCACAATGCACCGAGTCAAAAGCTTTCCGGAGGTCCACCTTAAGGCATAGAAGGTTACCACGGTCTTAGAGTTCAAATCCCTCACAATATCATTAGCCAAAGAATACTATCTTGATCTTGCGCCCTTTGATAAAAGCTGATTGGTTTTTGCTGATCAAGTGAGGCATGTGCTTTTGCATGCGATTAGCCATAAGTTTTGTGATAATCTTGTAGAGGAAGTTGCACAATGAAATCGGCCTGAACTGATCAAAGGAATCAGCCACATCAGTCTAGGAATAAGGGAGATGAAAGTGTGATTTACCTGACGCAACCAACAACCCCTGCAAAGAAGTACTGCACAGCATCAATGACATCCTTGCCCACAATACTCCAACAGATCTGGTAAAAGTCTGCAGGAAATCCATCAGGTCCCGGACTTATGCTTAGGAGAATTCATAACAACATCCTTTATCTCATCAATAGTGAAGGCCCTCATGATGGAAGTACGATCCTCCTCAGTAAGAGTGCGGTAGGATGAAGAAGAGGCTGGCCACACTGCTGTTTTGATTGAGGAGGTTCTTGTAAAAACAACTGCATAGTCTTTCACCTGCTGGTAATCATCAGTATAGCTGCCATCTGGTTTTTTTGTCATCTTCTTATGGTATTAATCATCCTTCTACCTTTGATATTGGCATAAAAGAACTCGTGTTATCATTAGTTTTAGTAATCCAGTGTTGCTTTGCTCGTTGATGGGCAAAAGCTTCCTCCATGCTAAGACAAGCCCGGTATGCTTCCCTGGCAGAGTTCTCCTCAGCAAAGCATCTGTCATTTAGAGGGTCCGAGGCTTCTTGAGCTTTCTTAAGAGCTTCAGCAGCATTAGTAACCTTCCGAAAAACAAGACCGAATTCAGATTTATTCCAACTTTCAATGCATTCTTAACCCCTTAGTTTCTTACACAACAAAAAGAGGAGTCCCTGGACTTGAATATTCCAAGCCTGTTCAACGAGAGGAAGGAACCCCTCATGCTTCGCCCACATAGTGAAGAATTTTAAAGGCTTAGGGCCATTAGCAACAACATCTTCACTGAAGATAGTAAGCGCTGGGCATGATCAACAACACATGATCACATAGGAACAAAAACTTTCAGGGAATTCATCAAGCCAGGATTTGTTAATGAGAGCACGGTCCAACCTACAAGTAATCTTCCTTGAGCCAGGAGACGGTTACACCAAGAGAAATACTACCCACACTTTTCAAGTCCATCAAAGAAGCAAGATCAATACAATTATTAAAGTCCGAAGGATGGAATGAGTAAGCTTCCTACCTCCGATCTTCTCCTCGGAAAACGAACACAGTTAAAATCTCCAACCAGAAGCCAGGGAATGGGACTTGAAATTGCTACAATATCACGCCAAAGCTGCAGCCTTTCATAAGAGAGGTTGGATCCATAGTAGCTGTAAGGTGAAAGGATTTACCCGAAGATGTCAGTGCAGTCCAATATGGATAAGCTGAGAAGTAGTCATAGTACAATGAATTCGAACCGTGTCTTCATTCCAGAGAACCCAGATTCTACCACCACTGTGCTCCTCATAGTTATGAAGCATGTTCATGTGAGGAGCAATACAAAGTCTTCTGGTAACCATTCTCTCCTGCCTAACACGAGTTTCAAGCAGATAAAACATCAGCATTGAGTGGGAAATAACCTTTTTAAACACTCTTCCTGTTCGCAAGCATAAGACCTCTAACATTCCAAGCGACAACCTTCATAACTAACTTTGTGAGAGGGATCTGATACGAGCTTGGAGCTTATCCATTGGTGTGGTCTGTGTACACACTTGAGGCCATAGTTGAGAATAGTTATGGACTGCATAGCAATCTCCCTGGTCGCGCTGACTAGAGTGCTGAACAATAGCCTTTATCTGGTCTCCTTTTTACTTCATCAGCTATTATTCATGACATTGAACAGATTTTTGTGCAAGTTCTATTGGCAAGGCTCCTCTTCTCAAAACCATTCATATGATTAGCTGGAAAGACATCTGCAAACCTAAAACAGAAGGAGGATTGGGCATTAGGCGGATTTCAGATTGGAATAAAGCTTGTGCTATTACAAATTTGTGGAATATTTGCAGAAGCAAGACACTTTGTGGATTAAATGGGTTCATGAAAGATATCTCAAAAAAGAACTATTTTGGACTATTCAGCAAAAGTCCTATTTTTCTTCTGCTTGGAAATCGATTCTTCAACATCGCAATTGGTTACTCCAACATCTCACCTTCAAAGTCGGCATCAACAGCACTATGAGCTTCTTCTATGATCCATGGATCCAGGGGAAGAGTATCTATATGATGACAGGTGATAGGCTCCGCCAGCACCTAAGCCTCAACAGACATACTACTTGCAGCTATTTTATGCATAATGGCCATTGGAACTTACCACCCCAAACTTCTATTGATATGTTCGATATATATCCTTTGATTCATAGGGTTCAAATCTCTTCAAATGATGCTATAATCTGGAATCATGGTGAGTTCAGCACTAAGGAAGTTTGGAATCTTTTTAGAGAACAACACCAGCAGGTTGGCTGGGCGGATTGGGTCTGGAATGGACCTACCATCCAGCGGTTTTCTCTTACTTGTTGGCAAGGCAATCATGCACAAGCTCCCCACCATTAATAACTTAAGGAGAAGGGGTTTCCAAATGCCAAGTAGATGTATTCTTTGCTGTAACTCTGATGAATCTGAAGATCATTTGTTCTTTCAATGCTCTTTCTCTAAGAAAGTTTGGACTGAGATTCTCTACAGATTGAACATTCACAGGACCCTCGTTCCACTATTCTTCAAGAAATGCATTCTATGAGAATAGTTTTAACTAAAGATGGGTTTGGTACTCCTTGGCTCGTCTCCTTTTCGGGCATCCATCTGGTGGATTTGGCGCGAAAGATGTACTCAGACTTTTGAGGGGATATGCACTTCTGCTATTCACATTACTCTATCTATTATCCAGGATGTGCGAATTTGTATTGAAGCTTCACACACAACAAAAAATTATCTGGTCGATCTAATTCGCTTTGTAAGAGATTCAATCTTAATATCAAAATTGCATCTTAGTGGTCTTTAAGAAGATAGTCTTTTTTTTTTTTTTTGATCGGTAATGTGATGGTTGGGGAGGGGGACAAATGAGGAGAGGGCGCGGGATCGATCCCGCGCCCTCCCGTCTCCCCCCCTCCATTTGGCAGGGGGGAGACCACCGCACCAACATGGTCTTTAAGAAGATAGTCCTGGCATGTAGTGTCATCTTCTTCCTTTGATTTCTTTGGACTATTGGGTTTCCTTACCCATCTCATGTACTTTTCTTCTTTTCATTAATTTATTGATTCTCTTTGGTTGACCGACCAAAAAAAAGAGAGATGTTCCCACTCCACCATTCTCACTTTAGGTTACAAATCTAAAGATAATCATGTCCACACAAGTCATGGACTATGAACCAAAAATCAGAAAAGAACAAAATCTGAAATGTTCTAAGATAGTTTTGGCTTGACTTTCTGATCTTCAAAGTGTTGAGAAACTTCAATTTTGCTGTTGATGCTAACTTTCCACTTTTGAATGCAATGAGATCTGTTTTTTCCTTCTTCTGCAACATTCCAGCACCTGAAAAACTTAACAAAGCAAGTCCAAGCATAGAAGATGTCCAAGTTGAAACCAGAAATTAAAATGATCATACTATTAAAAAAGAATTAATTAGCAATAGGCTCATTTCTGATCTAGCTAATAGAGAAATTGAATCTAGTAAGAATCCCTTTCTCACGATTGGATAAACTTCTGAACTTCCCAGCCTTTTCCATGCAACTTCTGGAATCCATGATGATATCAAGAAGATGTGAACTTTGTCTTTCTTTGTTTCTTCAAAGATTCTTTTGCATCTTTCTCTCCAAATCCACCAAATAGCTGATCTAAGAATAACTCTGACCATCTTGATCAAAATGCCATTTTTAGGAAACTGTAAGACAATTGCTTTAATTTCATGCAGGAGCCCTTTTTGAGGATTCCTTGTCAAATCACATCTAATCAGAATTTGTTTCCAAATCCAATTTGAATAAGTGCAGCCAAAGAATAGGTGATCAGCGGTCTCCATATCTTTCATGCAAAGAACACATCCATTTGCTAAAGTATAGCCCTTCCTCTGTAAATTGTCCAAAGTTGGAAGTTTATTGTGCATAGCTTGCCAAGTACAAAGAGAGAATTTATGAACTGTTGGACTGTTCCAAACCCAATTACTTAAATTCAAAGGAGCAGCCTTCATCAAAAAAACCAACTTTAGGGTCAAAACACACAACCCGGGGGTCCAAAATCGCAAATAGGGATCTGATCAGCATGCTGTTCGCTCCGACACGACCGGTGGGTTAAATTGACGTGAGCGAACTGACAGAATCTGATTTGGATTCCCAGATTGCGTTGGGCGTTGAAATGATGGATCTAAAAAAAACCCAACTCTAAAGGATTAAAACACACAACCCGGGGGTCCAAAATCCCAAATAGGGATCTGATCGGTGTGTCGTTCGCTCCGACACGACCGGGTGGGTTAAATTGACGTGTGCGAATTGACAGAATCCGATTTGGATTCCCGGATTGGGTTGGGCGTTGAAATGACAGATCTAAAAAAAACCCTACTCTAAAGGATCAAAACACAAAACCCGGGGGTCCAAAATCCCAAATAGGGATCTTATCGGCGTGTCGTTTTCTCCGACATGACCAAGTGGGTGAAAGTGACGTGGGCGAACTGACGGAATCTGATTGGATTCTTGGATTGGGTTGGGTGTTGAAATGAAGGATCTAAAAAACCCAAGTCTAAAGGGTCAAAACATGCAACCCGGGGGTCCAAAATCCCAAATAGGGATCTGATCGGCATGCCGTTCACTCGGACATGACCGGGTGGGTTAAATTGACATGTGGGAACTGACGAAATCCGATTTGGATTCTTGGATTGGGTTGGGCGTTGAAATGACGGATCTAAAAAAAACCCGAGTTTAAAGGGTCAAAATATACAACCCGGGGGTCCACAATCCCAAATAGGGATCTGATCGGCATGCCGTTCACTCCGGCACGACTGGGTGGGTTAAATTGACGTGTGCGAACTGTTTTTTTTTTTTTTTTTTCGGTCAACCGAGAAGATGAATTAATAAATAAGGAAGAGAGCATGGTACAATAGAAGGACTTGTGATAGGATATCACAAATCCAAAAGTGTAATGGGTTGACACCACAAGTTAGTGACTAACCCATAATAACCACACAAAGCAAAACATATAAGGATATTACGGTCCAACACTGATATTAATCTTTTACAAATCTCCTTGGAACGGCAGGAAAGAGGTCTCTTATTCGGATGGCCTTCCACACAACTTCTCACATCCTGGATAATAGAAAGGATAATGTGGATAGCAGAAGTACAAATACCATCAAAGGTTCTACAACAGCGTTCTCTCCAGATCCACCAGATTGTAGCTCTAAAAAGCATCCTTGCCAAGCTTGTTGCAAAACCATCTTTAGAAAAGCTTTGTCTTAAAGAGTGAACTTCTTGGAGGAGAGTAGGGCGGGGCTGTCTTTGAATATTTAATCTATGAAGAATACCACCCCAAATCTCAATTGAATAAGGGCACTGGAAAAAAAGATGATCCTCCCTCTCCTCAGAGAGACAGCAAAGAATACATCTACTGGGAATTTGGAACCCTCTTTTCTTCATATTGTTGATAGTTGGAAGTTTATGCATCATAGCTTGCCAACAAGTGAGAGAAAACCGCTGAACAGTTGGATTGTTCCAAACCCAATCCTCCCAACCCACTTTCTGATTGCTTTCCCTAATATGGTCCAAACATCTTTAGTGGTAAAAGTACCATGAGTCCAAATAATAGCATCACTCTGGAAAATCTGAACCTTTTGAATCAAAGGGTATCTCAATCATGTCAAAGAAGTAGGCGGTGGAAGGTTCCATTTACCATTATGATAAAGGCCGAACAGGTAGTATCTTTTTGGAGACCCATATGGCGGCGAATGCTATCACCAAAAGCATAATAGTATCTTTTTGGAGACGTGTGCGAACTGACGGAATCCGATTTGGATTCCCAGATTGGGTTGGGCGTTGAAATGACAGATCTAAAAAAAACCCAAGTCTAAAGGGTCCAAACACCGTCAGCTACAAGGATCTTGATGGTTCGTTGAATGTGCTTCACGTTTCTTACTCCTGGAAACCGAGGCGATGTGGAGCTTGTGGGATGTTCGGCCACCTCTATGAGCATTGCAAGAAGAACTCTCAAGAACACATTAAACCGGTGCAAGTCTATAGAAGGAAGGAGGAGGTTGCAAATTTGAATTCAAAGATTGTCTCAACCACTTTAGAAATGGCGCAAGAGGCTAATGGGAATTTGAGGAAGGGTGCTTCGGATGGGAATAGCAGCAACCGATTTGCTTTGTTGGAGGTAGAGGATCCGGGTGTAGAGAAGGAAACGGAATCTTCTGATTCTCTCTTGCAACATAGAATGGAAATCTGCCTAGAAGGGGAAGGGATATCCGATCAGCAGCTTCAAGGTAGGACAATGGACAGCAACAACGAGGTGGATAAAGGAAAGGTGGATGCCCAACCAATGGAGGCATTATCGCGGGTTCTTTTAGAAGGCCAAGGCAAGGAAAGATGTGATAGAAATGAGCAAGTGAGTAGAGAGGTAACTTTACCGAAACCATGCATGACACCTCTTGCGTCCCATGCAATGCATATAGGTTGCTCGATGGACAATACAGGAAAGAAAGGAATTCTGAGCAAGGAAAATTATATTGAAGGAGGGCAGGATCAATCTCGTACTCCAGAAAGTATAGGAGAGTTTAATAGAAGATTCACTTCGCTGAATGCCGTGGATGAAATGGACAAAAGGAAGAAAGGTGGACCGGGTATAGCTGGGCAAGGCAATGGCATACAAGTTTCTAAATTGAAACAGAAGGAGCAGAAGCATGGGACACAACCGCACCACAATAGACAGTAATCTATGAAGATCATAAGCTGGAATGTGAGAGGATTAACAAAGCTGCTAAGCGCATGGAGCTGAGACATCTTATTCGAACAAATCAGTGTGATATTGCTATCCTTCTGGAGACTAAGATTAAAACTTCTAAAGTTGATGTTTGCAAATCGCAAATTTGGGCTGATGCTTCTCTTATCCACAATGGCAACTGTTCTAATGGGCGCATCTGGGTTCTTTGGAACCCTGCAATATATTCCTTCACTACCATTGAGTTGGAAGCTCAAATGTTCATCTGCATGGAATACACAAAATCTCTGGGAATTCATTTCATATCTCGGCTGTTTATGCTTCTAACTTTCAGCATGAAAGAATCTCGCTTTGGGAGAAGATCAACAACATATCAAAGAATATTATTGGTACTTTGCCTTGGCTACTTACTGGAGATTTCAACTGTATCTGCTACCCATCTGAAAAGGTGGGGGGCAATTTGGTTCCCTTGCACATGTTAGATTCATTCTGCAATATGATTAGGAATGCAGGTTTAATGGACTTGAAGGCTGTGGGGGATATTCTTTCTTGGTCTAACTGTTCTTCAGGTGATAGACGGATTGCTGCCAGACTGGATAGATGCCTTATTAATGATCACTGGTTAGCCTCTAATCCGGATGGGTATGTTGATTATGGATCTACATATTTTTCTGATCACTCTATGTTGATTGTGCATTCCTCCACGGAGCAAAAAGATGGTCATAAACCTTTCAAATTCTTCTCCATGTGGAGTAAGCATCCTGGGTTTATGGATATTGTTAAATCTTCTTGGCAGCAAAATTTCTATGGGTCTCCCACCTTGTGTCAGAAGTTGAAGGTAGTCAAGAATGCTCTCCGGAAGTGGAATAGAGAGGAATTTGGTGATGTGAAGGATTCTATTATGAAGCTCAGAGATTCTCTTCATCTTGCTCAGCAGAAGCTTAAAGCTAATCCTATTGATCATCATCTTATTAATGAAGAGATCAAGATTAAGAAAGAATATCATCAGGCGCTTAACACTGAGGAAGCTTTTTATAAGCAAAAGTCTAAGCAGCAATGGCTCTCTCTTGGAGATTCTAATACAAAGTTTTTCCATGCCTCTTTCAAAGCTAGAAAATCTGCAAATACTATCTCCAGATGCAATGATTCAGAGGGCAATCAGGTTCGTGATATTCAGTTGATCAAAAAGCATTCAGTGAACTTTCTCTTCCTTATTAAACCAGCCGAAAATCACTGGGATTCTATTATATCGAGCCAAGGCACAAGTTAGATGATAATGACATCCAGCACCTGTGCAAAGATATCACTTCTGAGGAAATCAAGGAAGTTGTGATGTGTTCTCCGAAAGGTAAGAGCCCTGGACCCGATGGTTTTCCAGCAGAATTCTTCCAAACCACTTGGGAGGTGTTGGGGGATCATGTGGTTCATGCAGTTAAGCACTTCTTCTCTACTTCTAGAATGTTGAAGCAGATGAATTGTACCTTCATTGCTCTAATTCCAAAGTCTGAAGGAGCTGATTCCTTTGATCAATATCGGCCTATTTCCTTGTGTAACTTTGTGTATAAGATCATATCCAAGATTCTTGCTAATCGTCTCCAAGTGGTGCTGCCCAAGCTCATTAGTCAAAATCAATCTGCTTGCATCAAAGGGAGATCGATCCAGGACAACATCCTCATTTCTAATGATCTTATTAGGGACTTGCACTCTAAATCCAAAGGGAATACTCTATGCTTCAAGGCAGACCTTAAAAAAGCTTTTGACTCTTAAATAGAGATTTTGTTTACTATATGATGAATCGGATGGGCTTTCCTGAGCAATGGATTTCTTGGATTAGAAGCTACATAGAGAATCCCTCCTTCTCTATTCTATTGAATGGCTCACCTGTTGGTTTCTTCCAATCCACCAATGGGGTTCGTCAAGGTGATCCTTATCTCCATATCTTTTTACTATTGCCATGGAGGGACTTACTTGCATCATGGAGGAAGAAGTCCAGAGAGGTAATATTAAAGTCCCTTCGGCTGGTGACATGAAGCTTTCCCATGTTATCTTTGCTGATGATCTAATCATATTCTTCAAGAATGATATCCAATCTGCTATGAATATTCGGAATGTGCTGATTCAATTCTCTTTATGTTCTGGCCTCAATCTGAATAAGAGAAAAAGCAAACTCTACATTGGAGGTAAGGTTCCTAATAAGGAGAGTTTTTTACATATCATGGAAGTGGGTGAAGGTTCATTACCAGTTCCTTACTTGGGAGACGCCTTTGATCTCAACTTCCATCAAGAAGGTGCACTGTATTCCCCTTGTTGAGAAAGTAAGGAAAAGATTATACTCTTGGAAGAATAGGTTGCTGTCCAAAGCTGGCCATTTGGAGATTTTTTTTTTGGTCGGTCAACAAAGAGAATCAATTAATTAATGAGAGAAATGTACAAAGAACAAGATGGGTTAGGAACCCATGACCCGAAATAAGAAAGAAGAAGATGACACTACAGACCAGTGCCTATCTTCTATAAAGAGCCAGAAATCCAAACAAGGACTCTACAAAGCAATTTGTACTTGAATATTGAATCTCTTGCATAAAAAGTTTGACCGACCCGAAAGGCTTTTATTGTAAGGTGAAGCTTCAACACATCTGCGAACATCCTAAATCATGGAAAGAGTTATGTGAATGGCAGAAGTGCTAACTCCCTCAAAGGTTCTAATGCATCTTTCTTTCCAAATCCACCAAATTGTAGCCCGAAATAGAACCCGCACCAAGTTAGTACCAAAACCATCTTTGTGGAAGCTTTTCCTAAGAGAATGCATCTCCTGGTGGATAGATGGGCGAGGAGGCCTGTGAATGTTCAATCTGTGGAGAATCTCGCTCCACACCTGAGTAGAATAAGGGCATTGGAAGAAGAGGTGGTCTTCAGATTCTTCAGAGAGGCAGCAAAGAATACATCTGCTAGGGCCATTTGGAGCTCATTAGATCAGTCCTCCAATCTTACTCAATATACTGGTCTTCGGCCTTTATTCTTCCTTGTGGCATTCTCAATCAGATTGAGGGTATCTTTAGAGATTTCTTTTGGAAGGGTTGTTCTGATAAATCTGTTATGACTATGGTTAAATGGCAAAGCATTTGCAGACCTAAGAAGGAGGGCGGTTTGGGCCTCAGAAGATTGCATGACTGGAATAGAGCTGCCTCTTTAAAACTTCTCTGGGATATTTTACAAAGGAAGAAGTCCATTTGGGTTGATTGGATCTATCATAAATATTTAGCAAAAGACAACATCTGGACAATCAAATGCAAAACTTATTACTCAAGTGCTTGGAAGGGTGCCCTTAAAGAAAGAGTTTGGATGCAAGAACATATCACTTATCATATTGCAGATGGTACGCAATTCAGTATGTGGTTTGACCCTTGGCTATCTGGAAGGAGCATATTTCAGAACTTTGGAGATAGAATTCGTCAAGACCTTGGGGCTGGCAAGGACTTTAAAATCAGTCATTTCATCAATACATCAGGTTGGAACCTTCCCTATCCCACTTCATTTGACATGATCTCTCTTTGTCCTGCTATCAAAGAAATTAGAATTCATAACAATAATGAGGATCATATCCTTTGGAAACATAATGGTGGCAAGTTCTCTATATCATCTGCATGGAATGAGCTAAGGGAGCAGCACCCTGAGGATAGTAACCATGTGTGGATTTGGGCAAAGCCGGCAGCTCAAAAGTTCAACCTTTGTCTGTGGCAAGGCAGCTATGAAGAAGCTTCCTACTCAAGATAACATGAAGCAAAAAGGCTCCTTATATCCATACTGTTCTTTCGATTATTCAGATTAGAAGCTGCTTGGAAGCGAAGCCTTACATGCAGACTATATCTGGTCGGTCTAAAGTTCTTTGTGAGAGGTTCAATTCATCCTACTAAATCATCGTAGTCACCTTCTTACTGTGGTGTCACGGTTTCTTGCTGCTTTCTTGTGTTTTGACACCGGCTGTGGGTGTTGTTTCTTATTTGTGTTCTCAGTTGTAGACTATTTGGTTCTCCAAAATAGTCCCTCTCATGTATCATTCATATTATTAATATATTCATTTGGTTGACCGACCAAAAAAAAGAAGCAAAAAGGCATCAGCTTAGCGAACCAATGTACTCTTTGCAAGAATAATGAGGAAACCATAATCATCTTTTCTTCCAATGCTCTTATAGTACTTGGATATGGAAGCAGATTATCTACAGGTTTCAATTTGGGAGAAGCCCGAAGACAGACTTGGGAAAGAAATGCAGAAACTAAAGGACAACTTTCCCCATCAAAATGATGCTTGGAGACTGGCTCAATTGTCGCTAAAATGTGCAGTCTGGTGGATATGGAGGGAGAGATGTATTAGAATCTTTGAAGGTGAGAGTTTGTCCAGAATGCAGTTGTTGATCAAGATTTTGTTTGACATCAGACTATCATTGAAAACAGCCAGTTCAGATCGTGAACTCCAAGAGAAAAACAAATCTTCACTTTTTTTTTTCGGTAAGTAAGATGGAATTAATGAAATAATATGAACAAAAGCCTTTGATCATACAAGTCATGATCTAAGGCAATAGTCCCCTAGAGGAGTTCAGGAGAGTGCACCCTTGCCTCAAGAGGAAGAATGTTCTCACTCCACCAATAGTCACCCTAGGATAACAAAGCTAGAAAGCTAAAACTCCATGACTACACAACCTGTAGACTATGGATGAAAAACAATAAAGTTTTCAAACTAGAAGAGTCCTTTGGGCTGAACTTGCAAGCTGGTCCAAATTTTCCTTTGGTTTGCAGCCTCTAAACCTGACAATGTTAGCAAGATCCAAACAAGGAAATAGCCCAATAGTGAAGATTAAAAGTCCACACATATAAAAGAAAATTTAAGCTTAATGACTGTCATTCTAACTAGTTAATGGTAAAGTTGAATCTATTTAAAACCCCTTTCTCACTTTCTTCGCTTGCTGATTTTCACAAATTTCTCCATACAGCTTCTGTATCTGAAAGAATGGCAATGAGAATGTGAACTTTATCTTTTTTCTGATCTTCAAAAATCCTAATGCATCTTTCCCTCCAAATCCACCAAATAGCACTTCGAAGAGCATTTTGAGCTAGTTTTGTTAAAACTCCAGATGAAGGAAAGGATAAAATCATTGCTTTGATTTCTTGGATTATTGCTGCAGGGATCCCCTGTGAAGTCAAATCTTTTAAGAATTTCCTTCCAAATCCAATTGCTATAGGAGCATGCAAAGAAGATATGATCAGTAGTTTCAATATCCTTCTCACAAAGAGCACATCTATTCACCATAGTGTAACCTTTCCTTTGTAAGTTTTCAACAGTTGGGAGCTTATTCAACAATGCTTGCCAAGTACAAAGAGAGAATTTTTGAGCAGTAGGGCTGTCCCAGGTCCAATTTTTGAACTCCCATTTCCTTCCTCTATTCCTTATTTGATTCCAAGCAGAAGTAGCATTGAATTTTCATTGTCATGAACCCATCTTATTCTATCAAATCTGTTGTGAACAATTGGAATTGCAGTAATTTGGGGCCAAAGTTAAACATTTCAGTAGATATTGGATGAGGAAGACTCCATTTATGATTCTGAATGAAGGAAGAAACCGTCAAGTCTTTAGGGGCACCCAAATCAAATCTTATTCTGTCGCCATACATCTGAAAAATACTCTTTCCATTAACCCAAGGATCATACCACATGTTAATGGATTCCCCATTAGAGATATCATAAGTGATGTGATTGAGGAGCCAACTTCTTGCCTTTAAAATTCCTTTTATTGCAGCAGAGTAATGAGGTTTAATATCAATATTCCAAATGGATTTGCTATGCAAATATTTACCTTTGACCCATCAGCCCAAAGGGAGTTGGTTCCTTGAATGAGATCCCAAAGGTGTTTCATCATGCAAGACTTATTCATTCAGTGATGCTTCTGAGATTTAGACCTCCTTCATCTTTAGGCTTACAGATGTGTGACCATTTAACATGTGCAATGAATTCGTTTCCCCGTTCCACTCCAGAAAAACTTGCAAAGCATTTGATCAATTTCATGAGTGCATCCAGCAGGTAAAAGAAATGCATTAGACCAGTATAAGGCATATGAATGCAACACTGAACGGATTAACTCAAGTCTACCACTTTTTGATAGTAGACGGGTTTTCCAAGAATTCAATCTTCGCTGGATTTTCTCTTGATTGGCTGACAATATTTGTTCTTCATACCACTAGTGAATAAAGGCAATCCCAAATAGGGACCGGGAGGGATCCCTCAGCCACTTGAAGTGTATTTGAAATAGCTTCTTTATTGCTGATAGCATTGCCCACATAAACTTTACTCTTGGAACTATTCAGGTGCAAACTAGACATGTTGCCAAATTGTTTCAGAATTTCAGCCAACTTATTGACAGAAGGAAGATCATTTTGCAAGAAGATAAGCAGATCATCAGCAAAAATAGTGTGAGATACATGACATTGACCAGCAATAGGAACTTTCAAAGTACCCTCAATGACTGATTTTTCCAGTAAACAAGTCAATCCTTCCATGGCAATTGTGAAAAGGTAAGGGGACAAGGATCCCCTTGCCTAATACCATTTTTGCTGCTAAAAAAACCCAGAGGAGAACCATTGAAAAGAATGGAGAATTTAGGAGTATCAATGCAACTCTTTATCCATCTTATCCAAAACTCTGGAAAATTCATACTTTTCATCATGCTATAAATGAATTCTCTATTTACAGAGTCAAAAGCCTTCCTGAGATCAGCTTTAAAACAAAGTTTGTTACCTTGTTTTGGAGTGCAAATCCTTAACCAAGTCATTTGCCAAGAGAACATTGTGGTGTATTCCCGACCTCTTATAAAGGCAGCTTGATTTGGGCTGATGATTCTGTCCATAACCTTCTGAAGTCTATCAGCAAGCACCTTGGATATTATTTTATAGGTGAAGTTGCATAAAGAAATGGGCCTAAAGTTTTCCATGCAATCAGCTCCTTCAGATTTAGGGATTAGAGAGATAAAGGTGCAATTCAAATTTCTGAACATTCTACCCGTTGCAAAGAAATCATGGCAAGCATTAATCACATCCCTTCCGATAATTTCCCAAGTACATTGAAAAAACTCAGCAGTAAAGCCATCTGGACCAGGGCTTTTGTTTTTTGGTGCCTTCAAAACAATGTTTGTGATTTCCTCATCAGTAATTTGGGCTGAAAGAATATTGATATCCTCCTGGTTTAACTTGCTCCTAGCTTCCAAATGCAAATCATCCTTTTGGTTAACCTGATTCAAAAGAGAAGTATAGAAAGCGAGAGTGTGATCTTGACTTCATCAATTCATGAATCATATTACCTCTGTTATCCCTGCACTTACGGATTGTGTTCTTGGATTTCCTGGCAGCTATGGTGGCATAAAAGAATTTTGTATTGGAATCTCCCAGAGTCAGCCAATTTTCCCTTGATTTTTGTTTAAGTAAACTTTCCTCATTCTCAATTGCCTGGAAATAATTATCTCTTGCTGCCTTTTCTTCTTTAACGAGTGTATCATCCAGATAATTACTCTGCAAGTTTTTCTGAGCCTCAACCAACTTGTCTTTAGAGCTTTTGACTTGAGAGTGAACATCACCAAAAGAATTCTTGTTCCACAATTTCAAAGCCTCTTTGCATGCTTTAAGTTTACCACAAAGAATAAAAGGAGCTGTTCCCACAATAGGAGTTCTCCAAGCAGTTTCCACAACATGAAGGAAATCAGGATGAGATATCCACATATTGAAGAATCTAAATGGTTTTTTTCTTTAGCCACCTCGTTTTCAGAACTTTTTTTTTTCGATAAGTAAAATGGTATTAATGAAGACAAAATTTACAGAAGCCTTTGACCATGAATAGTCAAGAGGCAAACATCACCTAGAGGAGAATAGGAGAGTGCACCTCACCTCAGAGAGGTGAGATGTTCTCACTCCACCATTCTCACTTTAGGTTACAAATCTAAAGATAATCATGTCCACACAAGTCATGGACTATGAACCAAATCTGAAAAACAAAATCTGAAATGATCTAAGATAGTTTTGGCTTGACTTTCTGATCTTCAAAGTGTTGAGAAACCTTCATTTTGCTGTTGATGCTAACTTTCCACTTTTGAATGCAATGAGATCTTGTTTTTCCTTCTTCTCCAACATCCCAGCACCTGAAAACTTAACAAAACAAGTCCAAGCATAGAAGATGTCCAAGTTGAGAACAGAAATTAAAGTGATCATACTATTAGAAAAAGAATTAATTAGCAATAGCTCATTTCTGATCTAGCTAATAGAGAAATTGAATCTAGTAAGAATCCCTTTCTCGCGATTGGATAAATTTCTGAACTTCCCAGCCTTTTCCATGCAGCTTCTGGAATCCATGATGATATCAAGAAGAATGTGAACTTTATCTTTTTTTGTTTCTTCAAAGATTCTATTGCATCTTTCTCTCCCAAATCCACCAAATAGCTGATCTAAGAATAACTCTCACCATCTTGATCAAAATGCCATTTTTAGGAAACTGTAAGGCAATTGCTTTGATTTCATGCAGGAGCCCTTTTTGAGGATTCCTTGTCAAATCACATCTAATCAGAATTTGTTTCCAATCCAATTTGAATAAGTGAAGCCAAAGAATAGGTGATCAGCGGTCTCCATATCTTTCATGCAAAACACATCCATTTGCTAAAGTATAGCCCTTCCTCTGTAAATGTCCAAAGTTGGAAGTTTATTGTGCATAGCTTGCCAAGTACAAAGAGAGAATTTCTGAACTGTTGGACTGTTCCAACCCAATTGCTTAAATTCCAAGGTGCAGCCTTCATCCTTAATTGATTCCAAGCTGAAGTGTTGAAAATCTTCCATTTCATGCTTCCATTTTACCCCATCAACTCCATCATTTGAGATTGGAATTGCAGCAATTTGAGGCCACAAAGAGATCATATCAAGAGAAATTGGATTAGGAAGGTTCCAATTCCCATTATGAATATAGTGTGAAATCTGCAAATCTTTAGGGGCACCTAGGTCCTGTCTTACTCTATCACCACACAACTGGTAGATGCTTTTACCATTAATCCAAGGGTCATACCACATGTTTATGCCATTACCTGTGGAGATAACATAAGATAGGTGGTCCACCAACCAACTTCTTGCCTTGAGGATTCCTTTAATAGCATTGAGTAAAGGCTTTATGTCCACATTCCATATTGATTTGTTGCTGAAGTACCTTCCTTGATCCAATTGACCCAGAGACAATCTTTACCATTTACCAACTCCCACAGATGATTTATCATACAAGCCTTGTTCCATTCTTGTAAATTCTTTAAATTCAGCCCTCCTTCTTCTTTGGTTTACAAATTGCATTCCAATTCACCATGTGCAAGGATCGGCCTTCTTGAGTTCTCCCCAAAAAAATCTGCTAAGGATACCTTCAACTTCATGAATGAATCCAGCTGGTAATAAGAAAGCATTTTGCCCAATATAATGAATAAGATTGCAGCACAGAACGAATCAATTCCACCCCCTTCCAGCTTTTGAGAGTAAATTGCTTTTCCAAGAGTTGAGTCTTTTTTTGATCTTGTCTATAATTGGTCTACAATGGTCCTTCTTTATGCTATTTGAGAAAAGAGGAAGACCCAAATAAGTAACAGGGAGATATCCTTCAGCCACCCCAAGGGTGTTAGTAATGGTCTCCTTTTCATGAATACCAGCCCCAATATAGACTTTGCTCTTATCTTGATTTAATTGAAGACCCGATAGAGCTCCAAATCTTATGAGAATACCAGCCAAGTTTTGGATTGATGCTTCATGATTTAGAACAAAGATTAGTAAGTCATCTGCAAAAATGATGTGAGAGATATAATTGTTTCCTGCTGTAGGAACTTTCAGCATGCTTCATTCACTGCTTTCTCAATCATGCAGGTTAATCCCTCCATAACAATGGTAAAGAGGTATGGTGATAGAGGGTCTCCTTGTCTTATACCATTACTGCTTCCAAAAAAAACCAGCTGGGGTGCCATTGAAAAGGACAGAAAATTTAGGAGTTTCCAAGCAATTTCTAATCCAAGCAATCCAATTAAGTGGGAAGTTCATCTTTTCCATCATATCATAAATAAAAGCTCTGTTACAGAATCAAATGCTTTCCTTAAATCAGCCTTAAAGCATATCCTTTTCCCTTTTGTTTTAGACTGCATATCTTTCACAAGGTCGTTTGCAAGAAGAATATTTTGGTGAATACCTCTTCCTTTATGAAGGCTGATTGGTTCAAACTAATAATCTTGCTCATGACATTCTGCATTCTGTCAGCCAACACTTTCGAAATGATCTTATAGGTGAAGTTACACAGAGAGATGGGTCTGTAATTTTCCAAAGAATCAGCTCCAACAGATTTAGGATAAGAGAAATGAAAGTGCAATTCATTTGTTTGAACATCCGACCAGATTTGAAGAAATAATCACAAGCTTTAACAACATCCCTTCCAGTGATTTCCCAAGTACTCTGGAAAATTTCTGCATTAAAACCATCAGGACCTGGGCTTTTGTTTTTCGGGGATCTGAAACAATCTTTCTGATTTCATCTCCTGTAATTGGCTGATTGAGAAAATCTTTGTCATTCTGATCAAGTCTCATGTTTACATCAATGTCAAGAATACCATGGCTCTGCTGTTGATTAAGAAGAGATTTATAGAACTCCACAGTGTAATCCTTCACTTCCTCAGTTTCTTGGATGAGATTCCATTTTGATCCTTGCATTTGAGAATTGTGTTCCTTGCCTTCCTTGCTGCTAAGACATAAAAAACTTTGTATTAGAGTCTCCCAAGGTCACCAATTTTCCCTAGACTTCTGCTTAATAAAACTTTCCTCATTTTTCATAGCTGTAAAGTACCTATCTCTTGCTTCCCTTTCTGCTGAAATACTATCTTCATCAAAGGATTTTTTTGAAGCTCCTGTTGGATGTTGATAAGATGTCTGTTACAGTTCTTGATTTCATCTTTCACATCACCAAACACTTCTTTATTCCATTTTTTTCAGAACTTCCTTGCATGCTTTCAATCTGCTGCACAAAACAAAAGGAGAGTCCCTTCTATTTCCAAGTTCCAAGCAGTCTGCACCACTTCAAGAAAATTGGGATGATTACACCACATATTGTAAATCTGAATGGCTTCTTTCCAGTAGGAATATCCCTTTCAGATGTAATTGTTAGGAGAGAGTGATCTGAAAAGTGCTGAACTCCATATTCTAACAAAGAGCTTGGATACGCAGTCAACCATTCATTGTTGATCAAGCATCTGTCAAGTCTTGCCAAGATTTTCCTATCTGCATTACCTCTATTACTCCAAGACAGCCAGTTACCCACTGATTTCATGTCAAATAAATCATTTAAAGTAATGCACTCATTAAAATCATAGCATTGAATCACTAAGTTGTCTTCCCCCAACCTTTTCATGCGAAAATCTGACAGTGTTGAAGTCACCCACTATCAACCATGGAGCTTGAGAACTAGATGGAGCAATAGAATTAATATCCTCCCACAAATTTTTCCTTTCATGAATGCTATTAGATGCATAATTGCTGTCACCAGAAAGAGCATGTGTTCTTCTTGTCTGTTCCTTTGACATGAATACATTGAGTAGTAGAAAAGTTGCATGAATCTCAATCAAATCAGGATTCCACAAGATCCAAATCGACCATTAGCTAGATCAGAATCGTTAGTGATAAAATCAGCCTCAGACCAAATTGAATTCTTTTTCAAAAGAGCAGATCAGATTTAATTTTGGTTTCAACAAGAATGACAATTTCACATGCACTAGACTTAATTATTTTGTTAAGTTCTCTTTTTTTTTGGTAAGTAAATGTAACTATATTGAAGTAAGGTATGTACAAAATGGCAAAAGGTGAACTGGGAGAGCGCACCCTTCCTCAAAGAGGTAGAATGTAATCACTCCACCAGAACTGTCCTTTTGACCAAACAAAGAGCTACAGAGAGGTTCATGGCTACACAGCCTGTAGCCTATGAAATCCTTAAACATAAAGGAAACAACCAGTTGATTTTGTCCAGCACCCAAGACCACTAGAGAAAGCGACCTGCAGAATCAAAAATAGAACAATATTTCCAATCTTGGAGATAGCCATTAGCGTGGAAACAAAATTAGAAGACATCATATGCAAACCACTCAAGAAAACCAAATCTAACTAACTTATAGAGAAGTTAAATCTAGTGAAAACCCCTTTCTCTCTTTGAGATAAAGACTCTTTCTTAAACTTCAGCTCCCCAATGCATCTGGTATCAAACAGAATATCAATGAGAATGCTCATCTTATCTCTATTCTGGCCATCAAAAATTCTCAACACCGCTCTCTCACCAATCCACCAATAGTGCATCTGAAAACAATCTTAGCAAACTGACAGAGTACTCTTTCCAGGGAAAGACTGCATAAGGGCTTTCATCTCAAGGTGAATATTATTCTCCGGATTTCTAGTAAAGTCAAATCTTTTCAAGATCTCTTTCCAAATCCATTTGTGTAAGAGCAAGCAAAATATAGATGATCCACAGTTTCATTCTCCATCAAGCATAAGGCACATCTATTAGCAAGGTAGTAAGCTTTTCTTTGCAAGTTGTCCATTGTAGAAGTTTTTTATGAAGAGCTTGCCAGGTACATAAAGAGTGCTTTTGATTAAGAGGGCTGTCCCAAGTCCACCTGAAAGGTTCCCAATTCTGATCTTTAATCCTTACTTGGTTCCAAGCTGAAGTTGCACTGAATTTCCCCCTGTCATGGATCCGATTATTGCGTCACTATGGCGCTATGGATAGGAATTTGGGCAATAATGGGCCACAGAGAGAACATATCAGCCGAAGTGGCAATGGGCAACTTCCAAGCCCCATTATCAATGAACTCAGAAACAGATAGATCAGAAGGACACCAAGATCATGTCTAATCCGATCACCATAGAGTTGATTAATGCTCTTCCCATTAACCCAAGGATCAAACCAAAACTAGTAGACCTACCATCAGCAATGTTATAGGTAATATGACTTTGAATGAAGGTTCTAGCGCATTAAGAATACCTCTCCAAGCAGCCGAATGATAAGGTTTAGGAGAAGCTTTCCAGATATTGGTTTTGACAGATATTTTTTGATTAATCCAATGGATCCAAAGGGTATTAGATTGCTGCAAAACCTCCCAAAGCTGTTTCACCATGCAAGCCTTGTTCCAGTCCTTAAGCTTTCTGAGATTCAAACCACCTTCCTGCTTAGGAGTACATATTTTACCCCAATTAATCATATGGATAGATTTGCTGTCCCTATTACCATTCCAAAAGAAGTTGCACATGATTTTGTCAATCTCATGAAGAAGCCCAGAAGGGAGAGGAAGCATTTGCCCAGTAAATAGCATAAGAAAGAAGAACCGATCTGATGAGCTCTAATCTACCCGCCCTAGACAGAAGTCTTGTCTTCCAAGATTGAAGGCGCTTCTTGATTTTGTCAAGGATTAGCTGACAGTGGTTCTTCTTATTCCAGTAGAAACAGAGGAAGACCAAGATAAGGGCTAGGCAAGGTGCCTTCCTCAACTCCTAAGCATTCAATGATGTCTTGTTTACTTTGAATACTAGCACCAACATAAACCTTACTCTTGGAATGGTTAAGCTTGAGACCAGAAATGTCACCAAAGTCTTTCAAGATGATTCCAAGCTTCTCAACAGATGCAATGTCATTTTGAAGAAATATGATAAGATCATCAGCAAAGGTGATGTGGGAAATTTTCAGACCACCTGCAGTCGGAACCTGGATATTCCCCTGAATAACTTCCTTCTCAAGCATGCAAGTCAAGTATTCCATTGCAATAGTGAACAAGTGGGAGAAAGAGGATCACCCTGTCTAATGCCATTAGTGCTAGTGAAAAAGCCAATAGGAGACCCATTGAAAAGGATGGAGAACTTCGGAGTATCATACATTCCTGACCCACTGAATCCAACGATTTGGAAAATGCAAGGCTTCCATCATGTTGTAAATGAGATTTCTATTCACTGAATCAAAAGCCTTGCGGAGATCAGCTTTAAAACAAACAATTTTCCCTCTTGTTTTAGAATGCAAGTCCTTCACCAAATCATGAGCAAGAAGCACGTTGTGATGAATACTTCGGCCCTTAATGAAAGCAGCTTGATTGAGGCTGATTATGTTAGACATAACATGTTGCATTCTATCAGCCATAAGCTTAGCAATGACCTTATAAATGAAGTTACACAAGGAGATAGGTCTATAGTGCTCCATGCTATCAGCCCCAACAGATTTAGGGATAAGAGCAAGAAAGGTGCAATTCATTTGCCTGTGAATTTGACCAGTGGAGAAGAAGTGGTGGCAAGCTTTAATCACATCTGAACCGATGATTGACCAAGTAGCTTGATAGAAATCAGCTGGGAATCCATCTGGACCAGGGCTCTTGTTCTTAGGAGAATTGAACACCACCTTGGTAATCTCTTCATCCGAGAATGGAGCATCAAGAATGTCAATATCTTGCTGAGTAAGAACTCTGAAAGGATTATTTGGATATTACTGGAATGCTGCGGTTGATTGAGAAGCTTTTTATAGAAATCCAGAGTATGAGTCTCAACCTGATCCAAATCATCAATAATGTTCCCCTGTGCATCCTTGCATTTTCTGATAGTGTTGATGGCTCTTCTACCCGCAATGGAGGCATAGAAGAATTTGGTATTGGTCTCCCCAGAGTTAACCAATTCTCTCTAGATTTCTGCTTAACAAAGTTTTCTTCCTTCTTATGGCCAGCATAATGTTCCTTGGCTTCCTTTTCCCTGTCAATCAGATTACTGTCAAAGGGGTTTAACTGAAGATCAGATTGAATTTCAGTAAGCACTTTCTTACTACTTCTTACACTTCCTCCACATTCCCAAAAGTCCTTCTATTCCAATCTCTAAGAGCATCTTTACAGCCTTTCAGTTTTTGCATAAAATGTACTGCGCATTGCCAACCACAGGAATCTCCCAGGCATTGTTAAGTTCTCTATGCTTGTACAATTTATTAATCCCACGTACATTCCAAGATATGATCTTCATGGTAAAATTAGAAGGGGGGCCGATGACCAAACTATGCCTTCCTTTGGACAGTATCCTTTTTCTTTTCAAATCCTTTTCCTTTTAACCATTTTGTCTTATCTATTTCATCCACCGCTTGGAGGTTTTAAATTTTAAAATACCTGGTTTGCACCATGCGAACCTCAAAAGATGAGGAGTCCAGCTGTTTGTTCGCTCCTCCTTCTTTGGAGATATCCTTTGAGCGCACTCCATCAAAGTTGGAAGAGTCCATTCCATCTTCTTCGGAGCAGGAATTAGTGCGCCTAGCTGAAGAGTCCAAGCGGCCTTGGACTTTGCCACCAAGGTGGAAACCGTAGCTTGAAGAGTCCAGCTGACCGTGGACTTCCTTGACATGAGTCTCCTTCGTGAGAATTCCCTCAGAAGAGTCCAGCTTCTTTAACTCACCATCCGAAGCAATAGGAGATTGCGCATTAGTTGCATGTTTTAGAGGCTTTTGAATATTTGAATTTTGAACTTGCTTTCCTTTCTCAATAGGTGCGGAAATTGCAGGTTCTTGTATGCATGGCTGCGGTTCTTCATCTCCCAAGACTTCAAACTGATTTGAAGTGGTGACATTCTGCTTCTTATGATTCAAGCTGTCTTTAACTTTGAAGACTTTCTCAACCCTCTGCTGCGGAGCTGGCTTACACGCCCCATTCGAATGGCCAAAAGAAGAGCAAACAGAGCATCGGCGTGGCCACCACTGAAAGGAAATTCTGATTTTCTTTATGCTCCCATCTAAATCCTTGTAGTACACAAACTCCGGAGGCTCTGAATCTGATGAGAATTCTACACAAGCCCGAGCATAGGACAAGCACTTTCTCTCTGCAGTCATCTTATCAAGGTAGAGAGGCTTTCCTAGTGTGCTAGCCAACTTTGCAATAAAATCTTTCGTCCAAAGATGCAATGGCAATCCATGAAAAGCAACCCAAAGAGGGATACTTTTCAGACTGTCCAATTCCTTCGAATCTCAGGTGACCTTCTAAGAATCATTGGATGGCCTTTGACGGACCAAAAGCCTTCCAATACACGGTTCATATCTTCTAAGAATCATTTTCAGAACTGATTGTAAGGATAGAGTGATCAGAAAATATTGTAACCCGTATTCCAAAAGGCAATCAGGATAAGCATGTAACCATTCTTTATTGATCAAACATCTGTCAAGTCTAGCCATGATTCTTCTATGAGAGTCTCCTCTGTTATTCCATGATAGAAAATTCCCAACAGATTTCATGTCAAACAAATCAGCCGATGATATGCAATCATTAAAATTCTGAAGCATGGAGTATGATAAAGTTCTACCCCCTACTTTTTCATGAGGATATCTGACTGTATTAAAGTCACCGACAACCAGCCATGGCAATTGGGAGTTCGCATGAGAGTGAAGGTCAGTCCATAATTGATCTCTTTCTGATCTATTGTTGGAAGCATAGATAGCAGTCATGATAAAGGAACACCACTTCTTTTATCAGTCCCCTTGATGTGAATTAACTGAGAATGTGCTGAAGATAGCTGAATATCCATGAGATTGGGGTTCAAAGGATCCAAATTCTCCCATTAGACAAGGTAGAATCATTTGTAATGAAATCAGCCTCAGGCCAAATTAAATTCTTCTTAATACATGAATGAGTAGATTTAATCTTTGTTTCAACTAAAATGGCTATATCACATGAGAGAGATCTAAGTAAACGATGTAGCTCTCTACATTTGCTAGATTTATTTAATCCACGTACATTCCAGGAGATATCTTCATTTAAACTAATAAATATATGATGCAAACCAAAGGCCGAAATTATTTAGAGTGCGCATTATCCCTTCTTTTTCCTTTGCTATCATGTCTTTCCCTTTTTGTCCTCTACCTTTTCCTTTATCCATTTCATCAACAGCAAGTAGGTTTTTAAATTTTGAATTACCTGCGTTTGAAGAGTCCATTCCTGCCGTAATTCCTTTATTTGACCCATGTGCCTTCCTTCTCCACCACGTGGATGCGCTGGTCTCCTAAAGTTGAGGCGATGGCATCATTTGTATCTCCCTTGCATGTGTTCGTTGCCAATAATGGATGGACTCTTTCCTCTTCTCTTTCTATGGAGGGAAGAGAGGAGGAGTCCTGCGTGGGCTGGACTTTGCAGCTACCTTCACCAGGTGTTGAAGCATGAGGTGGACTCTTTGAAACATGTGATGTAGTATGAATAGGACTCTTTGCTGCTGCACATGATGGGGGCGCATGTGGTGTATCTGATGGGCTTTTTGAAGCATGTGGTGTATCTGATGGAGGCGCATGAATTATGGATGCTTCCACAAGACTCACGTCATTATTTCCTTCCTGTAGGAGTGCAAAAGCATTAGACACCGGAACCAAGGAGTTGGCTGCTACAGCGCTAGGCTTCTTTTGATAAATTTTATTTACTACTTTTGGAACTTGATCCGTCTAAAGAAATTCGTTACCGGAATTAACTCATTGTTTCCAATGAAGATCATTAGCTGGAATGTCAGAGGTATCAATAAGAATTCTAAGAGAGGGAGCTTAGACGTCTCATCAAATCCAATCAGAGTGATATTGTCATCTTGCTAGAAACCAAGATCAAAGAGAGAAATGTGGATATGTGTAAAAATCAGATATGGGCTGATGCTAGCCTTATACACAATAGTAATTGTTCGAATGGCAGAATATGGGTTCTCTGGGATCACAATAAATATTCTCTGGATAATGTTTTCACTGATAATCAAGTCATCCATCTTTATTGTAAAAATCTGGAAACTGGAATGAAGTTTTTCTTATCGGCTATTTATGCTTCGAATTTGCAGCATGAAAGAGATTTTCTGTGGAACAATCTTATTATCACTCTCAAGTCTCTGTGGGTAATGATCCTTGGATTATTTTAGGTGACTTCAACTGTATTCGGCATGCTTCTGAGAAAACTGGTGGAAAACCTGTCCCCCATCATATTCTTCATTCTTTCAACTCTATGATTGTGAATGCGGGGCTGATGGACATGAAATCTGTTGGGAACACTTTATCTTGGTCTAACTGTTCTTTGGGAAATAAAAGAATTGCAGCTATGCTTGATCGATGCTTGATTAATGACCAATGGTTAGCTTTATACCCGGAGGCTTATGTGGAATTCTCAGCTTCTTATTTCTCGGATCACTCCATGTTGATTGCCCACTCTACGGAGGTCATTCCTTCTACGAAGAAGCCTTTCAAGTTCTTCAATATATGGAAGAATCACCCCAACTTTATGCATGTGGTTAGGAAAGCATGGAATATTAACCCGCATGGTTCTCCGACTTTTGTTCTCTGTCAGAAATTGAAGGAAGTCAAAAACGCCTTGAAAAATGGAACAAAGAAGATTTCGGGAATGTGAATGATAGTGTGAAGAATTTAAGAGCTCGTCTTGCTGATGTGCAAAAGACCATTCAGAATAAACCGCTGGACACCATCTGATTGAGGAGGAAAGAAAGATCAAACATAAGTATCTTCAAGCTATGGATAATGAGGATCTTTCTATAACAAAAATCCAAGCAGCAGTGGCTTACCTTGGGGACTCTAACTCTAAATTCTTCCATGCTTCTTTTAAAGCTAGGAAAGCCGCCAATACCATCAAACTTGTATTGATTCTCAAGGAAACAAAGTCAGTGACATTGATAAGGTTAAAGAGTATTCTGTGAATTTTTTCAAAGCTCTTCTAAATCAGAATACTCAACAGTGTGATATTGATGAAATTAATAATCTGAGCACTCTGGAAGTGGATGACATTCAGAAACTTTGCCAAGATGTCACGGAAAATGAAATTAAGGAGGTGGTTTTCAAATCTCCTAAAGGAAAGAGTCCGGGTCCTGACGGTTTCCCTGCAGAGTTCTATCAGTATACCTGGGAGATTGTAGGTGGTCAGGTTGTTGAGGCCGTGCAACACTTTTTCAGAACTTCCAGACTCCTTAAGCAAATCAACTGTACTTTCATTGCTCTAATTCCTAAATCTGAAGGGGCGGATTCCTTTGATCAATACAGGCCGATATCTCTTTGTAACTTTCTTTACAAGATCATATCTAAGATTCTTGCTAATCGGCTGCAGGTGGTTCTTCCAAAACTCATTAGCTGCAATCAGGCTGCTTTCATCAAGGGGCGATCTATTCAGGATAATATTTTGCTAGCCAATGATATTGTCCGTGATTTGCATTCTAAAAGTAAAGGAAATCTTCTGTGTTTTAGGCTGACTTGAAGAAGGCTTTTGACTCCCTTAACAGAAATTTTATATACCTCATGATGAGCAAGATGGGATTCCCGGAGTTGTTTATAAATTGGATCAGGAATTGCATAGAAAACCCACTTTTTCAATTCTTTTTAATGGTTCTCCGGCTGGTTTTTCCAATCTTCTAATGGTGTCAGACAAGGTGATCCCCTATCTCCTTATTTATTTACCATTGCTATGCAAGGCTTCACTAATTTGATGGACCGAGAGGTTCTCCATGGTGACATCAAGATTCCTTCCACGGCTAATGTTAAGATCTCTCACATTGTTTTTGCGGATGATCTGGTTATTTTCTTCAAGGATGACATTAATACAGCTGAAAGGATTAAGAATGTGTTGCATGTGTTCTCTCTCTGCTTATTCGGGGCTGAAACTTAATCATAATAAGAGCAAACTGTTCATTGGTGGTAAAGTCAGACACAAGGAGATGTTTCTTAAAATCATGAATGTTGGGGAAGGTTCCTTACCTGTTACTTATCTTGGTCTACCACTTATTTCCACATCAATCAAGAAGCTCATTGTGTTCCTCTCATTGAGAAAATCAGCAGAAGATTGAGTTCCTGAAAAAAAAGCTGCTATCTAAAGCTGGGAGGTTACAACTTATCCAATCTGTGCTTCATTCTTATTCTATATATTGGTCTTTAGCATTTTCGCTTCCTAAGGGGTTGATTCACAACATTGAGCACCTTATTCGAAATTTCTTTTGAAAGGATGTGCTGAAAGGAAACTATGCACATGGTTAAATGGGATGTCATATGTAGGCCGAAAAAAGAAGGAGGTCTTGGGGTGAAAAATATCCTTGAGTGGAATAGAGCGGCTTCAGCTAAGCTTTTATGGGAGGTTTTGCAAAGGAAGAATTCCCTATGGGTTGATTGGATCCATTCGAAATATCTTTCTAAGAACAACATATGGTGTATCAATTGGAAGGCGAACTACTCTAGTGCGTGGAAAGCGGTTCTTCAAGAGAGGGATTGGATGAAAGATCAAATCACCTATCATATTGCAAGTGGTAATTCTTTTAATATGTGGTTTGACCCTTGGCTGGCTGGTAAAAGTATTTATGAGATGCATGGGGATAGAGTCCGGCATGATCTGGGAGCTTATAGAAATGCGAATATCTCTAACTTTATTGTGAATGGTGAATGGTGCCTGCCTACAGCTACTTCATTCCAAATGATTCATCTGTGGCCTATTATTCGAAGTATAAGAATCCATAGTGACAATAATGACATGATTCTTTGGAACCACAATAATAGCAAATTCTCCATCCAATCAGCATGGAATGAGATCAGAACCAAGTATGAGGAAATCTGCCATTACCAGTGGATCTGGGGAAGGCCGGGTGCTAACAAGTTCAAACTGTGTACTTGGCAAGCTACTTTGGAAAAACTTCCAACTCAAGACCTCATGCAAGGGAGAGGATATCATTTAGCTAATCAATGTGTTTTATGCAGATTTGAAGGTGAAAGCAATAAGCATATTTTCTTTAACTGTTCTTATTCTCAGTGGATCTGGAAAGAAATATTGAAAAGATTTCAGGTTAGAAGAACCCCGGCGAATGGTCTGCATAATGAGTTGAATAAGCTCCACAATAATTTCCCCATACACAATGCGATCCAATCTCTTGCTCACCTTGCTTTGAAGACTTCGGTTTGGTGGATATGGAGGGAGCGCTGTTGCAGAAGTTTTGATGATGTTAGCCGCAGCAAGATGCAGGTGCTTATTTCCATTCTTCACGATATCAAGATATGTATGGAAGACCACCATTATGAGTTGAAAGAAGAAAGGGAGAAGGACATCTTTAGGAGATTCACATTTCTATATACATTCTTTCTGTCCTCTTGTTGTGTTCATCATTCTATAGTTTTTTTCCATTCATAGTCCACAGCTTGTGTGGTCATGAATTGCTTTCGTTTGTGATCCTAATGCTGTGTACGGTGGAGTGAGAATATTCTACTCTCTGAGGTAGGGTACACTCTCCTGTCCTTCATTAGGAGTTCACTTCCTGTGTACCACTCTTTCGGTCATGGGGTTCTGTATATTATTCGCTTTTCTTCAATGAAATTATACTTACCAAAAAAAAAAAACTTGATCCGTCTTACATTCCCCATTCGCATGGCCAAAAGATAAGCACTGAGGACACCGCCTTGGCCTCCAGGATAAGAGACACGAAGGCTTCTCATTTTCCCATCGGAATCTTCATAAACAACTGAGTCCGGAAGCTCTTTCATTGAAGATACCACACACATGCTCTTGCAAATGACAGCCTCTTGCGCTCTGCAGTCATCTTATCCAGATAGAGTGGCTCTCGAATTGTACTACAAAGCTTTGCAATACAAGTACGGGTCCATAGATGGAGAGGCAAGCCATGCAAGGAGATCCATAGTGGAATTGTCTGCAAGCTATCCTTTTTTTTTGTTAAGTTATTATGTATTAAAGAAAAAAAAGGGGAATAATGTACACACCTATTGTTAAGAAGACATAGGCAAAGGCTCCTATTGAGGAGTAGGAGAGTGCACCCCACCTCAGAGAGGTAGAATGGTCCCACTCCACCACTCACTACAATAAGATAGGCAAGATGAACACCTCATGACCACACAATCTGTGGACTATGAGTAAGTTAATTAGAAACTAAGAAATGCTTAGGAATGTGATATGTTGAACCGAGTGAGGACCTCTTTTTCCCTTCTATTACATCCGCTAATTCCATTATTTTCCATGCAAGCTTGATGTCAAGCAGCGTCCTAATGAGTACTTGCATCTTTTTTGATAACGACTTGCATCTTAGTGATCTGTTTGTCTTCAAAATCCGAAGACATCTTTCTCTCCATATCCACCATACCGCGGTCTTCAAAGTAAGTTGGGCTAGCATCCAAGTTTTGTTTTTTTGAGGAATGTTTTGATTAAGATCCTGCATTTCAAGTTGTAATGAATCTTCCGGTTGTCTCCCAATATCGAACCTCCTCTAGAGTTGTTGCCAAATCCATTTAGTATAATCGCTTGGAAGAAAAGATGGTCGTGGGTCTCCTCTTTGGTTCTGCAAAAAATACATTGATTAGCCATATGAAAACCTTTAGATTTGAGAAGATCTTGCGTGGGTAGCTTGTTCAACAATGCTTGCCATAAGCATATATTGAACTTATGAGCAGCCGGCTGCCCCCAAATCCAGGTATAGAGAATTGGTTATCAATGTGATGACTTCGTAGCTCATTCCATGCAGACGCTATCGTGAATCTTCCACCATTGTGGTTCCAAGCGATGGCATCCTGATTACCTGCATAAATTTGGATATTTTTGATAATTGGCCAGAGGGAGATCATCTCATGAGAAGTGGCACACGGCAGGTCCCACTTAGCATTATGAATGAACTTATCAATATGCCAATGCCTTTCAGCTCTCAGATCCTGCCTGATCCGTTCCCCGTATTTCTGAAATATACTCTGCCCCTCTATCCAAGGATCATACCACATATTGAATTGAGAACCATTAGCTATTTTGTAACTGATATGCGCTTGAATCCATTCCCTTTCCTTAAGAACGCTTTTCCATGCACTAGAAAAGTAAGCTTTGCATTTGATCATCCATATGTTTTGATTCAGCAAATACTTGTTGTAAATCCACTCAATCCATATAGATTTCCTCTTCTGTAAAATGTCCCACAACAGTTTAATTGATGCTGCTCTATTCCAGTCATTCAGTCTTCTTAGCCCCAGTCCTCCTTCCTTCTTCGGCCTGCAGATATCTTCCCCATTTCACCATGTGCAAAGGTTTGTTTTCCGTAGATCCCTTCCAAAGAACTCACGAAAAGTATCTTCAATGTGTTTAATTAGACCCTTAGGAAGGAGAAAAGCAGAAGACCAGTAGATGGAATAAGATTGGAGAACGGATCTGATGAGCTCAAGTCTACCAGCTTTGGATAGAAGTCTATTCTTCCAGGAATTCAAGCGTCCTTTAATTTTCTCCAGGAGGGAGTACAATGAACTTTCTTGAAAGAAGATGATATGAGAGGGAGACCAAGATAAGGGACCGGGAAATTACCTTCACCACCTCCATAATATCCAAGATGCATTGTTTATCAGTAATTCTGCCGCCCACAAACAATTTGCTTTTCTGTTTATTCATAGTGAGACCGGAGCAAATAGAGAAATCCTGCAGAACTTTCATGACATTTGCAGCTGATTGAATGTCATTCTTGAAAAAAATGACCAAATCATCAGCAAAGACAACATGATATATGCATGTTACCAGCAGCCGGAACCTTAATATCACCTTTTCTAACAGCGTCTTCCATAAACAAGATAGACCTTCCATTGCAATGGTAAAAAGGTATGGGGACAAAGGATCACCTTGACGAACTCCATTACTTCCATGAAAGAAACCAGCAGGGGAACCATTAAAAAGGATGGAAAAAGTTGGATTATCTATGCAACTTCTGATCCACATTATCCATTTATCAGGGAATCTCATCTCCTTCATCATGTGATATATGAACTCTCTATTACAGAGTCAAAAGCCTTCTTCAAGTCCGCTTTGAGACAAAGAATGTTACCTTTAGTTTTGGAGTGAAGATCTCTAACCAAATCATTAGTTAAGAGAATATTATCATGAATGAGTCTCCCTTTGATGAAAGCGGCCTGATTAGGGCGGATGAGCTTATGAAGAACCTTTTGCATTCTGTTAGCCAGTATCTTAGATATAACTTTATAGATAAAGTTACAAAGAGATATCGGCCTATACTGATCAAGGGAGTCAACTCCTTCAACCTTAGGAATTAGGGCAATAAAAGTGCAATTCATCTGATTTAGGAGTCTACCCGATTGGAAAAAATGCTTCACTGCAGAAATCACTTGCTCCCCCCACAATATCCCAAGTTCCTTGATAAAATTCAGCTGGAAACCCGTCAGGACCAGGGCTCTTATCTTTCGGAGACTGGAAAACCACTTTTGTAATCTCGTCATCAGTAATGTCTTGAAGAAGTTGCTGAATATCCATATCACTGAGAGTGCTTTTCAGATTGATAGAGGAGTGATTCCAGTCATTTGCGGGCTGGTTCAAAAGAGTAGTGAAGAATCCACAGAGTGTTGTCTCACCTTATCAATATCATCAATAACCTTACCATCAGAATTAATGCATCTTCTTATCATGTTGACAGACTTCCTGGCTTTAAACGCAGCATGAAAATATTTAGAATTCTTATCCCCCAGAGATAGCCATTTTGTCTAGATTTTTGCTTATAGAAGGATTCTTCCGTGTCAATAGCTTTAAGATATTCATGTCTAATTCGGTTTTCTTCTTCAATAAGAGCGTGGTCTGTATGATTGCGCGCCAGCTTAGCTTGGATCTTAGAACTTCCTCCCTCCAGTGTTTTATAGAGTTATGCACATCTCCAAAAACCTCCTTATTCCACTTCTTCAAAGCTTCCTTAACAGCCTTCAGTTTCTTGCAAAGAACAAAAGTGGGGGAGCCATAGAATTGCTGATTCCATGCTGATTGAACGACATCCTTGAAGTCTTTGTGCTGAGTCCATATGTTGAAGAACTTGAACGGTTTCTGACCATAGTTCACCATAGAAGAAGTTTGAACATTAAGAATGGAGTGATCAGAGAAATAGGTGGAACCGTAATCCACATAGCCATCAGGAAATTGAATCATCCACTTATCATTGATAAGACATCTATCGAGTTTAGCAGCAATCCTTCTTCCTCCCGACGAGCAATTGTGCCAAGATAAGGTGTTTCCCACAGCTTTCAGGTCTATAAGACCAGAACAATTTATCATATCCTCAAAAGCTTTAAGAATATGCTCAGGAACCGGCTGACCTCCCACTTTTTCAGAAGCATACCTAACACAGTTAAAATCACCAATAGCAATCCACGGGCAGTTACCAATAGTAGAACCAGCATGTTTAACAATGGTCTCCCATAAAGATAGTCTTTCAAGGTGAAGGTTGGAAGCATAGATAGCTGATAGATGAAAATCTTCCCTCGTGGCCAAGTGAGTTCCATGCAAATGAATAATTTGATGACTCATGTCAATAATTTTGAAAGAGTATATTGCGGGATTCCAGAACCCCATATCCGCCCATTAGAGAGGTTGCTATTGTGAATAAGATCAGCTTCCGGCCATATTTGTGCTTTACATATATCAACATTGACCAGCTTAATCTTAGTTTCCAGAATAATGACAATATCAAACTTCTTTGACATGATAATAGTTCTAAGCTCTCTACGCTTAGTAGGTTTGTTGATTCCCCTTACATTCCAGCTACAAATCTTCATGGATACAATTGGAAGGTAGAAAAAAAAATACCTAAGATCTGCTTTGGTAAGCATTCCCTGCAGACCTTGCCTGGGATCTTTCCCTTTCCATTTTGCTGCGATTCCTTGTTGGTTCACTCCATTGCTGGCTTTCTTCTCTCTCTTTTCCTTTTCATCCACGCATGCAAGGAGTGGAATTTTCTCTCCTTTCCCCTGTTAGATTATCTATTGTAGTATTATCCATCTTTGAAGGAGATTTGCCATGCCTCATATTAGCTTCATCATGGATATCTTTTTTTCCTTTTGTTACTGTAGAAAAATCTGCTTGATATGCTGAGTGTTTCCATTAGTGTCTTTCATGTCAAAGCTTGCCACCTTTAAAGCACCAACCAGCATCGAATCAGACATAACAAGATTTTCCTGCCCAAGAAATGCAGATTGAGCCACCGTTGGCCAAATCGGATTTCTGCTCGATCAATTATAGAAGAAGAATCCACTGATAGATCCTGGTTTGCACTCATATCTTCGGGAGCTGTGGGAGATGTCGGATTGATATTATGCTTGTTACTATTAGCCACCGTGGGAAGGATCGGGTTTATGCTAATATTGGAAGTTGACTCCATGCTCGGTCCATCCGTATTAAGTTGAACGGCGGCCGTCTTGACTTCAGACTGAGATCTTTGATGAGTCCCCGTGGGCAAGGCCGGATTTACACTCAATCCAAGCGCAGATCTTGACTCCATTTCCTTAGTATCATTGGATGTCCTCTCACTGTCTAGAATCCCTCTAGAATTCTTTGTAAGTCCTCACCTGAATCTAGCTTGCAGACAAGAATCCATTGTCAAGCATATGAAGCTCAAAAGCGTTGGTCTGCCATCTAGATTTGATGTAGGCAAGAAGGGCATTATAAGTGGCTTTGAGGCCAATTATATATCCCTATTGCTTGAGACCATGCATCCACAAGCTCTTCTGAATCTTCCTTAGCCATAACCGCAATCTTCTTGTCTCCTCTAGTTGTGGGGTTGATGAACTCCAAGTTGAACTCTTGAGATGCGGCTGGGGTCTTGAAGAGGGAAGACCATTGGCGAGGGGCCCCAGAGACCGCAGGCATATACCTTGATGAAGAACGCGACCTTCCTCTTGAAGAAGACCGCTGGACAGATCTTCCTGGCCTAGTAGAGGTGGAAGAGTCAACAGCCAAAGAGGAAGCAGCAGCCATCTTGCTGTCGACCAGGGTGTGAGCAGCAGCAAACACCTTCCAACGAACACCTCTATCACACCAAAGAGACCCAGAGGAAGGAAAGGGTAGACCCCGGTTGAAGGAATTCCAACCAGTGGCTGCCCTCAAGAGATCGGCTCCACCAGGAAGGTGGCTCAGATCTCAAGAAGGCAAGGGATCCTTCCTCACCACCGAAGAGAGACCCTAACGGAAGGGAGCTCCGCCAAGGGAGGTCCTCCCACCGCCGGGAAGGCTGGGGGAGGGAACCCGGACTCCCACAAGACCTTCTCTCTCCTCAGAGCTTCTCTCTCTAGAAAGCTAGAGAGAGAGAGCAACTTTCTCCCCTTTGCTGGATTTCTTCTAGATTACAAAATCTTCACTCGTTTTAACATTTCGGTTATGTAGTTTCTTTTGATCTTTGCTAATCTCATAGTCCACAAATCTTTGTGTGGTCATGAGTTCTCAGTCTTGATAATTCTAAGGTTGCGGTTGGTGGAGTGAGAACATTCCACCTCTCTGAGGTGGGGTGCACTCTCCTGACCCACTTTAGGATTTTTTCTCTATGACCATGATTTATGGTTATAGACCTTGTACATTTGGTTCTCTTAATACATTATTATTTACCAAAAAAACAAGTCTAAAGGGTCAAAACACACAACCTGGGGTCCAAAATCCCAAATAGGGATCTGATCGGTGTGCCATTTGCTCCGACACGACCGGGTGGATTAAATTGACGTGTGCGAACTGACGGAATCCATTTGGATTCCCGGTTTGGTTGGGCGTTGAAATGATGGATCTAAAAAAAAACCCAAGTCTAAAGGGTCAAAAAACAACACCGGGGTCCAAATCCCAAATAGGGATCTGATCGGCATGCCGTTCACTCCGACACGACTGGGTGGGTTAAATTGACGTGTGCGAACTGACGGAATCCGATTTGGATTCCCGGATTGGGTTGGGCGTTGAAATGAAGGATCTAAAAAAACCCGAGTTTAAAGGGTCAAAACATACAACCCGGGGGTCCAAAATCCCAAATAGGGATCTGATCGGCATGCCGTTCACTCCGACACGACTGGGTGGGTTAAATTGACGTTTGCGAACTAACAGAATCCGATTTGGATTGCCGGATTGGGTTGGGCGTTGAAATGACAGATATAAAAAAACCCAAGTCTAAAGGGTCAAAACACACAACCTGGGGTCCAAAATCCCAAATGATCTGATCGGTGTGCCGTTTGCTCCGACACGACCGGGTGGGTTAAATTGACGTGTGCGAACTGACAGAATCCGATTTGGATTCCCGGATTGGGTTGGGCGTTGAAATGACAGATCTAAAAAAACCCTACTCTAAAGGATCAAAACACAAAACCCGGGAGTCCAAAATCCCAAATAGGGATCTTATCGGCGTGTCGTTTTCTCTGACATGACCGGGTGGGTGAAAGTGACGTGGGCGAACTGACGGAATCTGATTTGGATTCTTGGATTGGGTTGGGCGTTGAAATGACGGATCTAAAAAAACCCAAGTCTAAAGGGTCAAAACAACCCGGGGGTCCAAAATCCCAAATAGGGATCTGATGGGCATGCCGTTCACTCGGACATGACCGGGTGGGTTAAATTGACGTGTGCGAACTGACGAAATCCGATTTGGATTCCTGGATTGGGTTGGGCGTTCAAATGACGGATCTAAAAAAACCTGAGTTTAAAGGGTCAAAATATACAACCCGGGGGTCCACAATCCCAAATAGGGATCTGATCGGCATGCCGTTCACTCCGGCACGACTGGGTGGGTTAATTGACGTGTGCGAACTGACGAATCCGATTTGGATTCCCAGATTGGGTTGGGCGTTGAAATGACAGATCTAAAAAAACCCAAGTCTAAAGGGTCAAAACACACAACCTGGGGTCCAAAATCCCAAATAGGGATCTGATCGGTGTGCCGTTTGCTCCGACACGACCGGGTGGATTAAATTGACGTGTGTGAACTGACGGAATCCGATTTGGATTCCCGGATTTGGTGGGCGTTGAAATGATGGATCTAAAAAAAAACCCAAGTCTAAAGGTCAAAACAAACAACCCGGGGTCCAAAATCCCAAATAGGGATCTGATCGGCAGGCCGTTCACTCCGACATGACTGGTGGGTTAATTGACGTGTGCGAACTGACGGAATCCGATTTGGATTCCCGGATTGGGTTGGGCGTTGAAATTATGGATCTAAAAAAACCCGAGTTTAAAGGGTCAAAAAATACAACCCGGGGGTCCAAAATCCCAAATAGGGATCTGATCGGCATGCCGTTCACTCCGACACGACTGGGTGGGTTAAATTGACGTTGCGAACTAACGGAATACGATTTGGATTCCCGGATTGGTTGGGCGTTGAAATGACAGATCTAAAAAAAACCCTACTCTAAAGGATCAAAACACAAAACCCGGGAGTCCAAAATCCCAAATAGGGATCTTATCGGCGTGTCGTTTTCTCTGACATGACCGGGTGGGTGAAAGTGACGTGGGCGAACTGACGGAATCTGATTTGGATTCTTGGATTGGGTTGGGCGTTGAAATGACGGATCTAAAAAAACCCAAGTCTAAAGGGTCAAAACAACCCGGGGGTCCAAAATCCCAAATAGGGATCTGATGGGCATGCCGTTCACTCGGACATGACCGGGTGGGTTAAATTGACGTGTGCGAACTGACGAAATCCGATTTGGATTCCTGGATTGGGTTGGGCGTTCAAATGACGGATCTAAAAAAACCTGAGTTTAAAGGGTCAAAATATACAACCCGGGGGTCCACAATCCCAAATAGGGATCTGATCGGCATGCCGTTCACTCCGGCACGACTGGGTGGGTTAATTGACGTGTGCGAACTGACGAATCCGATTTGGATTCCCAGATTGGGTTGGGCGTTGAAATGACAGATCTAAAAAAACCCAAGTCTAAAGGGTCAAAACACACAACCTGGGGTCCAAAATCCCAAATAGGGATCTGATCGGTGTGCCGTTTGCTCCGACACGACCGGGTGGATTAAATTGACGTGTGTGAACTGACGGAATCCGATTTGGATTCCCGGATTTGGTGGGCGTTGAAATGATGGATCTAAAAAAAAACCCAAGTCTAAAGGTCAAAACAAACAACCCGGGGTCCAAAATCCAAATAGGGATCTGATCGGCATGCCGTTCACTCCGACATGACTGGTGGGTTAATTGACGTGTGCGAACTGACGGAATCCGATTTGGATTCCCGGATTGGGTTGGGCGTTGAAATTATGGATCTAAAAAAAACCCGAGTTTAAAGGGTCAAAAAATACAACCCGGGGGTCCAAAATCCCAAATAGGGATCTGATCGGCATGCCGTTCACTCCGACACGACTGGGTGGGTTAAATTGACGTTTGCGAACTAACGGAATACGATTTGGATTCCCGGATTGGTTGGGCGTTCAAATGACAGATCTAAAAAAACCCAAGTCTAAAGGGTCAAAACACACAACCTGGGGTCCAAAATCCCAATAGGGATCTGATCGGTGTGCCGTTTGCTCCGACACGACCGGGTGGATTAAATTGACGTGTGCGAACTGACGGAATCCGATTTGGATTCCCGGATTGGGTTGGGCGTTGAAATGACGGATCTAAAAAAAAACCAACTTTAAGGGTCAAAACACACAACCCGGAGTCCAAAATCCCAAATAGGATCTGATCGGCGTGTCGTTCACTCCGACACGATCGGGTGGGTTAAATTGACGTGTGTGAACTGACAGAATCCGATTTGGATTCCAGATTGCGTTGGGCGTTGAAATGATGGATCTAAAAAAACCCAACTCTAAAGGATCAAAACACACAACCCGGGGGTCCAAAATCCCAAATAGGGATCTGATCGGCGTGCCGTTTGCTCCGACACGACCGGTGGGTGAAAGTGACGTGGGCGAACTGACGGAATCCGATTTGGATTCTTGGATTGGATTGGGCGTTGAAATGAAGGATCTAAAAAAACCCAAGTCTAAAGGGTCAAAACATACAACCGGGGGTCCAAAATCCCAATAGGGATCTGATCGGCATGTCGTTCACTCCGACATGACCTTGGGGGTTAAATTGACGTGTACGAACTGACGAAATCTGATTTGGATTCCGGATTGGGTTGGGCGTTGAAATGACTGATCTAAAAAAACCCAAGTCTAAAGGGTGAAGACACACATCCCGGGGGTCCAAAATACCAAATAGGGATCTGATCAGTGTGTCGTTCGCTCCGATACGACCGGGTGGGTTAAATTGACGTGTGCGTACTGACGGAATCTGATTTGGATTCCCAGATTGCGTTGGGCGTTGAAATGACGGATCTAAAAAAAACCCTACTCTAAATGATCAAAACACACAACTCGGGGGTCCAAAATCCCAAATAGGGATCTGATCGGCGTGTCGTTCGCTCCGACACGACCGGGTGGGTGAAAGTGACGTGTGCAAACTGACGGAATCCGATTGGATTCCCGGATTGGGTTGGGCGTTGAAATGACGGATCTAAAAAAACCCAAGTCTAAAGGGTCAAAACACACAACCTGAGGTCCAAAATCCCAAATAGGGATCTGATCGGTGTGTCGTTCACTTTGACACGACCGGGTGGGTTAAATTGACGTCTGCGAACTGACGGAATCCGATTTGGATTCCCGGATTGGGTTGGGCGTTGAAATGATGGATCTAAAAAAAACCCAAGTCTAAAGGGTCAAAACACATAACCCGGGGGTCCAAAATCCCAAATAGGATCTGATCGGCATGCCGTTCGCTACGACACGACCGGGTGGGTTAAATTGACGTGTGCGAACTGACAGAATCCGATTTAGATTCCCGAGTGGGTTGGGCGTTGAATGACGGATCTAAAAAAAATCTTTTTTTTGGTAGGTAATACCAGAATTTATACTAATATGGAAAATGTTGGAATATTTACAATGAATGTTCCATGCTATCACAGGCCGATAGCTATAGGAAACAAGAGCATACCCGAGGTAGCCCAAAAAGCACATGGAATTCATAATCTACAGATATTGAAGTTGGTAAGAATTCTGCAAGTTGAATTACTGGGAACATTCGCCTTGATGTGAGACTGAGTGATATTCCGAACATCCGATAATATAGAGAGGAGGACTTGCATGGTACTTCGATTTTTTGATTCAAAAATCCGCAGGCATCTCTCTTCCATATCCACCACAAAGCAACTCTAAAGGTAACAAAAGCAACAATCCTCCCTTCATCCCGAGCCTTGAACTTAGTTATTAAACTTTCGCACTCAGCTATAGTAGAGTCTTTTAGCATGCGATGGATAGTTAATCTGTGCAGAAGTTGTTTCCAAATCCAAGCGCTATAGGTGCATTTGAAGTAAAGATGATTTATATCCTCCTCTTGTTGCTGACACAAAACACAGATATTGGGACCTTGCAAACCTCGCCTTTGAAGAGCATCAAAGGTAGGTATCCCCTTCATCAAGATCTGCCAGGTATGAAGGGAGTACTTTTGGCTTGTAGGTCTCTCCCAGACAATAGCAAACCAATGAACTTTGGGGTATATGGTTCTCTTCAAATCATAAATGTTCTTGTTGCTAATGTTACCTTTATTATGCTTCCACATTATGGCGTCACCTTCATTTGCAGAAATTGGGATAGCATAGATCATGGGCCAAAGATCAAGCATCTCAGAAGATGTTGGATGAGGGAGACTCCACCTCCCATTTTGAATAATGCAGCTGACAGTAGTAGATAGAGGCAGTCCAAGCAATCTCCTTCTCCTAATGTCTTAACCGCCAAGGGAATGAATGGATTCTCCATGAATCCATGGGTCTTGCCATAAGTTGATTTTTGTACCATTGCCAACTCTATAGTTCACATTAGGCCTAATCTAGTCCCGGGCCTGCAGCATACCCTTCCATGCATGAGAATGATACGAATGGGCTTGCACCTCCCAAATGGATGCCTTCTTGAGATATCTGTTTGTCACCCATGTATTCCATAATGAATCATGCTGATTGAGAAGCCTCCAGAATTGCATGGTAAGAGTACTTGAATTCCAGTCAACCAGCCTCCTTATCCCCAGACCTCCCTCATGTTTTGGTCTACAAACAAAATCCCACTTCACTAGAAGGAACGGCTTGTAATCTCCTGAGGAATGCCAGAAGAAGTTTCTGAGTAGCCGCTCCACTTCTCCAATCAATCCTTTAGGAAGAATGTATGAGACCGCCCAGTAGATAGAGTAGGAAAGAAGAACGGATCTGATCAGCTCCAGCCTGCCAGCTTTAGAAAGTAAGCGGGATTTCCATGATGCTATTCTTTTAGTGATTTTTTCCAGAATTGGAGCACAATGATTGCTGGTCATTCTCGTAGAGAATAATGGAAGTCCCAAGTATGTGGACGGCAAGAACCCCTCTTGAACCTTCAAAGCATCAAGGAAAGATCTCTTAGCATGTACCTTTTCACCAATGAAGACTTTGCTCTTGTCCGAGTTTAATTGCAAACCAGAATAGGTATAGAAGTCTTCAAGAATTTGTGAAATGCACCTTGCTGTAGAGAGGTTAGGTTTCATGAAAAGCAGTAGATCATCTGCAAAAACCAAGTGTGACAATCTTGTATCTCCATAACCTGGAACATGCAACACTCCTTGACGGATTTTCTGCTCAATCATGATAGATAGCCCTTCCATTGCAACACAAAAAAGGTAAGGTGAAAGTGGATCTCCTTGCCGAATACCATTAGCAGAATGAAAGAAGCCAGTCGGGCTCCCATTAAGAAGCACCGAAAAAGAGGCTGAATTAGTGAGAACATCTATCCATTGAACCCACTGCTCAGGAAATCCATCTTTCTCAGAATAAGAACAATGAAGTTGCGATTTACAGTGTCAAAAGCTTTTCTCAGATCAACCTTCATGCATAATAAGTTGCCCCTATGTTTGGAGTGGATATCTCTCACAAGATCATTGGCTAGGAGAATGCTATCTTGGATTCTACGGCCTTTTATGAAAGCTGACTGGTTTTTGCTGATGAGAAAAGGCATAAACTCTTGCATTCGATTGGCAAGGAGTTTAGTGAAGATCTTGTAAACAAGTTACATAGTGAAATGGGACGGAACTGATCAAAAGAATCCACATTATCACCTTTAGGGATGAGAGAGATGAACGTATGATTTACCTGGCGAAGCCATCTTCCTCCAGAAAAGAAATACTGGACTGCCGCAATCACATCATTACCCACAATATTCCAAGTTGCTTGATAAAAATCAGCAGAAAATCCATCAGGCCCTGGACTTTTGTTCTTAGGAGCAGACATGATAACTTCTGTAATTTCTGTGTCTGTGAACTTCCTCATGAGTTTGTTTCTATCAGCCTCAGTAAGAACCGAAGTAGCATGGATATCAGGTTCTTCATAGTCTTGCTGTTGGTTCAAAAGTTTAGTGTAAAATTGAAGAGCATGCTCCTTGATCTTCTGCACATCATCAGTAAAAGTCCCATCAGGCAATTTACATTTCCGAACTGTATTGATCATTCTCCTACCTTTAATACTAGCATAGAAAAATATAGTGTTATCATCCTTCTGAGTTAACCAGTGTTGCTTGGCACGTTGTGTGGCATAAGATGATTCCATGCGTAAGGATTGAAGGTAATCTTCTCGAGCTTGATTTTCTTTGTTAGCATAATCTTCATTCTTAGGGTCACTATCTAAATTTTCTTGAGCCATGTGAAGAGTCTTAGCTGCATTTTCTACCTTATGACTGATTTCTCCAAATTCCACCCGATTCCAAATTTTCAGAGCAGCCTTAACTGCTCGAAGTTTGTGACATAGAACAAAAAGTGGAGTTCCTTTCATTTGGGTTTGCCAAGCCTTCTCAACAGTAGGAAGAAAAGTGTCATGCTGCGCCCACATAGAAAAATATTTAAATGGTTTTGGCCCTCCTGCTAGAGACTCTTCAGAGAAAATAGTGAGATGAGCATGATCCGAGTGCATTTTATCCCCATAGGCTAGATAACTGTCTGGGAATCTATCCAGCCATTGTTGATTAATCAAAGCTCGGTCAAGTCTGCATGCAATTCTTCTTGCTCCAACTGAGCGGTTACTCCAAGACATGGTGCTTCCGATACACTTCAGGTCCAACAAAGAAGATTGATCAATACAGTCGTTAAAGTCCCTAAGAAGAGAAGAAGTTAGCCTCCTGCCACCACATTTTTCTTCCGGAAATCTAACACTGTTGTAGTCACCCACAAGAATCCAAGGCCCCGAAGTAGTAGTAGAAATAGTTAGGATATCCTGCCAAAGCATTCTCCTTTCATGGTTAAGATTTGATCCATACACAGCAGATAAATGAAAAACCTGATGAGAAGCGGTAACCATGCAATCCAGATGAATAATCTGATCTGTAACTTTCACACACTTCATTTGAATAGCAGTTTCATTCCAAAGAACCCAAATTCAGCCTGCAGGGTGCTCACTATAATTATGAATCAGGTTGAGATGAGGAGCAATACTTAGTCTTCTACTAACCAACTTATCCAATTTAACTTTAGTTTCCAGGAGAACAATAATGTGCGCATTTGAACTGATGATGGAGCGCTTCACACTCATTCTATTCACAGCTTTATTGAGACCACGAACATTCCATGATATTATCTTCATAATTAACTTTGAGATAAAGATCTGATTCTAGCCTGAAGCTTATCCATAGTATTGCTCACTGACGTACCTTTAGAGTATGATCTAAAAAAAATCCTACTATAAAGGATCAAAACACACAACCCGGGGGTCCAAAATCCCAAATAGGGATCTGATCGGCGTGTCGTTTGCTCCGACACGACGGGTGGGTGAAAGTGACGTGGGCGAACTGACAGAATCCGATTTGGATTCTTGGATTGGGTTGGGCGTTGAAATGACAGATCTAAAAAAACCCAAGTTTAAAGGGTCAAAACACACACCCGGGGTGCAAAATCCTAAATAGGGATCTGATCGACGTGGCGTTTGTTCCGACACGACCAGGTGGGTTAAATTGACGTCTACGAACTGACGGAATCCGATTTCGATTCCAAGATCAGGTGGGCGTTGAAATGATGGATCTAAAAAAACTCGAGTCTAAAGGGTCAAAACATACAACCCAGGGGTCCAAAATCCCAAATAGGGATCTGATCGGCATGTCGTTCACTTCGACATGACTGGGTGGGTTAAATTGACGTGTGCGAACTGACGGAATCCGATTTGGATTATCGGATTGGGTTGGGCGTTGAAATGACGGATCTAAAAAAACCGAGTTTAAAGGGTCAAAACATACAACCGGGGGGTCCAAAATTCCAAATAGGGATCTGATCGGCATGCCGTTCACTCTGACACCACTGTGTGGTTAATTGACGTTTGCGAACTGACGGAATCCGATTTGGATTCTCGGATTGGGTTGGGCGTTGAAATGACAGATCTAAAAAAACCCAAGTCTAAAGGGTCAAAACACACAACCTTGGGTCCAAAATCCCAAATACGGATCTGCTCGGTGTGCCGTTTGCTCCGACACGACCGGGTGGATTAAATTGACGTGTGCGAACAGACAGAATCCGATTTGGATTCCCGGATTGGGTTGGGCGTTGAAATGACGGATCTAAAAAATAACAACTTTAAGGGTCAAAACAACAACCCGGGAGTCCAAAATCCCAAATAGGGATCTGATCGGCGTGCCGTTCGCTCCGACACGATCGGGTGCGTTAAATTGACGTGTGTGAACTGACAGAATCCGATTTGGATTCCCAGATTGCGTTGGGCGTTGAAATGATGGATCTAAAAAAAACCCAACTCTAAAGGATCAAAACACACAACCCGGGGGTCAAAATCCCAAATAGGGATCTGATCGGCGTGTCGTTTGCTCCGACACGACCGGGTGGGTGAAAGTGACGTGGGCGAGCTGACGGAATCCGATTTGGATTCTTGGATTGGGTTGGGCGTTGAAATGACGGATCTAAAAAAACCCAAGTCTAAAGGGTCAAAACATACACCGGGGGTCCAAAATCCCAAATAGGGATCTGATCGGCATGACGTTCACTCCGACATGACCTTGTGGGTTAAATTGACGTGTACGAACTGACGAAATCTGATTTGGATTCCTGGATTGGGTTGGGCGTTGAAATGACGGATCTAAAAAAAACCCAAGTCTAAGGGTGAAGACACACATCCCGGGGGTCCAAAATCCCAAATAGGGATCTGATCGGTGTGTCGTTCGCTCTGATACGACCGAGTGGGTTAAATTGACTGTGCGAACTGACGGAATCTGATTTGGATTCCCAGATTGCATTGGGCGTTGAAATGATGGATCTAAAAAAAACCCTACTCTAAATGATCAAAACACACAGCCCGGGGGTCCAAAATCCCAAATAGGGATCTGATCGGCGTGTCGTTCGCTCCGACACGACCGGGTGGTGAAAGTGACGTGTGCATACTGACGAAATCCGATTTGGATTCCCGGATTGGGTTGGGCGTTGAAATGACGGATCTAAAAAAACCCAAGTCTAAAGGGTCAAAACGCACAACCTGGGGGTCCAAAATCCCAAATAGGGATCTGATCGGTGTGTCGTTCACTTTGACACGACCGGGTGGGTAAATTGACGTCTGCGAACTGACGAAATCCGATTTCGATTCTCGGATTGGGTTGGGCGTTGAAATGATGGATCTAAAAAAAACCCAAGTCTAAAGGGTCAAAACACACAACCCGGGGTCCAAAATCCCAAATAGGATCTGATCGGCATGCCATTCACTCCGACGCGACCGAGTGGGTTAAATTGACGTGTGCGAACTGACAGAATCCGATTTAGATTCCCGGATTGGGTTGGGCGTTGAAAGGACGGATCTAAAAAAAACCCTACTCTAAAGATCAAAACACACAACCCGGGGGTCCAAAATCCCAAATAGGGATCTGATCGGCGTGTCGTTTGCTCCGACACGACCGGGTGGGTGAAAGTGACGTGGGCGAACTGACGGAATCCGATTTGGATTCTTGGATTGGGTTGGGCGTTGAAATGATGGATCTAAAAAAAACCCAAGTTTAAAGGGTCAAAACACACAACCCGGGGGTGCAAAATCCCAAATAGGGATCTGATCGACGTGGCGTTTGCTCCGATACGACCAGGTGGATTAAATTGACGTCTACGAACTGACGGAATCCGATTTCGATTCCCAGATCAGGTTGGGCGTTGAAATGACGGATCTAAAAAAACCCGAGTCTAAAGGGTCAAAACATACAACCCAGGTGTCCACAAATCCCAAATAGGGATCTGATCGGCATGTCGTTCACTCCGACACGACTGGGTGGGTTAAATTGACGTGTGCGAACTGACGGAATCCGATTTGAATTCTCGGATTGGGTTGGGCGTTGAAATGACGGATCTAAAAAAACCCGAGTTTAAAGGGTCAAAACATACAACCCGGGGTCCAAAATCCCAATAGGGATCTGATCGGCATGCCGTTCACTCCGACACGACTGGGTGGGTTAAATTGACGTGTGCGAACTGACGGAATCTGTTTTGGATTCCCGGATTAGGTTGGGCGTTGAAATGACAGATCTAAAAAATCCAAGTTTTGTTTTTTTTTTGCTAAGTAATAATGTATTGAAAATCGAGAATAATGTACACACCTATTGTCAAGAAGACATAGGCAAAGGCTCCTATTGAAGAGTAGGAGAGTGCACCCCACCCCAGAGAGGTAGAATGGTCCCACTCCACCACTCTCAACAATAGGATAACCTGGATGAACACCTCATGACCACACAAGCTGTGGACTATGAGTAAGAAAATGAAAATGTACGGAAAAGCTAGGAGTGAGATATGTTGAACCGAGTAAGAATCTCTTTTCCCTTCTATTGCATCTGCTAATTTGAATATTTTCCATGCAAAGCTTAATATCTAGCAGCATCCTAATGAGCACTTGTAACTTGGTGATCTGTTTATTCTCAAAAATCCGAAGACAACTCTCTCTCCATATCCACCAGACCGTCTTCAAAGTAAGTTGGGCTAGCATCCACGTCTTGTTTTTGTGAGGAAAGTATTGTTTTAGTTTCTGCATTTCATTCTCCAAGGATTCTTCCGGTTGTCTCCCAATATCTTACCTCCTCAAGAGTTGATTCCAAATCCATCTGGTATAATCACATTTGAAAAAAAGATGGTCATGAGACTCCTCTTTGATTTTGCACCAGGTACATTGATTAGCCATGGGAAATCCTTTAGATTTCAAAAGATCTTGCGTGGGAAGCTTGTTCATCAAGCTTGCCATAAGCAAATATTGAACTTTTGAGCAGCCGGCTGTCCCCAAATCTAGGTATAGAAGTGGTATCCATGTGATGATTTCGAACCTCATTCCATGCAGACGCTATAGTGAATCTGCCACCATTGTGGTTCCAAGTGATGACGTCTTGGTGACCTGCATAAATTTGAATATTGTTGATAGTTGGCCAAAGGGAGATCATCTCATGAGAAGTTGCACACGGCAGGTCCCACTGAGCGTTATGTATAAACTTGTCAATGTGCCATTGTCTTTCAGCTCCTAGATCTTGTCTAATCCATTCCCATATTTCTGAAATATACTTTGCCCCTCTATCCAAGGATCATACCACATATTGAATTGAGAACCATTTGCTATTTTGTAACTGATGTGCGCTTGAATCCAATCCCTTTCCTTAAGAACACTTTTCCAGGCACTCGAATAGTAAGCTTTGCATTTGATCATCCAAATGTTTGATTCAATAAGTACTTATTGTAAATCCACTCAATCCATATAGATTTTCTCTTTTGTAAGATGTCCCACAAGAGTTTAATCGAAGCTGCTCTATTCCAGTCATTCAGTCTTCTTAGCCCCAGTCCTCCTTCTTTCTTCGGCCTGCATATATCTTTCCATTTCACCATGTGCAAAGGCTTGCTTCCTGCAGATCCCTTCCAAAAGAACTCACGAAAAGTATCTTCAATGTGTTTAATAAGACCCTTAGGTAAAAGAAAAGCAGAAGACCAATAGATGGAATAAGATTGAAGAACGGATTTGATAAGCTCCAATCTACCAGCCTTGGAGAGAAGTCTGTTCTTCCAGGAATTCAAGCGCCCTTTTATTTTCTCCAGGAGGGGAGTGCAATGAACATTCTTGAAAGAATGATATGAGAGGGAGACCAAGATAAGGAACCGGGAATGTACCTTCACTAACCTCCATAATATCCAATATGCATTGTTTATCAGTAACTTTGGCGCCCACAAACAATTTACTTTTCTGTTTATTCATAGTGAGACCAGAACAATTAGTGGATTCATGATCATGGGAAATTTAGTGCCACTTCTGCCTGGAATCACATTAGGGAAAAGCAGCCTCTTTGGTCTTATTATAAGTGGGTCTGGGATCGTCCTACATCGCCCAAGCACTCTCTTTGCACTTGGCAAGCTATTCACAATAAGCTGCCCACTAATGATATCTTACAAAAGAAGGGATATTCTATTGCTAATAGATGCACTTTATGTTATTGCAGCAATGAATCAACTGATCACCTCTACTTTGAGTGCTTCTTTCTCAATGGGTTTGGTATGAACATTAAGAGATTTGATCTCAGCAGAAAACCTTATTTCGATATTCATGGAGAAATTCAAGCTTTGGTGCACTCTTTCCCTACTAAAGGTATCCTTGCCAGTCTTATTAAATGTGCTTTCAGATGTACCATTTGGTGGATTTGGAGAGAGAGGTGCGTTCGCATTTTTGAGGGGAAAAACAGAAATGAAGCAAACATTCTCATTGATATTCTCTATGATACTAGAACTTGATGGAGCAGCACTTACCTAAGGGCGGTCTAACCAAGAGGGAGAAAGGGGTCCTTTTAAGATTCAACTTCACTGGCATATAATCAATATCTGGTTTTCTAGTCTTTCGATTAGTTTCATGATTAGTTTTCTTATTATTGTCTCATCACTAACAGTTATATTCAAGTTCAGATCTACTATCTTATTGTCTTTTTCAGATTCGTGTTGCTGGTCTCATGTTATGACAGGGTGTCAACAAAATGCTTATCTTTGTATTTTCATAGACTACGGATTGTGTAGTCATGAAACTATTTCTTTTACTTGTATCTCTTCAAGGCAGTACTCTGGTGGAGTGAGAACATCTTCCCTCTATGAGGGTTGGTGCACTCTCCTAGATTGCCTCGGGATCTTCAGCCATAATCTACGGCTTGTGTAGATATGGCTCTTTGTATATTATTTCTTATTCTAATATAATTTAAGTTTACTTACCAAAAAAAAAAAAAGACCAGAACAATAGAGAAATCTTGAAGAATTTTCATGACATTTTCAGCTGATTGGATGTCATCTTTCAAAAAGATGATAAGATCATCAGCAAACACAACATGAGATATGTGCATTTTTTTTTAGTAATTAATACCGGAATTTTGTATTAAATAAATCTGAGTAAGTACGGGGGGGAAAATTCAGTCTATCACAAGCCGATAGATCTGAATTAGAACAAGCAAGTAAAGACTCAAAAATTAGGAGAAACATACAAGCTCAGGAGAGTACATCGCAAGAAGAACAAGTTCATCACAAGTTGAAGTTTCTGATGATATTCTTGGATCGAATGGATGAAGGGTCCTCCTGAATGTAACCTTCAGTAATAAATCTGACCTCAGATAAGATATAGAGGAGAACATGAACTTTATTACGATGTTTAGAATCAAAAATCCTAGCACATCTTTCCTTCCATACCCACCAGAGAGTAGCCCGGAACTCACAAGTGCCACAGCAGTGCCAATACCCGATCCATGAAAACTCTTAAGGAGACTCCTCTCGCCTTCAGCATGGATATGCTTCTTCGGCTGGCGGTGAATATCCAGCCGATGAAGAATTTGCGTCCAGATCCAAGAAGTGTATGGGCATTGGAAATAGAGATGTTGGATGTGCTCATCATGTTGCATACACAACACACAAATGCTTGGCCCATAAACACCACGTTTCTGAAGGGTTTCAAAGGATGGAATTCTCCCCATGAAGCATTGCCAAGCATGAAGCGATTGCTTTTGAATAGTAGGCCGCGACCAGACTATATGGAACCAAGAAACTTTAGGGTAGGTGGTGCGCTTGAGATCATAGACATGCTTATTAGAAATTGACCCTTTGTTATGCTTCCAAGCGATGTGATCTTCAGCCCCCTGAATAATCTGAATACTAAGAATCCTTGGCCATAGTTCCATCATCTCAGTAGAGGTAGGAGGTGGGAGGCACCATCTCCCATTATGAATGAAAGCACTTACCTTAGCAGTGGCAGGCAAGCCAGTGAGGAACCTGATATAATCACCTCCCAGAGAAGAAATGGAATGACCATCGATCCATGGGTCCTTCCAAAGGCTTAAAGTGCTGCCATTACCGATCTGAAATTGCACATTATCCAACATCCAGTCTCTAGCTTGAAGAATACCTTTCCAAGCTTGAGAGTGATAAGAGTGACTTCGCACTGTCCAGACCGAAGAGGTTTGAGGTAGCGCTCCTCACCCAATTAACCCAAAGAGTATCATGATTAGAAAGAATACGCCAAAGCTGCATAGAAATCGCAGAAGAGTTCCATGTGTGAAGTTTACGAAGACCAAGTCCTCCCTCCTCCTTCGGCCTGCACAACCAGTCCCATTTGATGAGATGGAAAGGTTTTAGTCCCCGGAACCATGCCAGAAGAAATTCCTCATTAGTCTCTCCACTTCACCAATCAGCCTCTTAGGCAAAATGAAAGCAACAGCCCAATAGATAGCATAGGAGTTGAGGACAGATCTGATCAGTTCTAATCTACCCGCTTTAGAAAGTAAACGGGTTTTCCACGAAGCAATGCGCCTTCTAATTTTCTGAATAATAGGAATGCAATGAGAGCTTGTCAAAGCAGTTGAAAATAGTGGAAGACCCAGGTAAGTGGCCGGAAGGGATCCTTCCTGAACACATAAGGCGCTAAGAATGGGACCTTTGCAATGAGCCTTGGCACCAACAATGCTTTGCTTTTGGAAGTATTTAGCTGCAAGCCAGAACAGCCATAGAAGGAGTCTAGAATGCTAGTAACACATCGAGCTGATGAAAACACTTGTTTTGATGAAAATGAGAAGGTCATCAGCGAACATTAAGTGGGAGACCATGACATTACCAAAGGTAGGCACTTGCAGACATCCTTCTTCAACCTTTTTCTCAATCAGAATAGACAGACCCTCCATGGCAATGCAGAATAGGTAGGGAGATAAGGGGTCTCCTTGCCTAATACCATTAGAAGAGTTGAAAAACCATGAGGGCTACATTAAGAAGGACAGAAAAAGATGGAGAACTAATAAGGATATCAATCCAATTAACCCATTGATCCGGGAATCCCATCTGTCTGAGCATAAAAATGATGAAACCACAATGCACCGAGTCAAATGCTTTCCGGAGGTCCACCTTAAGGCATAGAAGGTTACCACGGGTCTTAGAGTGCAAATCCCACAATATCATTAGCCAAAAGAATACTATCTTGAATCTTGCGCCCTTTGATAAAAGCTGATTGGTTTTTACTGATCAAGTGAGGCATGTGCTTTTGCATGCGATTAGCCATAAGCTTTGTGATAATCTTGTAGAGGAAGTTGCACAAAGAAATCGGCCTGAACTGATCAAAGGAATCAGCCACATCAGTCTTAGGAATAAGGGAGATCTTTACCTGACGCAACCAACAACCCCTGCAAAGAAGTACTGCACGGCATCAATGACATCCTTGCCCACAATACTCCAACAGATCTGGTAAAAGTCTGTAGGAAATCCATCAGGTCCCGGGCTTTTATGCTTAGGAGAATTCATAACAACATCCTTTATCTCATCAATAGTGAAAGCCCTCATGATGGAAGTACGATCCTCCTCAGTAAGAGTGCGGGTAGGATGTAGGAGAGGCTGGCCACACTGCTGTTTTTGATTGAGGAGGTTCTTGTAGAAATCAACTGCATAGTCTTTCACCTGTTGGTAATCATCAGTATAGCTGCCATCCGATTTTTTGCATCTTCTTATGGTATTAATCATCCTTCTACCTTTAATACTGGCATAAAAGAAACTCGTGTTATCATCAGTTTTAGTAATCCAGTGTTGCTTTGCTCGCTGATGGGCAAAAGCTTCCTCCATGCTAAGGCAAGCCCGGTAGGCTTCCCTGGCAGAGTTCTCCTCAGCAAAGCATCTATCATTTAGAGGGTCCGAGGCAAGAGCTTCTTGAGCTTTCTTAAGAGCTTCAGCAGCATTAGTAACCTTCCGAAAAACAAGACCGAATTCAGATTTATTCCAAACTTTCAATGCATTCTTAACAGCCCTTAGTTTCTTACACAGAACAAAAAGAGGAGTCCCCTGGACTTGAATATTCCAAGCCTGTTCAACGAGAGGAAGGAACCCCTCATGCTTCGCCCACATAGTGAAGAATTTAAAAGGCTTAGGGCCATTAGCAACAACATCTTCACTGAAGATAGTAAGCTGGGCATGATCAGACAGCACATGATCACCATAGGAACAAAAACTTTCAGGGAATTCATCAAGCCAGGATTTGTTAATGAGAGCACGGTCCAACCTACAAGTAATCTTCCTTGAGCCAGGAGAACGGTTACACCAAACTTACCGAAAAAAAAAAAAAACGGTTACACCAAGAGAAAATACTACCCACTTTTCAAGTCCATCAAAGAAGCAAGATCAATACAATTATTAAAGTCCGAAGGATGGAATGAGTAAGCTTCCTACCTCCGATCTTCTCCTCGGGAAAACGAACACAGTTAAAATCGCCAACCAGAAGCCAGGGAATGGGACTTGAAATTGCTACAATATCACGCCAAAGTTGCAGCCTTTCATAAGAGAGGTTGGACCCATAGATAGCTGTAAGGTGAAAGGATTTACCCGAAGAGATGTCAGTGCAGTCCATAAGCTGAGAAGTAGTCATAGTACAATGAATTCGAACCGTGTCTTCATTCCAGAGAACCCAGATTCTACCACCACTGTGCTCCTCATAGTTATGAAGCATATTCATGTGAGGAGCAATACAAAGTCTTCTGGTAACCATTCTCTCCTGCCTAACACGAGTTTCAAGCAGAATAAAAACATCAGCATTGGAGTGGGAAATAACCTTTTTAACACTCTTCCTGTTCGCAAGCTTATTAAGACCTCTAACATTCCAAGCGACAACCTTCATAACTAACTTTGTGAGAGGGATCTGATACGAGCTTGGAGCTTATCCATTGTGTGGTCTGTGTACACACCTGAAGCCATAGGTTGAGTATAGTTATGGACTGCATAGCAATCTCCCTGGTCACGCTGACTAGAGTGCTGAACAATAGCCTTTATCTGGTCTCCTTGCGAGATACGCATATCACGTCCAGTAGAAGCGTGCATGGCCTGCATGCATGTGAAGACGTCACCCTGGGCGCTCGAAGTTGTGGAAAGCAAAAGCTGTTTCGAATGGACACAGGCATCCATAGAAACGAGTTGGCTGGTGCTTGCTAAGATAGAATCTTTGCGGGTCCCACTGCTATCCTTCTGCCCGCTACTATAAGCAGCGCTCTCACGAGGAGGAAAGAGATCCTTCTGAATGATCTCATGCTGGGTAAGAGCATTCTGGCTAGCATTAGAAGGAAAGGAGATAGCCGCACCCTGCATCACAATACTTCTCTTAGCTGACTTTCCATTCTTAGGAATATAAGAATCCTGCGGCTGGTCATCATTCCCTACAATAGCAGATTCTGTCCTTCTATTGATGCGATCGAGGGAATCAGAAGAGGAATTCCCAGCTACATTGCCGTCAAGTTCTACCTCACTTTCTAGAATAGAAAATCTGTTACTAATATTGGAACATCAGCATACTCAGCAACGATGGAGGTAGGCACGTCCAAGGTAACCACTGAGTTAGAAGCCCCCACAGGGCTCTCATGCAAGAATCGGGTTAACTCAGCTTCTTCGCCAGCAGGATTATGGATAGCAGGAACACCTTGTTCCTTATTCTTCGGTCTCCACACCTTGACAGGTTTTGCAACATCCTGGAGAGAGCGACATTCTCCACTTCCATGACCAAAGGACTTGCAGACTGCACACACAACTGGCTTCCAATCATATTGCACATGGATGGATTCAAGAGAACCATCAGCATTCAACACCGACAACTCATTAGGGAAGGAAGCATCCACACCCATCAAGATGCAAACCCGGGCAAACAGAAGTCTCTTCCTCGAAGCTGTCAGCCCATCCATGTGAAGCGGCTTCCCCAGCAGGCTCGAAATTTTGCTCAGGCCTCTAGACGTCCACCACTTGAGAGGAAGCCCAGGGAAACGCACCCAAACCGGCAAGGAAGAAAGGGACTCCTTCTCCATCTGAAGATCCGGGTTCCATCTTCGAAGGATGAGGGGATGACCTTTAATACACCAGAATCCATCTAACACCCTCTGCAAGTCTTCTACTTGATTAAAGATAACTATGAAGAAGCCTCCATCACGCATAAGAAGTTCCACTTCACCCTTCGGTTTCCAGAAGTTAAGAATAAAAGCATGCAAAGCAGAAAAGATGGGCTTCATACCAATGCAATAACCCATGATGGCCAGACGCCATGACTCTTGCAACTCCTTCACGTCATCACCTTCAAAAACTGCTACCTTCAAGTCTTGAAAGGAAGAAGGCTCAATGAACTCCAAAGCACCCTCCTTGGCCGCGGCTCCAAATGCATTCTGAGCGCCAAACAAAGCAGACCAAGGTCGCCTAGATTGGGAGACTCTAGAACGAGATCTCATCAATCTAGAACCTCCACGATGAGGACTACGTCCCCTAAGAGAGGAAGCAATAGGGGGATCGCCTTGAGGGCGGGCTACCTCAGTAGGAGGGCCACCACCCGCGGCAATCACAAGGCCATTGGAGGCACTCGGAGGAGGAACCTCCATGCGCCTCCCGGGGGCCAGCCCCACACTCTCCCAAGAGGACGCCAAATCCCCAGAGCTTCTCTCTCTAGAAACGTCTAGAGAGAGAGAAGAAGCCGCGGATCGATATGTGCATTTTACTAGCAGCCGAACCTTAATGTCACCTCTTCTAACAGCTTCTTCCAATAAACATGTTAGACCTTCCATTGCAATGGTGAAAATGTAAGGGGACAAAGGATCACCTTGACGAACTCCATTACTTCCATGAAGAACCCAGCAGGGGATCCATTAAAAAGGATGGAAAATGTTGGGTTATCAATGCAACTTCTGATCCACATTATCCATTTATCTGGGAATCTCATCTCCCTCATCATGTGATATATGAAATCTCTGTTAACGGAGTCAAAGGCCTTCCTCAAATCTGCTTTCAGAGCAAGAATGTTACCTTTGGTTTTGAGTGAAGATCTCTAACCAAATCATTTGTTAAGAGAATGTTATCATGAATAAGTCTCCCTTTGATGAAGGCGGCCTGGTTAGGACTGATGAGCTTATGAAGAACCATTTGCATTCTGTTAGCCAATATCTTAGATATAACTTTATAGATAAAGTTACAAAGAGATATCGGCCTATACTGATCAAAGGAATCTGCTCCTTCAACTTTAGGAATTAGAGCAATAAATGTGCAATTCATCTGATTAAGGAGTCTACCTGATTGGAAAAAATGCTTTACTGCGGAAATGACTTGCTCCCCACAATATCCCAAGTGCCTTGATAGAATTCAGCAGGAAACCCATCAGGACCAGGCTTTTATCTTTAGGAGACTGGAAAAACCACTTTGTATCTCCTCATCAGTAATGTCTTGAAGAAGAGATTTTATTTACTACATGATGAATAGGATGGGCTTTCCTGAGCAATGGATTTTTGGATTAGAAGCTGCATTGAAAACCCTTCCTTCTCTATTCTGTTGAATGGCTCTCCTGTTGGTTTCTTTCAATCCACCAATGGAGTTCGTCAAGGTGATCCTTTATCTCCTTATCTTTTTACTATAGCCATGGAGGGATTGACTTGCATGATGGAGGAAGAAGTCCAGAAAGATAATATCAAAGTTCCTTCAGCTGGAGATATGAAACTTTCCCATGTTATGTTTGCTGATGATTTAATCATATTCTTCAAGAATGATATCCAATCTGCTATGAACATTCGGAATGTGCTGATTCAGTTCTCTTCTTGTTCTGGCCTCAATCTGAATAAGGCAAAGAGCAAACTTTACATTGGAGGTAAGGTTCCTAATAAAGAGAATTTTTACACATCATGGAAGTAGGTGAAGGTTCATTACCGGTTCCTTACTTGGGTCTGCCTTTGATCTCAACTTCCATCAAGAAGGTGCACTGTACTCCCCTTGTTGAGAAAATTCAGAAAAGATTAAATTCTTGGAAGAATAGGTTGCTGTCTAAAGCTGGCCGATTGGAGCTCATTAGATCTGTTCTCCAATCTTACTCATATACTGGTCTTCAGCCTTTATCCTACCTTGTGGCACTCTAAATCAGATTGAGGGTATCTTTAGAGACTTCTTTTGGAAGGGTTGTTCTGATAAATCTGTAATGACTATGGTTCAATGGCAAAGCATTTGCAGACCTAAGAAGGAGGGCGGATTGGGCCTCAGAAGATTGCATGATTGGAATAGAGCTGCCTCTGTCAAACTTCTCTGGGACATTTTGCAAAAGAAAAAGTCCATTTGGGTTGAATGGATCTATCATAAATACTTAGCAAAAGACAACATCTGGACTATCAAATGTAAAGCTTACTATCAAGTGCTTGGAAAGGTGCCCTTAAAGAAAGAGATTGGATGCAAGACCATATCAGTTATTTCATTGCGGATGGTACTCAATTCAGTATGTGGTTTGACCCTTGGCTATCTGGGAGGAGCATATTTCAGATTTATGGGGATAGAATTCGGCATGATCTTGGGGCGGGAAAGGACTTTAAATCAGTCATTTCATCAATAACTCTGGTTGGAACCTTCCATATCCCACTTCTTTTGACATGATTTCTCTTTGGCCCTCTATCAAAGAAAATACAATCCATATCAATAATGAGGATCAGATTCTATGGAAGCATAATGGTGGTAAGTTCTCTATATCATCTGCTTGGAATGAACTAAGGGAGAAGCACTCTGAGGATAGTAATCATCTGTGGATTTGGGGAAAGCCGGCGGCTCAGAAGTTCAACCTATGTCTTTGGCAAGCAGCCTTGAAGAAGCTTCCTACTCAAGACAACTTGAAGCAAAAAGGCATCAGCTTAGCGAACCAATGTGCTCTTTGCAAAAAATGAGGAATCCAATAATCATCTTTTCTTCCAATGCTCTTACACTACTTGGATCTGGAAGCAGATTATCTACAGGTTTCAGTTTGGGAGAAGCCCGGAAGACAAGCTTGAGAAAGAAATGCAGAAATTAAAGGTAAATTTTCCACTTCAAAACAATGCTTGGAGACTGGCTCAATTGGCGCTCAAATGTGCTGTTTGGTGGATATGGAGGGAGAGATGCATAAGAATCTTCGAAGGTCAAAGTTTGTCCAAAGTGCATTTGCTGATCAAGATATGTTTGATATCAAGACTATCATGGAGAACACCCATTTCAGATCACCAACTCTGAGAGAGGAAGAAATCTTCACTCGCTTTACATTTCAATCTAGTTGTTTTGATCTTTCTCATTCTCATAGTCCACAATCTTTGTGTGGTCATGAGTTTTTAGACTTGTTAATTCTAAGGTTGTGGTCGGTGGAGTGAGAACATTCCACCTCTCTGAGGTGGGGTGCACTCTCCTGACCTACTTTAGGATTCTCTCTATGACCATGCTTATGGTTATAGATTTTGTACATTTAGTCTCTCTTAATACATTATTATTCACCGAAAAAAAAAAAGTCTTGAAGAAGTTGCTGGATATCTATATCATTAGAGTGCTTCTCGGTTTGATAGTAGAATGATTCCAGTCATTAGTGGGCTGGTTCAGAAGATTAGTGAAGAAATCTACAGAGTGTTGTCTCACCTTGTCAATATCATCAATAACCTCTCCTTCTGAATTCATACATCTTCTTATCATATTGTTAGCTTTCCGGGCTTTAAAAGCAGCATGAAAGTATTTAGAATTTCTATCCCCCAGAGAAAGCCATTCTGTCTAGATTTTTGCTTGTAGAAAGATTCCTCCATGTCAATAGCTTTGAGAATTCATGTCTTATCCGATTCTCTTCTTCAATAAGAGCCTGGTCTCTTTGGTTATGCACCAGCTTTGCTTGGATCTTAGACACTTCTTCCTCCAGTGTTTTATAGAGTTATGCACATCTCCAAAGATCTCCTTATTCCACTTCCTTAAAGCTTCCTTAACAGCCTTCAGTTTCTTGCAAAGAGCAAAAGTAGGGGAGCCATAGAAATTTTGGTTCCATGCTGATTGGACTACATCCTTGAAGTCTTTGTGCTGAGTCCAAATGTTGAAGAACTTGAAAGGTTTCTGGCCATAATTGACCATAGAGGTGTGAACTGTAGAATGGAATGATCAGAAAATAGGTGGATCCGTAATCCACAAAGCCATCAGGAAATTGAGTCCTCCACTTATCATTATAAGACATCTATCAAGTTTAGCAGCAATCCTTCTTTCTCCAGACGAGCAATTGTGCAAGATAAGGTGTTTCCCACTGCTTTCAGGTCCATAAATCCAGCACTATTTATCATATCCTCAAGGGCTGTGAGAATGTGTTCAGGGACCGGTTTGACCTCCCACCTTTTTTGATGCATATCTAACACAGTTAAAGTCTCCAATAGCAATCCACGGATTGTTACCATAGTAGTACCAGCATGTTTAACAATAGTCTCCCACAAAGAGAGTCTCTCAGATTGAAGATTGGAAGCATAAATAGCTGATAGATGAAATTCTTCCTTCGTGGCCAAGTGAGTTCCATGCAATTGAATAATTTGATTGCTCATGTCTATAGTTTTGAAAGTGTAAATGGAGGGGTTCCAGAGAACCCATATCCGCCCATTAGATAGATTGCTATTGTGAATAAGATCAGCTTCCGGCCATATTTGAGCTTTACATATATCAACATTGACAAGCTTAATCTTAGTTTCCAAAATAATAACAATATTGAACTTCTTTGACATGATAATACTTCTAAGCTCTCTGCGCTTAGTAGGTTTGTTAATGCCTCTAACATTCCAGCTGCAAATCTTCATAGAGAGAAGAAAATACCTAAGATCTGCTATGGTAAGGATTCCTGCTACACCTTGCCTGGAATCTTTCCCCTTCCATTTTGCTGCATTTCCTTATTGATTCGGCCCATTGTTGGCTTTCCTTCTCTTGTCCATTCATCCACCGCATGCAAGGAATGAAATTTCCTATGATCAGATTGGTCATCCTCATAGTCTACAACTTGTGTAGTCATGAGGGTTCTAGATTGGGAACCTAAGGTGAGCCCGGTGGAGTGAGAACATTCCACCTCCCTGAGGTGGGGTGCACTCTCCTGGCCTCCCTTGGAGTCTCCCCTATGCACCATGTTTAGTGGTCATAGGCTTTGTACATTATCTTTTATTCAATACATTATTACTTTTTCGGACTACCTAAATCTAGAGTGGATTCGATGGCATATGGGTAAAGTCGATCGCCTAACCAAGTCTGCTCACTTTTTACCAATAAAGAATAAGTGGTCATTGATGTCTTAGCTGCAATATATGTGAAGGAAATAGTCAAACTACATGGA